>VYXF01008401.1:43924-208928 GCA_013397295.1 Polioptila caerulea
AGAAAAAGAAAAAGAAAAAGAAAAAGAAAAAGAAAAAGAAAAAGAAAAAGAAAAAGAAAAAGAAAAAGAAAAAGAAAAAGAAAAAGAAAAAGAAAAGGAAAAAGAAAAAGAAAAAGAAAAAGGAAAAGGAAAAGGAAAAGAAATGAAAATAATGTTAAGATCTTTTTTTCTCAAACTCATTTTAATTTTAAAATAATAACAGTCTTACTAATTTTCTCTATCTTTCCCTGACAATTTAACGAAGTAAGCATAATATTCATGAAAATAGATCTAGAAGGAACCCCCTGTATCAGCATGCTGGGGACTGAAGTCCTGAGCTGTATAAAGCTCATGAGCACAACTGTCAAAGCTTTATCACCTGACGAGCAGAGCTTTTGTAGAACCCAAATTCCTGTTGTTTAAGGGGGATCAAATCAGCAGCTAAAGCGAGCACACAGCAATGATTTCAACTCTCATCTGCAAAATTAACTTGGAACTCTGTTTCTTCCTCAGCTCCTCAGCATACCTGGTAGACATTTCATGGATGTCAGACCCACTAATATTTAATTTCTTTCTCAAACTCATCCTTAAAAATTTATGTCTAACATCCTTCTGGATATATCCCTTTAACAATAGAGATTTCTTGGCAAACTTGGGAATGTTGTCATGAGGCCGTATTAGCCTGTTAAAAATTTCAAATTACCCTGTGAATTAGGTAACTTCAGGTCCATGTTAATGCCTTGTGTGTAAGTTTAGGGTTCAGTGAAAAGCAGGGAGGCCAAGGGACAGAGAGGAAACCCTGCAATGTCTAAAGGCAGCAAAACAAAGTGCACATGTGAAATCACAAAGGATTTTGTTTACTGTTGAGAGGTTCAAGCAGGATTTGTGGTCCCAACAAGACAGCTGCATGTAGGATAAATGGTCCTAGAGAGACTGCTGGTTTGGGTGAGAAGAAGGAAAAATGGCAGCAAGATAACCACAGTGAAAAAATACACAGCACAGGAAAGTAGAGCCTCAGCTAAGATTTTTAAAGGAGCAAAGTGAAGCAAAAGCATTGTCTCTTTTTGGTTCTGTTGGTGCTTTATTTCCCCTGTGGTGGGACATGAATATCCTCAAAAGAAATGCAAAGCAAGAGATTAAAAAGATTGTTAAGATCTCTACAAGAGACAGTGAAAATACAATATATACCTATAGGAGCAGCCATAAGTCAAGATGAAAGGGCAGGAATCAGTGTCTACAGGGCACTCCACTATCCCATCACTGCTGGTGGAGGTTTCAGGCTTCAAAACCTCGTGCTATTTACCTTCAGTTCAGTTGCTTGGAACACAAATGGGTCGTCTATTATGTTCCAGATAGATCCCAGCCCACATTTCACAAACCTTTTCCAACTCTGAGAGTATTAAACATACCCTGGTATATCTGATGTCAAGCTAGAGCAAAAAACCCTAGAAAAACCAAAAGAAAGCAGTCCACTACTCTCTTTTCTTCCTGATGCAAATGCCTGACATATAAAATTTTGTTAATGGTGCTAATCAATGAGAAGAGTTTGCCCTTGCCATATTTCTGAGTCTAAGGTTATTGCTACTTGTCTATTTCAGCCAGCTGCTGTTTAGAGCTAAAGCAAAAATTGGTACTGTTGGTAAACTGCAAGTGAACTGCATAGAAATGGAAAAGCAGTTTCTGTCTCAACAGAATAGGAAGATGTTCAGTCATTTTTATACATTATTCTGGATTCTGGATATGTTTCTCAAGTGTGGAGCAGTATTTTATGCTTGACAATAACAGGGCTTGCAAAAGTATTTGGAAGGCTTCTAATAAAATCTTTAATTTGTTGACAGAAAAATTTCATTAGCCAGTATTATTAACATGATTTATACAATTCCATGCCTTTGCCTGCATCCAGACAAAGCTATGTCTGCACTACTATTTCTGCTTTTACTACTTAGAAAGGTTTGAAGTTGGCCTTTCCATGAGTTCCTCGTGGGTATTCTCACAAGTAGTGGATTTTACACAGTACTTGAGACTGTACTACAGCCAATAAATCCAGGATAAGTTACTTCAGTGTTCAGTGGATTGTGATATTTTTGATTGAAGATAGGAAATTCTATCCCTCAGGCTGAGGCATGGGTCTGGAGAGACATTAGTGGCTCATAATTTTCTTACACAAATCAGGAAGGATTTAGGTGAGACTCACAAATTTGAGATGGAGAACTTTGTAAGATGTCAAAAGCCTCTCGGTAAATCAGTGGGTGGAGCTTAACAAAGAATGGTGGTGGATGGTTTCAGATTGGCTGAAAAGCCTTTGCAGATGTGTGTGATCTTTCCTTCAGAACAGGAACCTTCCACACAGCTCAATTCAATAAACTGAAGATGCAGTTTTGGTTAATTGTAGACTTGAAAGGTTAAGTTTCTGCATAAGCCTTTCTTTGCACATATCAGAGGCTACCCATGCGTTTTAATGAACCCATGGCCAGGGAAGAGAATAGGATGAGAGGATATATCAAAAGCAAATGGTACTGTACAGTGTTAAATACTCACCAGAATTTTCATTCCAGAACTAAACTACAGTCTTCTGTTAAAGCCTTTGTCCTGGTTAGAGCAAATTTTGTAATTTTTTTACATTTTTGCATTTTCAAACAAAGGCATCTTTTATGGTTTAGGAGCAAAAGAGTTTTGTCAGGTGCCTGGCCTGATTCTACAACTTTCTGTAGATCTTCAAGGGAGTGTAGAGGGACTGCACTCCTCGTGGAGGTGGTGTAGTTAAACTCTCAACATAAGACAGGATGAATTAGGGTCACAGTGAATTTTGTAGATCTCACAGCAAAGCTTTCTTTTGACTCTCAGCTGCCTGGCAGAAAGGCTCATTGATGAAAGCAGAGGTCAGAACTTCACAGATGGATATCAGTGAAGATCAAATCTTCTCCTTTCAAATACTTATCAACACAAACAGAATTTTTGAGTGTCATAAGATCAGCTTAACTACAGTCCATATAACCACAGGTACAATGCCCTGTGTTTCTCACCCTTTTTTCTCATTTCTTTAAATTCCTGCAATGTAGCAGAATAAAGCAGTTGTAAGCTGTTTACTTCTAGATGTGGATTTCTGCAGTTTCTGGCTGTGTTTTAATTTGGAATCCATTTCTAATTGCATGCTTGCAGAGAAAATTCTTGATGAGTAATTTCTGTCTCTTTTACTCAATATAATGCAGTATATTTACATATTGTGAAGCAGAAGATAGCTGTCTGTGGTTTTCTCCAACTACACTCAGGGAAAAAACTCTCAGCAAAATGGGTATGACTTCCTACCTTTTAAAAATATTTTAAAATTTTTTTTAATTTTTNCTGCTTTTTTTAAGTGGGAAACCTGGACCATTGATCTTGGGCTATCTGGACAGGGAGAGGGGAAAACAGTAAATTTGAAAGGTTGTGTGGAACACGTGAAAATCAGATGCCATTCAAAAAACTTCATTTCTGTTGCACAGTGCGAAGTTCTCCACTAGGTTCACCCACTGTTTGCACTATGGAAATTATCCATTGACACAAATTAATGTTTTGTACACAGAGGTCAACTCACTGTGGGGAAGGAAGCCTGCTGAAATCCATAAAAAGACTAGAACCTGTAACATGGGGCAGAGCTTTGTCTTTTTAACATTTTTGTGCTTTCCAGACTGACTGGATATCAGCATCTACTTTAAAAATAAAACCTATTTTCTCCTTAATTTACCTCCCTCCTCCCAACAAAGGATGCCACATTTTCTGCTAGAGCCAATGGAAAACTCCTTTCCCTTTCCCTTTCCCAAACTTTTCATACAGCCATAGAGTTCTTTGGGCTAGAAGAGATCTTAAAGATCATCTAGCTCCATGGGCAGGGACACCTTCCACTAAACCAGGTTGCTCAGGATCCCATCCAACCCGACCTTGAGTATTTACAGGGATTTACAGCTCCAGCGTGTCTGGTCAACATGAACCACCCTCACAATGAAGAATTCCTTCCTAATATCTANCTTTTCATACAGCCATAGAGTTCTTTGGGCTAGAAGAGATCTTAAAGATCATCTAGCTCCATGGGCAGGGACACCTTCCACTAAACCAGGTTGCTAAGGATCCCATCCAACCCGACCTTGAGCATTTACAGGGATGGAACAGCTCCAGCGTCTCTGGTCAACATGAACCGCCCTCACAATGAAGAATTCCTTCCTAATATCTAATCTAAACATATTCTCTTTCAGTTTGAAACTATTCCCCTTTGTTCTGTCACTACATTCTCTCATAAACAGTCTCTCTCTAGTCTCAAGGGGGTGATTACCATTCCAGAAATCTGACTGCAGCAAAGAGTTGAATCCCTAAATCTGTATCGGTGTGTATGTTAGACAAAGGGGAAGAGGAGGCTTTATTTTTTATTTTTTTTTATTTTTTTTTTGCAGTGGCAGCATGTTTGTGACTCATGAATTTTGTTTGGTAGAATTGCTTTCATAATTTAACCTTGCCAAAAGTGGCTGTGTCTCTCAGTAGTTTTTCATTATAAAAGATCTGCTGTGTCGCCCCTCGATAGTCTCAAGCCAATAAAAAGAAACTGATTATTACTTTTTTATTTTTGTCAAATGGAAGAAAAAATACCCAATGTGCTATAAAAATAATGGCAATAATAAAAGATCCTGACAATACTTAGAGATCAGCTGAATAAGACCATTGACTGCACTATTTTTGGGAGTGTATTTTCATGCCCCTTCTTGATGACACTGTTGAAGTGTAATGTATTTTGCCTTCCAGATGACACACTACTTTTAACTTTTGTGTACAATATAGGCTAATAACATCTCGTGGCTTTTCAATTGGAAATTGTTCTTCGATAAACTGACAGTGATATGAGCACTCCTGCAAGATATTATTTTTAGAACAATGGAGAGAGAGTTGGAAATTCTACAATTAGTGACAAATTTTCAATGGTAATTATTGTATATTGCCAGCACTGAAATCAATAGGAGAATTCAAGAAATAATGTTCTACTCTGTGTGTGAAAAGAATGTGACCTATCATTAACACCTTCAGGCAAATAAGTGATGATTTAGGGCACTTAACAAAAGCACGTTTGTCTCTTAGGCTTTTGAAAATGAGGACAAGTATTGTAATAACAACAGTGAGGAAATTTTTGAGCACATGAGAGATTTGAGATTGAAATTTCCTGTTGGAGTATTTTTTACTGTACTGTTGCACTTAAGTTGTGCTTTGAAGTTACATCAAGGGCATCCAGAGCGCACAGATAAGCAGTATCTGTCAAGTCCTAATACTAAAAAATGAATCGCAGAAATATGCTGTTACTTAGAGCAGATGTTTTTATATTGCCATTATAAACTTATAGAATTAGAGCCACTCAAATGAATAAATGTCAGTAAAAAATGTCATTGAAATCATGAACCACCGCATAAAAATGAAATATACAGATAAACACTCTCCAGTTGTATTCTAGCCATTACTCACACTGTGAACTGTGGGCTAGTTAATGTTCTTCCTTTCTTCTAAAAATCAGTCCAGTGTCCAAAAAGGAGGAATGACAGATCCAAGCATTTAGCCTATCCGTTCCTTCCAAGTGGTCAATAAAATTAATTTAGGACATTTTGGTGTCATATGCATCCAATACTTTACATCTCCTAACAAAAGGCGAGGTTCCATGTCAATATTTTGACCAGATAAATCTCTTCATGTTCCTTCCACCAGTCTATAAAGAGGGAATGTCCTTGTCAACCAGGTGTCTCCATCTGTTTGGGATATCTTCCAATAGCACTCAATTTCATGCATGCTTTTAAATTCTGCTGTGTGGATCTTCAGCACTACAGTTATCCTGTCAATACTTCTGAATGAGTTTCTCTGTTTCAACTCTTTCATTTCATACCCATAAATTGCATCTCACATTATCCTGTTTCTCTTACAAGAGGCTGGATAGAAAGAGAATCGAGCCATTAGGTAATTTCCAAGGTACATTAATCATCTTACCAGGGTGTAAGAACAAGCTCACAAGTGCCAATATTCAAAGCTAAGTGTTGTGCTTGGAGGTGTCCCAGTGCTCTTGAGGAAGGTCGAATAACACACAATAATGTAAATGAGAATGCTTTCACTTAACAATTATTCCTCATAATATTCCATAAAAGGAACACAGAAATAGATACCCTGGGTCCAAAGATGATTTTTTGAATCAGAATGTCAGAAGCAGACATAGCAATCTCTTCAGCAAATACAAGTGAAATCCCTTTAGAGTTACCCTTCAAACACCAGCTTTTATAATAAATGGATTTGAAATCAGGCTCAAGTCAGAGTTAGGGCTCTCTTCATAGTCAAGAAAAGAAAGCTTCACCATTTTGCACCAAATTCACAGTATGGAGCTTCTGGTGATCTCAATGGTAAGGCATTTAAAATTCTTATATACCAAAACTGGAGCCACATTTCCCCTCTGTGATCTGGCTGGCCCAGCCTAACACAGCAGCCCATGCTCTGCCAGCACAGCTGCAGAGGAATCCTTTCACTCTTGAGGTGCAAACCTCAGTGATAATCAGGCCAGCACGGCGTGCAAAACATCTGCTGCCCCCAGATACTGCTCAACACTGGAAGAATTCCCTTCCTAAGGAAGCTTCTTTGGACTTGGATGCAGGTACAAGCCCAAACCCATCTCTCCCAATTCCCTCCTTGGGTTGAAAAATGTTTCTCTGAAGAAATCTCTGAAGTTCTCTTCCGGCCAGAATTTTCTCTCATCTAGGGCTCAGTGCAAGTTCTGCACAAAGAACAGCCATTCTTCTCTTTTTTGCCTGCAGGCATATTTCAGCTTTTTTTTTAAGGGCTCATCCATCAAAACATAGACAATTGTAGACGTGACTATCTTGTCAAGTCTGTGTGATCACTACAAAAGGGGAGTGGGAGATGATGATGGCAGCTGTGTTATTTTGGAGAGAGGGACAGGAATTTTTGTCTCATTTGATTCCTCACTTTTACTGGCTTTTGCAAATGGCAGGAAGATTGCAACGTCTTCATTCCCAGAACAGTATCAATTTTGTAAAGCCTCAAATTTCACAGAATTACTTTTGAATTCAGATATCACTCCCAGTCACTATACAAAGGATATTAATGCTGGGATTAAACTACAGGATGACATCAACCAAATTAATTTTCTCCCCTTCCATGTCCCATATCTTGTCTGAAGTATGAATGAAAATTAATTTCCTCTGGAGGGGGAATGGCTGCAAGAAATATCGAAGCACTTAATTACTGCAGATTTTGTTCTTCTTGACCAAGACATTTATATTTTCTTAACACTTAATTGATGCTGAGTTTTTAAGTAATGGAATAAGGAGAAGCTGTAGTGATATTATGGGGAATTGGATTATGCTCCCCTTCTTCCTCCACATCATCTGGGATTCTTCCTCATATTTTAAAAAGGAGTTTCACAAGGTTAAAACTTATGGAGTATAATATGTAGATCCTTGAGAAATAGGTGCTGGTTTTACTCAAATATTCATAAAAGATGGAGCATGCCAAAAACACCAAATGCATATTAAAGATGCAATAAATAATGGTTGAAAATTATTATTGACTTTTAAATTATAGCCAAAAAAATCTTCAAAGGGTCATAGTGAACTATCCTTTCTTACTAATTACATTTTAAAATTAGATGTAAGATTTAAATATATCCTTCCTAATGCTGTCTGCACATCAAAATAAACTCACCTTATGTAATTTTTTTTCACAGCTGATTTTCCCTTTTCTCACATGACCATCAGAAGTGCAGTGTGCATATGCATGCTTGGATCTGTACATATCTGTATTTTTCATGCTGGAAAGAACAGCAACACCTCTGTTCTTATCCAAGCATTACAAGCCACTGTCATCAAGCAGCCCTCCACAGCCACTGGCATCATAGACCTTGGTTTAATAGCTGACTGACCCTTCATGTTTGGTGAACCAGAAATCTGCAGTCAAACTCATCCAAACATGGGGATCAGCAGCAGCTCTCAGTGTCTCACATCCCAGGACACCATGGAATTTCTGTAAAGGGACCATATCCTCTGCAGAGAGGATAAGCAAACCCATTGGCAGCTCTTTTCTCCCAGCAAGAAAGACTCCCAATTTAGAGCAGCTAATTAATAGTTGACTGTAATCTCTAGAGCTGTGTATTTTGAGGATAATAAACCCTAAGCCTGGATAAATCTCTGTGGGAAGCATAACAAGACCAGCTCTCACCTGTTTCTTGCTGCACAGGTATGAAACCCAGATCTGGGACTATTCACAACTTGTGGGCCCTTTGTTAACCAGTTCTGAATCCACAGAACTGCTCCAGCATTGGTTGGGTGTATCTGGCAGTGGTAATTGCTCAAGACAGTGAAAAACCAAGTTTCAGGCAAACACGCCTTTTGAGACACTTTCCAAGGTTTCTAACCCCTGATTTTGCCACCAGAAATTTCTTGGCATTTCTGTTGACACATACAGGTTGTAGCAAGATGCAATAGTATCAGTATCACTAGCCCTGCTCCACAGACAGAAAGCTCAAATCAGTTGAGCAAAGCTACATTTAAAAAAAAGTGTCCTACATTTGTGGACACCCTGAGCAATATGCTCAAGTCCCCAAACTGAGTTTAGAACCAGCATCGCTCAGGGATGATTGTCATATGTGAAAAACTGGCACACAATGACAGGCACCAAAAAATCAAAAGTTAGTTGCAAAAGGTCTGCCCAGTAAGACCAGCTTTAAAGTCAGGTAAGAAGTGCTAGAAAGAGTTAAAATGCAAGTGTAATATGAGTGCTCATTGCCATGCTTAATGCACTGCTATTTCCAGTGGTGGTCTTTCCCTTCCCAAAAAGAATTATTGAAAGAGACATTCCAATCTGACAGATGTTTAATTACATATGAAACTCTGCTGAAGTCAAAGGCAGATTGAGTGTTTTTACATATAAACAGAAACATACTGAGTTAATTCTAACAACAGCAGCAACATATTTTAATATTGGAAGGATGCAAAGAGAATACCTAATAAAAAGTTAAGGATTTAGAAGAAACTTCACTGATAGGTTTATACGCGATGATTTTTCCTCATCTGAATAATTTATAGAAATTGACACTGCTCTTATAGATATCTAATATTTTGTCTACATTTAGTGCAGGTCTTGTGTTCAGTTTCTGTCTATGTAGTTTCAGCCCAAAGTTCTCCTTTGAATTCTGGTGAAAAAGTTCAAAGTGATTCCAATCTAACTTTCAAGGTGTCAGTTAAACTTTTAATGAAGTCATAGTTTTCGTTTTGATGAGTTTAGAAATAAATTTTGTGACCAGCCTCACACACTGTCTTCTCAGATCTCTATTTCCACTGCTGTTAAAATGTCTCCTATCCTGGTCTGGTCATACTTAGGTGTTGATCTCATTGCCTGGAGGTGAGAGATCTGCTGTGGTGTCTAAACCTCCACATGAGGCTGCCAGGTATCACACAGGACCTCTGGCAGACCTGGATGCTTTTAGAACAGGAGCTGGAAGTCTTTTCTAATGATGCCTGACTACCCTGTTCAGACAATCAAATTTCACTCTTTATGAAATGGAGCAGAATTAAACAAACTCCCACACAGAGGGAAGATTCACTTCTGAATTCTTAATTTTGGTTAAACCATGAGGGATATGGTTTCTGCCTAGGCACTGCTGGTGAGACATTAGAGAAAACAAATCACCATAACCATCACTCAGAATTGATGTTCTGATCCAATAAAAATGAGAAAATTTTGCTGTTGAAGTCTCATTTTTCTGGACCCATACTGTGATTTACCAGGTATGATATATAAAAGCTGAACCATTTATACCAGAACACAGAAATTATGTTACTGCTGCAAATATCTCATTATACCATGCCTGTACTCTGATGAAAAATAGCTTTTGCAAAATCACATACACAGGCCACTCTGTCAGGATCATGGATAATCCTAGGAACACTCAATAATCACTGGCAGGATTTTGCTTTATAATTTACAAATATTCCCTTGGGAATTTTAGCTATACCACACAATGGCTCTAATTCAGGAAAGGTCACAAGGCATTTGTGACATTGCTCACAATCCTTCTTGCCTCTTTGAATTTAAAAATGAAAGAGCTGAAAAAACAAACTGGATTCAAAGCCATAACTACCACATGGGAGCTTTCCTGAAATCTCCCCTCCCCTGGCCCATACCAGAGCTTGCCTAATGACACTTTTGATATTTAAATGAAGTAGCATCAGCATATTAAATATATACATATTGAGGATTTTTTGTTTTCCAAGGAAACTCCTGGAAGCAGATGGAATGTTCTGTCCCAAAAAGGTGCTTCTAACACTTCAGTGAAAGTGAAGGAGGATCAGCAGCTCTCCAGGCAATGCCACCAACAGGGCCCAGTTGTTTGTTTGATGTTGGTGTTATAAACATGCATTCTCCTCTTTTTTTTATAGGCAATTACTTTTTAGTTTCAAGGGGAGCTTCGGTTTAATTTCCTTATTTGGTACATATGGAAGAGCTGCCTAAAGCACTAGGCAGGAACTTTTGACATTTCTATAAAAACCCAAGTGCAATCAATAGCTAGATATTGAGGTCAGAAAGTAGCTACTGAGAAAGTTCAGTTAGTTACTGTAGTTTGCACAAAGAAACCACTTTTCATTTAAACCCACAGACTTACGATAGATGCTGGTGAAGGGCTATAGGGATGGCATGATGTCAAAATAAAAATAAATTGTCAGTATAAATCCAGGGAGACATTGTCACAATATCAGCTTGAAAAAAAAATGACACCAATGCAAATTTTATAAGAAACAACTTTAAGATGTCAAGACACTGGCAAATTGATGTCAGTTCAGGTCTGCAGGGAGACTGTTAGGATAAAAAAAGAAAAACCTAAACAAACTAAAAAGCGTTCCCAGAGTAATGGCTATAATAGGCATTTCTAATTTTGTCAGTTGAAGTTAGTTGTAGCAACACAAACATGCATATACCATGATTACAATGTCAGCAAAAAAACCAAAACCACACACAAAACCAAAAGAAAATATTAATAAAAACATAATACACACTTGATAAATGTTACATTGTTTGTACAGTTAGACACTGACATTTCCAGTTTAGACTGCTTCTGTATTTAAATCCATAATCTCTGATGCTAGTTCAGTTGACTAATAAGAAAGCTGGAAGCTTCTTCATGCCATACAAACCTCTAGTAGATTTTTATTCATGCAGTGTGCAACACAATTTATGGTAAGTTGAACAGATCAAATAGACAGCAGGAGCAGAGCTTCCAGTCTCTCATTATCGGGCTTTGCTGGATCTCCTTGTCATCGTTTCCCATGTCCTGTATTTCAGTATATCCTGGTAAATCTGAGCCTAACTCCACTAGTGACCAAGAAGGCTCAGAAACACAAACAGATTTATTTTGAAAGTCTTACAGGGTTTTCTAGGAGTGTTTTGAAGCACTGTTTTTGAGCAGTGGGATGTTGGGGGCAGTTGTGAGAACACTTAATGCTTGGCATCTCCTGAAGTCATTTACATTCAGGCAAAAGTGGGTGGAAATTCTGCCATGTGAAAGCGACATTTGGAAATGTGTAAATGACTGCACAGCACTTTTGGAGCAGTCACAACCAGGGCTCTGCTCAGCACTGTGGTTCTGCCATGTGCAGCATTAACCTTTACCATGTTCTGCTTTCCCTGCACACAATAACAGCAGATCCTTGTCAGGGGGTGGTTACACAAGATGGTGCATATGCTTCCAGGCTCCCAGTCCCAGATCAAAAATACATGGCATGTAGCACAGAACTATCTATACTCATTCCCCATTTTAAATTGATTTAAAATACTTTAGAGTTTGCATCTGCCTCTGAAGACTCTTTGGCATAAAACCTGCATTTTAGACCCTGACTACTTTAAAATAGAAACTATTGTGCCATTAGGACCAAAGTAGATCAGGTTCTAACTACCTGAAGTTCTGATAGACTGCAGAGGCTCTACTTAGCATCAATGTGAACCCTGTTGAAATTAAGTATGTTCTGCAATCCCATTTTAGTGTACGTTCAGTCATACAAACCCAAATAATAACAAAACACAGGCAATAATAATAATTACACCTTTGAAATAATCAATTCCTGAGTTTGTGTTTAGAAGCTGACTGAAAATATCACAGGGCCAGATTTCAACACCTTCCATGCTGGAGCCTATCTGAAGTGAAACCATTGACGTCAGTGGAACGATTCCAGATTTATAGCTGCCAAGTTATGCACATCTCTGTATGTGTCACTTTATGTTAGTTATTTAATGCATTGATTTGCATACCATAAGCAATTTGCATAGAACCAAAATTTGCATAGGACGTGGAGCCACACCCACATGCTTGAAGAGGTGAGGTGAGTAAGGCATCTGGAGGCTGGGGTGAAGGTGTCAGTGGCCATGTGCAGTGGGAAGTGAGGGTCTGTGGCTGATTTGGGGCCTGATGCTATGACTACATCAATTAAACTGAGATACTGTGCCTTTCACCTGCCACCCCTGTGCACAGAATTTGTGTCTAAAGGTGCCACTGTAGCAACCTCCTGCATTTCCTACCCAGGGCACAGCTGGTGGGAGTGGGCACTGGAGGTTGATGCAGCAGGAAGAGAGGACTGAGGAAGTAGGAGGGATGCTGGCCATGTTTTCTGCTGAAAACATCACTTGGTGGCTAACACTGGCACTGCCAAGTTAAATTTGCAGCCAGATGAGAGCAGGCTCATGTGAAATACATATGTGAAAGATGTAATGAAAAATACATGGACTTGCTAAGCCCACAGATGTACTCTAGGGTAAATGGAATGAGAATTTAGCTAAGATTGATGTGAATCATTGACATAAAGGAAACTGTCATCAGGAAACTGAGATTATCAGCAGAATCTTACCTACTCCCTGCTCAAAGCACAAAACTCAGGTACTGATCCTTTGACCGCTTCCTAAAAATTGCAAAAATTTTACTTTGAAGGGTTACCCAGAAACTCAGTTTGCATCATTAATATCCTTGGTCTTTCAGGACGAAAGTAATATTTTCCTCCTCAGAAATGTCTCTCAGATTAATTGCCAACTGGCATTTTCCATGCATACACATCCACTCAGCACCATCTGGGGTCCTTGAAGGGCAAACTGGGGAAAAGTGCAACCCTGCCAGGTTCTCTGGCTCCCTGGGTGCTCAATGCCTGCTAATGCCTACATTTTTAGCAAGAAATTCCTGCTTCTGTGCAAATCTTAATTGCTGGCTCATAGCAGCTTGGATTCTACAAAACTTTATCAGACCCATCCTTCTCTCTAAATGTCCTCAGTGGCTTTGAGGACACAAGTAGGAGATGCAGCTCTGCAGCCACACTCATTTCAAGCCCTGGTTAAAGTAGTTGATCATTGTGAGAAGCAGAAGAGCAGCCCTGGAATCATGCTTCAACCTTGAGAGATTTAATCCCAACCATTTTCCCATACACTTTTGGTGTTGCTTCCTTTGCTGGCATGCAGGTGAGTTTTCTTTTCCAGATGTCCTAATGTCAGGACTTAATCAGAATGCAGAGATGCTGCCTGTTTTAAAGGCTTAGTAACCAGACCAGTTCTGTTAGGAGGCCTGGGGTGTCTTCAGTACAATGTCTCCAAAAAATAAAACCTCAGACAAGGAAGTTAGCTTAGTGCTACTGGGATCCCACCTGGCTTTTCCCCAAAATATATATAGTTTGTAAAATGAAAAGACGGTATATCCTTAGACTCCATCTTCCTTGGGGACAAAGGCATGTTCTTCACTCATTTTAACCAGCAGAAATTAATGCACTTGCAGCAAAACCTAGGGAAGCCACGGTTTAATTTGCAGTTTTAACAAAGGCTAAATGTTCATCCATGAAGCAACCCAGGTGGCAGAGGTGCAGCCACACCATCTCTGCTGCAGGTCCCCTGCTCAGGTCAGACTGGTCTGCCATTGATTTAGTGGGTTGAGCTAAATTCAGTAGGCTCCAGATTTTAACTAGACATGCTAGTGTTTGCTAGAAACATTTATCACCTTTATTTCTTTTTTGGCCTACTTTTAGACAATCTGTATTTGTTTGGGGGAAAAAAAAAGACAAAAAAGACAGCTTTTCTAACTGAAGGCAGAGCCTTTCAGTGCAACCCCCTTCCAGCAATGGTTAAAGGGGGAAAATCCAGTTTTTACAAACTGCTCCTGCAGCAATATGTTACCTATTATTATTACTCTTCATTATGAATAAACTGAGGTTATTTAGCTTTATAAACAAAAGTGGAGCTCAGCTGTGGATTTCAGTAACTGTCATGAGTGAATTGCTATTATGATGGACAGATTTCAAATGGTCAGTTCTGTTTCTCCCACTGAGATCTAGATCTCCCACAGATCCCACTGAGACCTGTTAGTGAAAATCATTCCTAAGCAAACAAACAAACTTCAAACAAAGCCCACACACATTTTTTTTGCATCAGAACCTATATTTAACCTTAAATGTGTGGTTGGCTGCAGTTTCTGCTCTTTCTCTATTTTTCTGCTTCTCTGTATTTGTCTCCATCTATCATGTGCTGTTGCATTTATTAAAGTTCTTTTCTTATGAAAATATTTCTAATCACAAAATAACTCCCAATGTAGCAAGTTAAATTAAAGCCACTCACAATACTTCAGGTAGTAAAGTCGCAGTGGTTCTCATAAACCCGCTTTTTTTGATTTGGTCACAGCTCTGCTCCAGGGCACCTGAAATACCATTTCAATACTTCTAAAGATAAATAGAGTTCTGTCAATAAACTGAAAATTGCTGACCTTGTCTTGTTCATCAATTTAGGCATTGAAAAAATTCTGCCTCCTGGGATTGGCAGTGCTTTTCCATCTGAAGTGAAAAATGCTAAGACTGCCATATTTAATGACAGGCCCGGGAGGGTTAAAGAAAGAGCAGAAGTGGCATTTCACCTTGACTTGCAGCTGCCCTATAACATTGCCTAAGGGTTCAGCTAAGTGTTAGCTCCATCTGAGCAGCACAAGGCAGGAGCAAAGACCTATAGAGAATTCTAACAGGTTATCCTCAACTGCCCTGCTTCTTGCCCTGGTTGTCTTTTTGTGTGTGTGTGAGTGCTTGTGTGAAACCTGTAACCAATGAAGCCTCAGGGCTTTTTGTCTTCATTGGTTACAAAAGCTCTGGAAATGCTGAAAAACTGAGCAAGACAGAAATGCTGAAACAAATCACTAAATCATCTTCTAGCTTATGCCTGGACTCTACCAGCATTTCAGAATTTGCTTTTGTTATTGATAGCTTCATTTTTATTAGCTAAACATTGATGATTAGTCTAGACTTGCAATTAGAAGCGATCCTTTTACACAGAGGCTTGGATTAAGAGCTTTTGTGATTTCGTGGACTCTGGTTTGTGTGAATGTCAATTTGATCCTTTTAGCATGTTTATGCTAAGTATCAATAGGCTCCTGGGATTTGTGGAAGTGCAGTGCTGAACCTCTCAGACGCTGAGCAACAGCTGGGGTGCCGCTTCCGTTTGAAAGGCTTTCTTCTCTCCTCACTAATGGAGGATCAAAAGTCATCCCTTCAATTAAAAACTAAAGAAAGAATCTCATTCTTTGGCATTTTATGTCTAATTAAGGATTTTAGTGGGAAATGTACAGCAGTGCTCACTGATTAATTTATCAAACACAAAAATCCCCCTTTCCTCTACCAGTCCAATTAGCCAGGCGTTTTATGTGGCTGGGAGATTGAAACACTGATACTACATGGAAACCAGAGGCTCTTTGCATTTGAAATGGTGTGGTAAAGAGACTGGAAAATTTCTCGTCTAATACTGTGCATATTTAGGGTCTGATCCCGTGAATTATTGAAAATCCCTGCTAAAAAATGCATGGTCTTCTGAAGGTCCATTCCAGTATGATATTCAATACCCTGAACACACAGGAGCATCAGGGAAAAGCAGAGGATGCTGAATGCTTTGGAAAATAGAGCGTTTACTGTATAAAATACCCAAAGGGAAGCATAGCTGCTGCTCAGACAATCTCAAGCACTGTGGAGCATAATTCACATGTTAGCTGCTGCTTTCTTACCTTGTGCTGAGATCTCTATGCATTTCAGAACCTGGGATTGATCTCTCCTTCCACAAACCACCTGTCAGAAACAATGTGGAAATATATTATCAATCATTTGTCACTCCCCTCTAACACAAGGATCATGAATCACACTGTTTGTCAGCTCATGTCCCTTGCCTATACATCAGAAGGGGTTATTATCATCTCACTTTTCTTCTGCTGAGAGCAAGAGTGTGAGCCACAGCATCCAGACCATTCTCCCTGATGCATGAATCTCTCCAAGGAATGCACTGGGAAGCATATTACCTTTTATGTGTTCTTTATTTGCTTATCATTCCTCTCAGGATGGTGTTTTGTTGATGGCTTTGTGTTGTGGTATATTTTTTGTTTTTTTCTCCTATTTTTCCATTTTATTCTGATATTTGATGATTTTGTTGCTGTTGCTACTGTCTTGTTTAATTTATTTTGAAGAACTATGTTGTTGCATTTTTGTTGTGGAAGGTAAGATTAAGGGAAAATGCTTGGTTTTTCAAACGGATTTAAACAGCTCTGGGGCATGGGGATACTCAGTAGACCTAGCCTTGAGCAAGGAATTACTGACAAACTGCACAGCTCTGATCAGAGCAGCTGGGACATGCTGTGGCTGCACTTGGGTGGATGGATGATGCCATATCCAAACATCTTTGAGTACAGACCTTAGCATGTTTACATCAAGACTGTGTCATTGAAGCAAATCTCCTCATTCTTTCCACTTAGTGCCCTTTGGTTTACATTGGGCAGAGCTCTGGGGCCATGACTTGGGTTCCTTCCAAGTGATATTAAATTGGAAGTTGTGTGTCCTGGTTCCGAGGACACTCCCAGGACATGCTGGCTCTGACCTGCCCCACCTGGTGCCTCTCACTTCCCTTCTTGTGGGTGCCAAACCCCATTTTAGCCCAGTGTGAAGAGGACAGTCCCATGGTTCTTCCCAGCCATCCCAGGCTCTGTCTGATGTGATTTCCCCTCACTAGGCCTCATCCTGACCCTTGTGTTGGGTAACCTTGGCTAAGGGCTGAGGGCTCCCTCACTGCCCTTCTTCCTTGGGGCAGGGCAGGAAGCAGGATGAGAAAGCTCATCCAAGACAGTGGCAGAGATGGGATGGGGGCTGTGCTCAGCCCCACAGCCCCTCTGGGCTGCTCCTCCCCGTGCCCCCAGCTTGGCTGAAGGGCTCAACTGTGCCTCAGTCCCACCCTGCTCTTTGGCTGGCGTACGACCACCCCAACACCAGGGAGCCTCTGCCCCAGCATGGCACCACCTTTCTCTGCCAGGCCCATTCCTGTGTGCCCACATGGTGGGAACACTTGTGCTGAGTGGCAGGAGAGGACAAGGATGTTCACTGTGTCTTCCAGTGAGCACTGTAAGAGACATCAACAGGAACTCACAGATTAAAGAGAGAAATCAAAGCAAGTTGCATATTCCAGTAATATGGGAGTTCCTCACTGAAGCATTGATGGTAAAAGTTAACAATGTTTTAGGAAACCATTGGACAAATTGGAACATTGGACCATTGGACAGGATTGGAAAAAAAAAACCAAACACCTAAAATCAAGGATTATGAAATGCAAGTCAGCTGGCTCAGGCAGTGTGGGACTTACAAAGGACTAGAGATTGTAAAATTCTCCTTGGGCAACATCATGATATGCTGCCCCTGCATGCCCCTGTGTTTCTTGGCCACTGTTGGACAGAGCATTTTAGAGCAGACACACTTTTAATCTGCTATTAAATATAGCCATTCCTACACTTTCATTTCATTTTCACTCTTAAAACCATGAAAGGGGAATATCAAACTCTGATCTCTCTGTATTCAAAGTTCACATTCTGCCCTTTGTAGAAAAATTTCCACGGCCTCATCTCTCACAGGTGGAAGATCAGTCCTTCTCAGTGCAGAGTCTGAGCTTTGGATGGAGTGCAGGGTACCCAGAGATACCTCATTTGTTCTTTTTCTAATACAGTCACCTGCATATCTCAGGGAAAAAATGAGCCAAAATAATTAAGTAGGAGGGATTGGGTAATTTTCCAAATATGCCATGATTCATGAAGAAATAATAAAAATAAATTATAAATTTTCTCCCTAGATGAAGATATTACAAAGAGTTAATTTTGATACTTTGAAGAATTTTTTGACAGATAATACAAGAACTAGATGAGAGAGATTATCAAGGAAGACAAAATCATGTTTCTGGAAGATGAGGTCATTGAAGAGGAAGAAGATCAAGGCTTTATAAGGAGAGGAAAAACAGTTCACATTTATATTGCAATTTTATGAACTTCACTACTCGCCCAGCCAGTTATGGTGAGATGTCTACAGCAAGAATTAAAAGCTCCAGATAACCATGCTGGGGTAAAACTGGAAGCCATGTCAACACCATTATTCCCCCTCTTCACTTTGCATTCTACCAACTTGCACTGAGGACATGGTTTTGATGTCTGTATGACCCTTTGTTTTGTAGGTGATGCCGCTGATTTTCCTCTGTTCCTGATATTTTAGACCCTTTATAAATTATCTTTTATACCCTTTATAAATGGTTGACAGTGCATATCTGAATTAGCAAGAAAAAAGTAGAATTGCACAGTCAGGCAGAATTTGTCTAAGCACATCCAAACATGAGATAAGGTAAGGAACACTTTGATGCCTTGGACTGGCACCCTAGGACAAAGCTATATAAGACTAAGAGGAGGAAGTGGGTATTTTTAAAGGCCTTCAATAGATACACCTTGGGTAACCAAAAGCCTCTGAGAGGGACTACACCCAAGATGCACAGCAGTCATGAATTTTCAGACAGATATAAGTTTGGTCTATTAGCATATCAGGAGTTAACCCTCCAATTACAGCTTCAGGTAATGAGGTCACACCCCCCAGTTTGCTCCCCTGCCCCACCCTTCACTTTTGTTCATGATTTTGGGGGCCTGAGGCAGTAGGATGTCTTTGGATCTCAGCTCTAGAGGGATTGTTTTGTCTGACCAAAATGTGAAGACAGTTAACTAACACCCTGTATGGAGTTCAGAGTAATGCACAAATGCAGTACAGGATCTGAAAAATACAATGCATACAGATCTGGTACTAAGAAAGCAAATTTGTAGCTAGTATATAGACAAATTTAGGCTAGATTTGGGTCTTATTTAACTGTATTTCATCTTTCTCTTCCAAAATTTTAAACTTTAAAATTCTGGTGCCATGGGAGGGAGAAGTATGAGGATAACTCATATTTCAGCAGCATTTGGAAAGCTAAGAGTGCCTGTACCCTGCTCCCACGGCAATAGGAAATAATTTTTGATAAAAAATATTCTGCCTGGTCAGGTAGCAGATGAAAAAAGAGGATCTATCATTCTGAACATGGCAAATCTCTCAGTTTTCTGTTGTGGTCTACAGTGGTTTTGTGGACTCTGATGTACAGGTGAGCTGCTTTGGGTGATACCTTTTGTGCAGAAACATCTTTCCCCTTCAGTAACCACTGAAGGGTATTCTTCCTTGCCTCTGTACGAATGCCAAACATAGCTCATTTCCAATGGAAGTCAAACTGGAACATGGCAGAAAGTCTTCATGTTAATAATTCTCACAGATCATTCTCTTTGTAGGACAGGAAAATTATTTTGATGGGGAGAAATAAATATATGGATATAAAAGGAGAAATTTTACACCCTTTGACAAATAAAAAGCAAGACCGGCTCATCTGGATTTTTTTATGCAGTGCACACTCTTCAAAACTGTCGACAGTTCTGGAGATTTCTATTTGCAGTGAGAGTGCCTGAAGCTTCAACTGAGCATTTTCAGGAAACTCGGAGTGTTACAAAGCACGTACATGCTCCTTATTTTCAAAGGCTAAACAAGCATGACTGCAAACACTGCCACAGCACCAGCAAAAAGGTGCTGAACCACACTGTAAGAGACAGTAATTCATGATGGAGAATACTCTGTTACCCACGAGGGAGATTGGTCTTTGTGCAGTGTGAGGAAAAGATAAGCATATTGACATGGCTTCTTTTGAACTGTCCATCCACTCTGCCACAGCCTCCTCCTTTCTGCTCGCTTCATATTGATTATGTCTGCACTAAAGTTCAGCTGATCATTTATATTTCAAGTGAGAAGGAGGGAGAACTGGAGATTTAAAACTATTTAAACACCTCTTGCTAGAGTTAATGCTTGCATGTCACCAGCAGTTGTCAGGACTCAGGCAATGAAATTCCTGAGGGTGGTTCATAATGATTCAATTTGTCAGCATTTCAAGCATTTCAAGCAGAAACATGCAGGTCTGATATTCCAGTCCAGGGGGCATAAGAACAGCCAGAAGAGTGTGTCTATGTGTTGCTCACCAGTAAGCAGGTGATAATACAGAGCTGGTGGTACAACTTTCACTGCATTGCAGAATAAATTTGGGGTGCAGGGACAGAGGTTACGGAAATACTTTTCTGTGAGAACTTTCTTTATCTGTTGTAATGCACACAAAAGTTCAGCCTGAGGGATGTTCTGGTAATCCTGTGTAAAGGTGTACATGGTCTTTCACATTCATATTTATATACCTGACCCATGCTCTTTGTATGTGTATTTTAGGCTTTGACAGGTCTTCAGTAAAATCTGTAGTTAACCTCTGCAGGTTTTTGTAATCCTATTTTCTTATTCTTTAGCAATGCTTGGAGACCTGCACAGACAAGAGGGGAAATCAAGCAGTCGGAAGAAGGTACAGGGTGCAGACTATTCATTATTCTGTTTTCCCATTTCTTCTGTTGCCTGCTTTGTCTTTCCAGACCACATACCTGGTGTAATTTGTGTTGCACCTGTGCTAAATCTGGGGCAGAATTTATTGTTTTTCCTTTTTTGTTCAGCACAGTAGATGATAGATTGGTGACCTGATACGCCCTCACAGTGCAAACACACGGTGAAGTGTTGTTAAAAGTGCAAAGCAAACAGGATAACAGGAAGGATATCTTACTTGCTTGTCTTCTTATATAAGGTCAGATTTAAGGTGAAGTCTGGAAAGGAGAGCAGGTTGGAAAAAAAAAAAAAACAACAAAAAAACAAAACCCCAAATAAAAAAAACACCAAATAATAATAATTAAAAAAGCCATCACTAACTTTTTTCATAAGTGCTAATAGCTTAGTTTCAATAAATTACAAAAAACTGTCTAGGTTAGATGTGCATTTTCATTAGACTTTGTCTGCACACAGTTAAACCTGCGATCTGAGAAACCTGATGGTTTGATGGACTACTCCTAAATAACTGTCATGAAAGGTGACTGAGAGAAGTCAACACATGGTTTACAAATTAAAATCCTTCTTAAGGATCTGTGTTTTCTCCAGGGGGAAGCAGGGCTGTTTTCCTGAAAGGGAACAAGCCTGAATAACTACAATTTTCCTAACAATTAGGAAAATTGTCAGAGTAACCTGGAAACTAACCATATAGACTGTGTCCAGTCTAAACTTACTCTCCTGTTTGCAGAGCTTATATAGTGGATATAAATAAATACAGATTATACATATGTGAAAAGTAGTATTTTATCTCAATTTGATTTTAATATTTGTTTATCTATGAGAATGTCATTTAATGTAATGTGCTTGTCTGTGGTACCTTTTTAGTAAAAATTCAATATGCTACCTCTGATATAGGTTATTCAAATAGCTGATTAATAAAGCTGCACAAAAAAGTAGGAACTGATTTTCTTTCACTATGGTAGGATGACTCTATTAGTGTAGAACCTTTGTGCAGCTTTCACTTCCCATACACTACTCTCTTTTTAATGATTTATTTAAAATGCTCACATTAAAAATAAATTTAATGCAAAACACTCTTAAAGCTTGAATCCTCCTATGACTATGGAGGTTATTCTAGAGTAATTTCATAGGGCAGTTTCATTAAGGGGCAATTTTGTCAGCTGCTTCAGGCTGGTTTTTCAGGAGGTCTGGAATGAATAGTCCATGAGGAAAGACAAAGTGAAGCAGTACTGTTACATTTTTATAGGACTGAGGGGAAGGCTAACTGCAATGTAAGAATCTGAAAGATAAAGGATGTGATTAGAAAGATTGAGCTTGAAGTACTGGAAGGAAAAAAAAAATTATGTGAGACTTTAGGGGAAAAATCAGCAATGTTCAAAGGATACAGAATTACTATAAAATAAATAGTATTACAAAGCAAGTAACAGTATCTGCCATTGTCTTTAAGCAAAGCAGGGCATAACAAACAAAAAAGACAGAATTTAGGCTCTCAAATGGGTAAATGTAGATATTTATTCTCTATGGATATACAGTGGAGTAAGAAGAAGATTTTACAAAAATAGGCTCAAGTCACAAGGAAAAGATTGAGGAGTTTTAGGGCCTGACTCTGACAAATACTAAGACACTATGTCATCTTTGATTGAATTCTCCAAAACTAGATGCTTAAATAAGGCTTTTACTCTCTGTTTATTTTTCTTTGGGATTCACTGTTAAAAATTCCAGAACTGCAAGAACCAAGTTGCCAAGAACCTCTATCATAGAGGTCAATCATCTTAGAAAACAGATATTCACATCTATTAAACCCAGTAGATTTTTAGTTGCTGTCATGGATATTATAACATCTTCTTGTACTGCAATAAATGGGGTGGAGATGACATTTTCATTAAAAAGATCATATAATTCAGTGGGGAAAAACTAAATGATCCAGCTGGGCTGAAGCTGTGCTTTGGACATATCTACCTTGAAGGGAACATTTCTGTCAGATTCAGATTTTAAATTGAGATGTATCTAAATAAAATCATGGAAATATTTTTTTAGGCACCAGAGGATCTGTCAAATGCTTTGTAGAGAAAAGCATTCTGAGGCAGTACAGCCCTTGGCATGGGGTTTGAATAAAGGCCATAGTTCTCAGGCTTCTCTTCTTCTCCTGAACAGGATGAACAATTCTACAGTGAAATTATTGGGAATAAAGCATTTTAATTGAGGTGGTGACTGTTCTCAGTACTTTCGAGCCTTAAATGGATGAAAAAACCCATGATATTAGAAAAGAAGTCCTGCACAGTTCTCCAGATAGGCCCTGATGTTCCCAGATATCCCTTTCCCTTCCTCCCTTCAAAATCAAGCCAGGCCATGTCTTCCTCAGGGATGCTACAGCAATTTTTTCCTCTGGCAATGCTTAACCCATTTCCCTCTCTTCCTGACCTCTCCTCTCTCAGTATCTCTCTGCTCACAGGCTGAAGAGAGGGACATGGGAAGGGATTGTTTCTAAGGAGTTACAAGACTTGGGTAGCTCTAGAGCAGAAAGCAGAGAAATTCATCAGCCCTCACAGCTAAAGCATCCAGCATATGTCTAAAGCAGAGGGAGTCTGAATCCCAGACACCCAGGTTTCCTTTTGCAGTCATCTCCTAATGGGATTTTTTAGGAGCAGGAAAGCAAAATGCAATCAGAATCAATCCAGATACATTCACAAGGGAGAATAAAGGTTGCAGTACTTGGGATAATAAGGCCAGGTTTGCAGTGACCCCATCACACCTTTCCTTAAGAAGGATGTAATTTGGCTCTTACTCTGTCCTGAGGATCAGGGAGAGACATGAGTGTTTGTGATTTGCAACATGAGGACTAAGACTAAACTGTGTGCCTTGGGATCAGGCTGGGACATTGACTCATCATCTTGCTGACTGTTCTCACCACAGCACAAGGTCTTCCATTATCCCAGACCTTCATCTTTTAGCAGACAACTTGTTATACACTATTTACTTGAAGAGCAAAGCAGCCAGAAAGTTTCTTTAATGAGCACAATAGATTCTGATCTCTGCTCAGTTCTCATTTATCTCAAATCCATGTTCCAAAGTCAGTGTTGAGTGCAAGCGAGGGAAGAGAAGGAGGCACAAGGGTTAGCTAAGAGAGACCAAACTGCGAAGATAAGAGGCCAATAGCACATATGACAACTGTAGATATAGGAAAACAAGATTAGAACTTATGTGAGAGGATCGATTGTAGTCAAATTAAAGAAAGCCAGAGCAATGGTTAGTGCTGTGGCTCACATCCTTTCTTTGTTTGGGTAGAAGCTGGATGGAATATCAGGGAGGGCAGTGTGGCCATTCACCAAGCTGTCTGTACTGCACACTGGAACAGCTTTACTGTACCCTGGCCCAAGTCCTGGTGGCAGGTAGAAATGTGTAGTGACCAGGGGCAAGAGCCAAGGGAATGGAATAAAGCTGCATCAGGAGAGAATTAATTTAGGTATTCAGAAGGTGGTTGGTCACTGGAACAGGCTCCCTAAGGAAGCCATCACAACTCCAAGTCTGACAGAGCTCAAGAAGTGTCTGGAAAATGCTCTCAGGCACATGATGGGATTCTTGGGGTGTCCTGGGCCAGGAGCTGGATTCTATAGTTCTTGTGGGTCCATTTTAACTTAGGATATTCTATAACCCTGTGCAAATCTAAAATACCTTATAAATGCAAGCCTTGTCTGGGTTTTGTATGATTTTTGTCCTGTTAAATGTTTCAACATCTATGTAGAAATAACCTTTTCACATCATGACTTTTACTTTAATTCAGCATTGTCAGTGCAACCATAGGAAAACTTTTCTTCATGATACAGAAACTCAGCTATTGCTTTGTAACTATCTCATAGCAGTCTAAAATTTTCCTTCCCAGCTCAGCATAAAATTAGCCCTAATAGATATCTACTTTAGAACATAGTTCTTTCTTTTTTTTTTTCCTTTTTTTCTTCTTTTCACATATTTCTTTGCACTTTCTCCCTCCAATACTTCTCCCTGAATCATTATCCAATCACAGTATATTGTCAGGCTTCTCAGATAAAAGCACAGAAGTGGAGATTAAATGTCACTTTTTCTGTTTGCACACTTCTCCGTTTTCCTCAGAGCCCTCATGATAGGGCCTAAGTGGTTTCTGTCTGAAATGCAGGCATGCTCACTGAATGAGAACAGCAGGAGAGACTGGCAGGAGGGTGTTTGAGGCAGGTCAAGGCAGCTCTGCCACAGCAGAGACCCCTGGAACACGGCCCCAAGCAGCACCATGTGGAAAGAGGGATGTTCTACTTGGACTGTTACCATCTGTGCTGAGTTTGAATGGGATAAAGTTAATTTTATTCATAGTATTCAGCATTAGGCTGTGTTATGGTTGAACACCTGCCTGCCCATGGGAAGCAGTGAATTTTTTGTTTTGTTTTTCTTCCATGTACATTTTTTGCTTTGCCTATTAAGCTGTCTGTATCTTAGTCCACAAATTTGCTCATTTTTACCCTTCTGATTCTCTTCCCTATCCCACACTGTGGGGAGTGAGTGAGCTGTTTTGTGGGGGCTTGATTCCCAGTTGGATTTAAACCACACTATCAGATGCAAAAACTTCTGCTTTTTTTTTTTGGTAGCTCTTGAACAGTAGGAAAATCTCTTTGCTGTTGCAGAGCTAACATGATAATCAATCTAGGGAAATGTAGATCCTCTCCTAAAATGTGATATAAGTCTGGATCTTCTCCTGCACCTCTGAAGTTATCAGGACCTTTA
Source organism: Polioptila caerulea (assembly GCA_013397295.1). NCBI lineage: Eukaryota > Metazoa > Chordata > Aves > Passeriformes > Certhiidae > Polioptila > Polioptila caerulea. Next base: position 69,448 of record VYXF01008401.1, read on the forward strand.
GGCATCTTTGGCTGGGATGAGTCCCAGGAACTCAGTATTTGAAACCAGTTGCTGTGAAATAGTGCATTGGCAGCCTGGGGAAGGGAAATGCTTCTGTCTTCCTCACCTGCACAAATGTTTGTGATTATATCAACACTCAGCACAGCTTGAAGCTCCAGCTAGAACTCTCATTAATCACCACCTGGGAGCACCATACTTGGGGCAGGAGAACGTGAGCTTTTGTGAGGAAAAGCAGAGGGGAAGGAGGATGTGTGTCATGTGGAGGTGTGAGTGATGATTTTGGGGTGCAGAGTGAGAGACTGTAGTGAGGAAGAAGTAGAGCAAGGAGGAAAGAGAGAAGAACACTGCAAGAAGTGTTTGGGGAGATGGAGAGAATGAGAAAACACGGGGAAAAAAATGAAAAACCTATTTCAAACAGATTGGGCAAAAGGGAGAAGAGTGGACTACTAACAGTATCCCATTTATACTGCTCTTTGCCACAATTACTGACAAATTCTAAGAGAAAAAATTGTAATTAGGCCAAGACCATTTGCCTGTAGCAAAGATGAGGCCAGGAGAAACCCTCCCCCCAGTTTCGGGTATAGTTCCTCCCTCTCTGTGAAGACTTGCATCTAGATCTCATTATGAACAATTTTCTTTTTGGTCATAATTTGTGCTAAGAATGGCACAGAAAGTACCCCAGGGCAGGCAGCTCTCCCATTTCCTGCAAGGTTTTACTCTGATCTCTGGTAATTGGTGCACTGCTAAGAAGGTTATTATTATTTATTATGTTTATTACAGTCATGCCTAACAGCCAATAAATGATATGGTTTCCTATGTTAAGCACTCTACAAACACATAGTGGTAGAAGATCTTTGCCCTAAAGAGTCTGTAGTTCAAACAGAGACTTGGGTGAGGCTGAGAGCTTTATGCAGGGGAGTGAAGAGAGTGCTGGCAGCACGGGCAGCACTGCAGCACGTGGCAGTAGCTCCATGCTTTTCGTTCACTGACATGATGAGAGGAATGACTGCAGAAAAGAAAACCTGGAGTGGAAAGAAGAAAATCAAGACACGTGATATGTTGTCAAGGAGTTTTAAGAGTACAAAACCAGTATATTGAGAGTTACAGATATGTCTGAAATTCAATAATGCCCTGGTTTGGAGTGTTCTGTAACCCATTGCTTTGGGTCTTTTAATGGTGCTTCTCTATAGGTAATATCCTTTTTTTCTTCTTTTTTTTTTTTTTCTTGGGGAAAAACAGTTGCTCACAGGTAATAAGACATAGTCAAGAACCATGTTAGGCACAAGATGTTCAACTTATGTGCTGCAGATGAAAAACAATGTTCTTACAAAGCCATTTTTCACTGTTCAGTCATTTTGTCACTGTTTTCCAAAAAACATATAGCAGTGTCACTGGAACAATACATAAGTGGAAAATACATAAATGGAAGTCTCTAGTTTTCTTATTGATTTGCAGATAAATCTGAAATCTTCTGAAAATGCAAGGGATTTTTGTTTTCTCTAAATTGAAAACTCTGAGCAAAAGCTTTCTTTAAGTCAGAGATATTGTCTGAGACATTCAAGGTCCTGCACAACATCCTTCACTCTGCGTGGGAGGGACAGAGATTTGATGGGTGGGCTGCTTGGTGGACGATGAACGGGTTGGGTGGTCACATCCAGAGGGAAGTGGTCAGGGCTCACTGTCCACATGGAGACTGGTGACAATTGGTGTCTCTCAGGAGTCCATACTGGGGCCAGGGCTAATTAATGTCTTCATCAATGACAGACAAGGGGATTGAGTGCACCCTCAGTAAATTTGCAGACAACATCAAGCTGAGTGGTGCTATTGACACACCTGAAGGACAGGATGACATCCAGAAAGACCTGGACAAGCTTGAGAAGTGGCCCATGAGAATCTTATCAGGTTTAGCAAGACCAAGGGCAAGGTGCTGCACTGTTTGGAGAAACCTTTTATCAGTCCATGTTGGGGGATGAAGGGATTGGGAGCAGCCCTTCCCAGAAGGATCTGGTGGATGAGAGGCTGGACATGACCCAGCAATGTGCTCTCACAGCCCAGAAATCCCCCTGTCCTGGGATACATCCAGAGCCCCGTGGGCAGCAGGGGAATGAGGAGATTCTGCCCCTCTGCTCTGCTCTGGTCAGACCTCACCTGCAGCTCTGGGGTCCCCACCACAAGAGAGAATTGAACCTGTTGGAGCAAGTCCAGATGAGGGGCACAAAAATGATCAGAGAACAACTGTCCTGTGGAGAAAAGCTGAGACAGTTGGGGTTGTTCAGCCTGGAGAAGAGGGGGCTCTGGGGACATGTCACTGCAGTACTTCAATACTGAAGGAGGCCTACAAGAAAGACAGGGAAAAGGTTTTTGGCAGGGTCTGTTGCTGTAGGACAAGAGGTAGATTATTTCAAACTAAAAGAGGGTAGATTTAAACTAAATATAAGGAACAAATCTGCATGGTGAAAGGGCAGAACAACTGAAAGAGGTGGCCCAGAGAGGTGGTGGATGCCCCATTCCTGGAAACACGTGGACAGCATTTAACTGTGGTATAGAACCATGTGTGCAATTCCTCTCTTTATGGACAGAAGGGCTACACATCTACTGATAGAGGAGGGCCTGTTTTTTGGCTGAGTGGATGGATAGCATGGCACAGGTCATTCCTTTCTGCATAAAGCCCTTCTCTTTCTCCTCTCAAATAGAGTGACTGTACTGAGTAACAAGAAGACACCATGACTGATACTAATACCAAGCTGAACAAGGAAAAGCTGTCAGCTGGCACAGGGATACTACAACATTAAAAAGCATGGATGAGCATGGACTGGCTTTGTTTCCATGTCTTTGCCATGGGTGGTCTATAGTATAGACAAAACGGAGGGAACTGACACTGTAAACCTCTCATAATGAAGCCAGACAATTTCTTTTCAGTGCAGTGCTTTTATTTCAGACTCTCTCTGATGACTGTGCCACAACAGAATAGAAGTTTGTTGGGTTTTTTTCAAAGGTGATGAATTTGTAACTTATTTTAGATTTTCATTTTTGAGACCTTTGCCTGAACCAAGGCATGCAAGATGAATGGCCCTTGCTGAGAATAGTAGCTCCACAATCTGGTGCTGGAACACTTTGATCCTAGATCCTTCTCCTTTTCTTCTATTTTGGTCCAAATGACAAAATCAGTCTAAATAATTTCTGTGCCTAAAGCTGCTCAGATGCTTGCTGGATCAGTATGCAAGTGGCATTCTTTGAAAACAGGGAATGTCAGACGAGTGTGACATGTTGTGTTTCCTTTTAGGTAAAGCTGGCAGTATCTCAGGTTTGGTGATTGTGGCAGTTTCTGTCTGATTCTTTCAGCAGATGGCTTCGATATGATGCAGCTCAGTCCTTCACTCTGAAAGATATAATCCTTGGCTAATTTTATGATGCAGAGCGACTCTGTGGGACACAAAATTATATACCTTTTATAACAAGTGGCATTACACATTTGATGATATGATGCCAATTATGCATTTCAGGATGTCTTAAAAAATCAGTATGTGTCAAAGCCCTAATTTGAAGGGAAAATGTACTGATAAATTATTACCTTCTTACTTTCAGATGTTTCTATGTTGAATGTTCCATACCACTAGAGTAATGAGATTTGTGCATATATATCATCATTTTCTTTTGAGCTTCACTGTCTAATTTCACTGCTCATTAAGATTGCTTATACATAGCAGGGCTTTTTTTATAGTTGGGGATCATCTTTAGTTAGCCTTAGGGCCATCCTAATTAGTGTGATATCTTAAAGGTAGCATATTTTCTTATGCTTTTAACTATTCTAATATCTACATCATCTGCAGCTAATTCTACTTGTCAGATTTTCACCATCTATATTCAGGAATCAAATATTGCCATTCAGTTGTTTTTTTGAGGTAGAAGAATAGACACAAATTCCACAAAATAGATTTAAGATTTGTTTTTCTGTACATATAGTCTTTAATGCACATACTTTTCAGCATCTTTAATACTGTGTTAAAATGTCAAAGGAAGTTTTACAGTGAAGACAAATTGCTGGTTTATGCTGCTGAATAATTCTTCAGCTCTTAACTTAAGACAAAGATGTAGATATGGAAATGAAAGAGAGAAGAAAACAATGTAGGAGATACAGAAACTCAGTCGTGACTTGGAACCACGAGCAAATTATTGCACTGTAATTTGGAAAACAGAGTAGGACTGTTCTATACAATGCTTGTTTCGAGTCTGACAAGGGAAATTCACAAGGAAAATTTAAATTGCGTTAATCACAAACTTTTGAGCTACATGTGAATCACTTGTATTTCCTAAGTAAGAAATTGCATGTGTTTAATGCTTATGAACTTAAAAAGACCCATAATTAAAATTTGGGAGGGAGAGTGCCAGTGAGATGTTTATTAGGGAAAAGGTACAAATGAAAGATCTTTGCATTTTTCCAAGTAGGATGGTTTCACCTTTCATAGTAGGCACCTAGAAGAACCAGTAACAGAACAAATCTAAGTAATGGTCCCTGGAGAAAACACGTTTTGGTGATTTGGTTTGAGACCCCAAAAGAAAGAAATCAAGTACCTGACTCTCATATTATCTTCACCTGAGGAGGAAGTAGGGCATCCAGGAATACAGGTGTAATTGGACAAGGATTTTGCTTGAAATGATAAATATGGGAAGATAATGGTAAAAGCATTGGAGGAAAAATAATGCTTAAAACAGAAGACACATTTGTAATGTTTGTGCCCCAAAGTAAAAATATATAGGAAAAGTATTTGCCATTTATATACAAGCATTTATCTTTCATAATATTTTATTTTAGTACCTCTTTGTGAGTAAACAATCTCATTGTGACAGAATGAGAAATATTCATCCACTGCTAAATCCAATAAAATAATATTCGATTTACTCCCAGCCCTTTATTGGCAAACTTGTTAAAATTTAGTGCAAGTTTTGTGTAAGGGAAGACTTTAGAATTTAGCTTATTTCAGAGGCTAATTCATTTAGTAACACATTCATTTGGCCTTTCATCCTCTAACCAGATTCTTTGGTCCTTTATATATGAAATATTTAAAATTAATTTGATTTCTACATGCATTATGTGCAAGTCTAGTGCAAAAATTCTGAAACTCTCTATTTCATTATTTGTTGGCCCTAAATTTTGCATAGGTATAAGGTGACCTGAAATAAGTCAGAGCTCTGAGGTGGATTTAGAGCACACCACAAACACCAAGCACGTTCTCCATCATCGCAGATGTCCTTAAGGAAACACAAAAAAGAAGTAACTTTGAAAGTGACCTTGTAAAATGATACTTCACATCTAGGATCCTTTGGGTAAAATATATTAGAAATTAAAGGATTTGCAATCAGATTCCCCTGTTCTTCTTCCTTAAAATGTTTGCCTCAGCCCAGTGGTTTTCAGAACCTTTCTGGGCTGTAACAAAGCCCACAAGAGTAGGTGGCATTTGGTTCTTGGAAGTCTTTTTACTCATTCTCTAGAAGCTTACCAGTCTCAGTCTCTGTTACAGATTTGCTGCTGCCCTTGTCAGTCCCTGCATTCCAGATGCTTCACTCAGGCTGTTCCAGGAAGGGCACAAATTCCCCTCAACCCAGAGAGTACCACTTCATGTAGGGAGTATCTGTCAACTCAGGCAGGTGAGCAGCTTTCCTTCCTGCATCCCTTTTCAGCAGAACAGTACATGTAATAAAACAGATCAGACTGGAAGAAAGGAGATTAAAGAATAGTATAATCCATCACTATGTCCTTCCTTAATACTGTCTCCCTAGTCAGACCTCTTTGAATTCCCTGCTACAGTTTCTTATATTTATTTCTTTGCTTTGCTGAAAATAAGATTTTGAATTCTAGTGAGCTCAGACTTTATTTTCTGGCAAGTCAGAACAACTCTTTACATAATGGAGACCAGTTTTCTTTCACTCCCTTGGCCACAATCATAACAGAATATAAATTATAATGTTAATATGCCTGGGTGGAATACTTAAATATTCCTTCAATAGTTCTTCCTTCTCATTCCTGCTTTGTGTTTCTGAGAGGTGCTTGGTGATAACTTGAAGCAGATTTTGCTGTGTGTATGTTAAAGTGCAAACAGAGGGGAGATAAAAGAATTCTTGTTGAAAAGTGGCCACCGTGCTCATGGGTCAATGTGCAATATTCATTTGCTGCAATTTCAATTTCCAGTAAGCTGCCCAATACATCTCTGTTTCAGTGCCTATTGTATCATCTACTGTCAAACTAATAAGAATAATTTCATTAGTCTGGACATTGAGAAAAGCAAAACTTTTGTCTGAAATTAATAACTCCCAAAGATTAATCAAAGGTAATTATATTAGGAGAAGTTATGTCTTCTTGTATCCTGAGTCATGAAATGAAATTCTCATTAAAATTGTATTACATTCATTACCCATGTATACCCAGATTCCCAGAGATATACATTATATAAGAATCTCCATTTTAATATTGCTTGCAAACCTCATTTTGATTCAGGGCCAGGGTTTCAGCACAAGAGTGTTAGGTCTGAGGAAATCATGCAATTCCTCCACACACAACTCAGATTGTCCTGCTGTGAATAAAAATGCTGCATTCAACTGAGCAAAGGCCATTTATGATGACTTTTCCCACTTGTAAGCTCCATCTGATTTGTGACTATAACTATCAATCTCTGTTTCAGGAAGATAATTTAGTTGCTGTTGCACCTCTCCTCTTTAGAGAAAAACCTAAAATCACTGAAGTTTTACTACATGTTGGTTTTGTGCTATGAGGCAGCACAACAATTTGGGCAGAACCCAAACTTAAAACTCATGTGATGAGCACTCTCTTTAGCATTTGTTTTGAAGGCACTCCCATTCTGTCCTCTAACTTTTATCATTGCTTTCTTCTGAGCTTTGAGCAGCAGCTTGCTCCTTCCATGAATCCGTGTAATGCCTCACACAATGCAGCCTTGACCTTGGTCGGGACACTGCAGTGCTGTGAACAAGAAAAATATTAATTAACTGCTATGTCCCAGCCAAAACATTTGTCCTTCAAAGATGCATGAGGGTTTTGCTCTTCCTATTGGTTGCAATAAGGACTGCCAACTATGTGCTTTTGTGGTGAAAAGCTCTAGAGATATACAGTGTTAGCTTTTTTCAAGGCAAGATAACCACTAGCAAGTTTGCTCTGAGAGTGAGATAAGGTTGTGCAATCCTTTTATGAGGCCAATAATATATTAATTACTTGGACAGAAAAAAAAAAAAAAAAAAAAAACTCAAGGAGGGATATTCCTTTTTAAATTTTGCTCACCATCACCAAGTCACTTAATGATGTGTTCTTCTACCTTATCTCAGAAAATTCCATAGCTGCTGCTTTCTTTTGACTCACTTCTGCTCCTGCAACTTACCCCTGAAGTCTATTTTGTTATTCAAAAATATCATGATAAAAGCTAAGAAAATTGTCTAAATGAAAACAGTATAGAAATAACTTGTAAAAATGAAACTGGGGTTTGGAAATATCATCTGATTCTTAAAATCACCCTGCTTTTGCTTGAGAACTTTAAGCTTTGTAGCCTTAAAAATAAATGTCTGTTAATACATATGAATTAGTCATTGTAGATTCTTATTAGCCATTATCACACAGCACTGCTGTCTTTCTGACATCACCTCCAGGATGAATAAAATCAAATAACAAAATTTTTATTATCAAAATGAATCTAAATTTTACTAATAAAATGAATACCAGATTAAAAATAAGGCAAAAACCCAAAAGCCAAAGCAATGTTTTGGAAAACACCAGAACCACGTGGGTTCTAAGGGGGATCTGTAGTGCTTTATGGGAAATGAAACTGTTTTTTGAATTTCCACTTGATCCTTTTTGAGCAGATTTATGGCTTGGACCATAACTAAGCACACCCTCTATCCTTCTTGAGGGGCAGATCTGGCTCTGGAGCTCTGGTTTTGGTGTCATAAATGAGACACTTAACCTAGGAGTCCTGGCCACAGGGATTTATCAGGGCAAAGGAGCTGCCAGGAATACTCTTTACACACCAGAGGAAACATGATAGAAAACACAAGCCTAGAGGTAGATCACAAATAGCAAGTGACTGAAAGAACTCAAAACCAAACAAGAACAAGCCAACCTGTTCCTGTGATACAGATAGAGAAGTTTTTACTTTCATATAATGAATTTTGGTGTATTTTGTCAACAGATGCAAGGAAACTTATAAAATGGAGCTAGGAGGAAGGGAATGGAAGATGAGGCCATGTTGAGTGCCTGATTACATCGTGGCCATCCCAGCAATAACACTTGCAATTCTAAGGTGAGGTAGCAGAAAAAGTGCTCCTGGGATGGAGATAAAGATAATTGTGTGCTTCTGACTTGGAAACCATGTGACCTGTTTCTCTGAAATGCAGTGAGGGTGTATTGCCATGTTTTCAAGTTAGCACCATGCCAGGATGCAGGGCCCTAAGCATGGATGGAAGGAGACAGGAAATAGAGCACTTTTACCATAACAGCCACTCCTTTCTCAGCAGCTCATCTCATGGAGTAACTCTTAGAGAAGAGAAATTTATGAATGTCAGCTGTGCTCTAAGGCTTAATATGGTCAATGGAATCCTGTTGTCATAGAGGTCTTGAAATGAAGTAGACACATTTAATTTCACCATTTGGCACAGGACACTTGCATAAACCTTCCTGACACAAGCACAGGGAAGGAAGAGCCTTGTAAGGAGCTCCTGAGCAGCAGCAGTGGAGCACACCTGTGACTGACCAGTCAGCTGTAACACATCATGCAGGGAAACTTTCCAGGATGCCTCTTGTGGCAACAGGCAAGAACTGTACAGAATACAGAAACCTGCAGCCTGCAAACACCTCGGGCTGCAAAGGCAGAGACCACCCCAGCAGCAGCAGGTGTGAGGACACGAGTCACTCATGTGAACAAATGTGTATTTCTGGACTGGCCACCCAGGCAGAGTTATACAACAGAGCCCTTCTAGGGGCAGAGTTTTGTTCTCATCAGCATGAGACACGTTGGTGACAAGTCTGGTCACACCTCTCTCACTTACACCCTCCTTCTTTGTGGTGACCTTGAGATGCTTTCTCTCAGCTCCTCATGTGTTGGAACTCATCCTAAGCAAATTCTGCAGAATTTGGCAAAACTAGCTCATGCAAATTATGGCTTGATGTCAACTGGGCTTATTTTTATTCATAGGGAAGCTCGAGGAAGGTGTTGTCAAAAAAGGTGTGGACAGAAGGATCATTTCTACAAATCTGAGAAACTGAAAATGTGACAAAACTAGATAAAAATGGAGATGACAAAACTGGGCACAAGTAAGTATTACTGCCAGAAGACCTCTGCAAAACACTAGTGGACAACAGCAAAAAATCGAGAGATAATGAAATGGGCATCTTCCTCCTTTTTAAAGTACTCCAATATATCAAGACCTTGTGGGAACTATCTGTTACGCTTCTAATTTGTTCCCCAAAACATTACGAGGTGTCAAGAAAATCTTTTTCCTTAATTCACTTTTGCCAGTTGAGAACAGATTAATTCTTTCTAGGAGAGTAACTTCAGCCATGTAACAGAGAAGATGAAACATACCTCAGTTCAGCTCTGCTGTGAAAACTACGTCTGCTTTAATGGATATATACTGCCCAATTCTAATCTCCTCTAAATTTATTTAATACTTGTATTTAACCAAAGCAGCAAAGTATCTCATAACTTTCTTTAAAGGAGAGTGGCATTTCTACTAAGGTAGGCTTATTTTTAACTCCCAAGACCCATAAATCAAGTTTCAGAGAGCATGGCCCCTTATGTGAGCCAGTTCAATTTTCAACCAGAAGACCATTTTGCACTAAAGCAAATGATACCTATCTGGCATATCTTAGTCTGCAATCTTTCACTTCTTTTCCCTGGCTTATACCTGGAATACATTGCTGGAAACTGCTTTAACCTTTTTGTAAAGCTCATAAACCCCTGACTTTTTGTCTAATTTAGTTTGGCAGCACTTGTTCTTCTAAGGAAACATTTGCATGATAGTACCAAAGAAAAAATTGTAATTAAGCAAAGACTCTTCCAGCAATTTAATGTGCTAGATGGAATAATTTTCCAGTAATAAAAGCTTTATTTGCTATCTGTAGCTTGATTTAATCATGTTACTAAAAGGACGATGCGATCCAGACAGCCTTATGTTCACTCTCAAGTATCTAGTCTGTAACACTATGAACTTTTCAGGTTTTGTAGCCTTAAAAATAAATGCATGCTATTACATACGAATTAGTTATTGTTGATTCTTTTTAGCCTAATCATCAGTTTGGCATTTACTCTCCTTCCATTTCCTTGGTTGATGAGCAAATAGAATTTTTTCTAAAACTCATTTCGTTTCCAGAAATTTTTTGTAGTTGACAATTTCATGCTTCTGCCTAAATCAAAATAATTTTCTCTGATAGAGCATTATGATAATTATTAACAGTAGCAGTAATTGTCAACTGCAACAATAATTATTATTTTCTTGCTTAATTGCCAGGAAAGCAGAAATCTCCAGCATGAGAATTTTACCCAAATACAGCTTTGGCTTAGTGGAAGAATTCATTAGAGAATTAGACTATTAAAAAAGATGTTTGTCATCTGTTTTCTACACTGGATTAAACAGCATGGGTTAATATGTTCCCATCTGAAATAATTTAGGCATTTTTTGTAAATCAAGTATGGCCCTTATTCTAATTTTTATCACCTTTTATATATATTGAAATAATTCAAGTTTACAAAAAATGTATTTGCCATTTTTCCTAATATTTTGACAACCTCTGGCAGGTAATTGATGCCTTGAGAGGAGCACGGTGCCCACTACAGGGGCACACCCATGTCCTCAGCCCATATTCTACTTTGTTGATCCTGATTCCTCACCACAAGTAGCTCCAGGAGTACATTAAGTGACCTGACCAGCTCCTGACATTCAGAGTCTGCCCTTTCCTGCTCTCCCCAGAGTGAGGTGCCTGTTTGTGAAGCCCTTGTTCATTGTTTCAGTGCAGGAGGTTCTGTGTGCTTCTGTCAGTGATGGCACGGACGTGGCAGCTCCAGTGAAAGCAGCAGTGAGGTTTGGGAGGGCTGTTTCCCAAGACCATTGTCCCTACACTGTCATTTAGGCATGGAGCTAATCCCATGGGATTCCCTGAGTACTGCTGGGTTGTGTTTGGTATTGTGACCAGTTTTGAGTCCACACATCAATTGTGCTCATCCTGTCTGGTGCAGTAAAATACGAGCTTGACCAAAAGCCCTCAGTGATGTGTCCTTCCTGACAAGCCAGGTGGCATCCTTGGTGGCACTGGCCAACAGGCTGTCAAGTGTCAATAACAGCGTGTCAGCATTGCAGTACAGACTAAATCATCCGAAACAAGGGCTCAAAAATCAAATGTTGTTTGGTTTGGTAAGATGTTAACACAGAGAGAGGAGAGTAGCCTTGATATTGCCAGTGTGGAAAGGGTTAAACTGACAAAATTCTCATTGAATCAGCTGTCCTCAGTGGCAAAGACCATCTTGAGAGTTTTACCAGCTGTGGATGATTTGCTGCCCACACTTTTTATATTGATTGGCATTAGTTTTATCTCTTATTGATCAGGGCCATCTGTTTCTAGCCTTTGCCTGGTGGCTCTGGATATCATGCAAGTGTTAAGTGTCTGTTGTATGAGATCTGAATTATCCCTAGTCCATTTATTTTCCACTTTAATTTTTAACAGCAAAAGATAGCTTTTTGCTATGTTGTATGACAGAAATGCTCTTGCTTGATTTTGTTATTTCTTTGTTGCTATGTTTTCCCTTTGTTCCAATAACAAGGTTATTTAAAATATTTTAATTAAATTATGTCTGGTAAATTCATATAAATGGCATCTTTATTCTTGGTGACATTAATTAGACCATAACAGACCTAAGAAATTATGAGAAAACAAATCTAGATGGAGATTTCTTTCTCCTGTTTCAGGGCCTAAAGTATTCTGATGTGGTCGAGCTAAGGAAGCTGAATTTGAAAAATTTGCAACAGTTTGCCTTGACCAAGATCTTTCCATGACTCCTCCTAAATTACTGTAGTTGCGTTAGGGTTGAATTCAGATCTTTCTGTGGAATAGAGTACAATTTGTGTCATGGGAAAGCAAGAGTTTACAACAACATCCTTTTCTACAAGAAAAAAGTATGTGAATGTCATGGTGATGATACGACGGTCTCTGCTACACAGCAGTCACTGCCCATTGTGAGCACCCATGCAGGTAAATAATTTTCCCCAGATGGTTCTTGTGGATGTTGCAGTGTGTGTGACCCATGCAGAGGGTAAGAGGCAGAGGACCCAGCCCTCTGTCGTGCTTGCCAGGGCTGACCAGCTAAATTCCTCCAGGGAGCTTCATCTGATCAGCTTCTGAGCCCAAGGAGCCAAGTCAGAACCCGAGATTTCACAGTGCAGGGTGAACCAGGCTGCTTCCAAAATGACACCATTTCCTCATTAGCAAAATGACAGATTACATAGGATCTTCTCCATACCAGCAGTAGGCAGTTACAGAAACAAAATGAGAGCAGTGTGACATGGTACCCTTTTCATATGTACAGTTTTAATTAAGTTAGTGGCACAACTCGTGTTACTAAAAGGGAGTCAAGAAAAGATTAATAGAAGCAATATCTAGATCACAGGCAATTATAATGGCTCCAGTCGTCTAATTAAGAAATTCAGCTCTTGAAGTGGCTTTGTTTTTTATATGCCAGCCACATGGTTTTATAATTGAAACACCCACAGTGCATAAAACTCTTGTGAAGAGCATGTGGATACACAGCTGTTTTGGAAATGCCAATAAATAAATAGGTGTCTTAATTCTTTCTACCTGTAAATCTGCAAAGAGGTCAGAGCTGCAGTGACAATTTATGGAACAAAAAGGAATATATTTGAAATTAATAAGAGTGAGAGTCCATTTTCTTATGCTTAGGAAAAAGTCACAGAAACTTAGCAGTCAATATATGCTTTCGCTGTGCTGAGTAAACAGTAAAAAGAAAATGTAATTTGCTCACAGGCTATTTCATTGTAGAGAAAATTGTGGGAATGGCATCTTTTTATTAACTTATAAATATATGTGCATATATAGGACAATTTAAAGTCTGGATTTCAAATACTGATGGATGTGGAAATGCCATATATATATTACAATGAAATGAATAAAATTCATTTTGAGAGGATGAAAAGTTAACTTGTACATTTCCAACAGCTGTAGACCAACTTTTAATATAAATACAGAATTAATGAGAAAGGGCATTAAGTAGCTAAGGGTGTCAGGCTGCAAATGTTAAAGGAGAGGAGTGTCATCTTTAAGGAGAGAAGCGTCTTTCACCCAGACCCAGGTTTATGTCCTGTGTTGATGTCTCTGCAAAGTGATGGAGATTTCATATGTTCAGAAGTCCTGGTCTCCAGACATTGCTGGAAAGCACTGTCCTCTCAACCTAGCTCCATTTTATGGGGCTTTTTGCTGATTCATGGGAAGTTTTGAAGAAGTCCCATGATATTCCTTGATATTCCTTGTCTCTTGAAAGTCATGTGCCCAACCTAAGCTTTTGGTAAGCTAAGAATAAACACTGAATTGTGTTCACAACATTTCTGCATGGGAGTTTTGCTTTGGAGCATGGAGAAAAGCATGCATAGGCTGAACTGGGAAGATGTGGGGCTCTCCTTGAGCAAAATAAAATAGTAAATAGAGGAATAAAATAAAATAGTAAATAGAGGAATCAATGCTGGTTCATCTAGAGGAGTTGGCTGAACAGGTTCATCAGTACTGGTGGGTAGTTCCTCGTCAGTAGCACCACAGCTGCCAAGTATCTTCAGCTGTAACACTGCTGCACAAAACCCTTGTGCCTTACTGGTGGCCTCCTTGTATGAAATCACAGAGCTACAAAATACTGAATATCAGCCCCAAGTGTAAGACTGTGAAGAGGGCAGGAGGGACAAATCTTCTAAAGTCAAATATTGCAGAACCTGACTTTCAGGGTGGCCAATCATGGGAACATTCAGCATCCAGGGGAGGTGTATTAGGAGAATCACACATTTCCTGGGAAGACTCAGACACGTCATGAGAGAATGAAAAGGCATTGCTGTCCTCTTTCCTCATCCAATAATTCAAGAGCTGGGGAGGTCCTTTAGCTTAAGTGAGATTTGATTTCATCTGAAGGGATTTGGAGACACCCTCCATTACACAAAGCAGACAACTACACAAGACAATTAAATCATACAACACAAAACAGGGTGAATTTAGGACAGGGCTGGACAGGTGATCATAGCTCAGAACTTGGGAGAAAAATGGCATTCTATAGAGGGATAAGTATTATTGTTTTCTGCCCTACCTGAAGCTAAAATGTCTTGATTTTTTTTTACTTGAAGGCATGATCTGAATATAGTGAACCTTGAACATCCCTTCTTTTTTCTCCTTTCAAAACCACTGTCCCAGTTTCCATCCACCATAAATATAAATAACTTGGTTAGGAAAGGTGGCAAAGGATGAGGAGAGGAGCTTATTATCCTTTTCCCCACTAGCAATTTTCAATACCAGCTGCTACAGTGACATTGACACAGTGGGATCAAATATGATGAACCACAAGGTGCCACTTTAACTGTCACTTCAAATTCCAGGAGTCTTCATATATTTAGTCATGTTTATTTATAAGATAAATTTCCTGTTTCTATATTGGCACTGATTTTAAACTGTCTGAAACTAAGCATTTGCCTGTCAGAATGTGCCTCTCTCTTACTAAGTATGTATCATGGTGAATATCATATTCATAATCCAGAAAATTATTCTGTTCAGTCTATGGAACTAAACATCTATTGTAGTCTCATTTACTCTCCAGCCAAATCAACAGCTCCATCTTTTTCCCCCTTTCAATCTAGTAAATATTCCTTCATTTAGCTGTGAGCTAATTTTGAGATTTCCTTGAGTGATTTTCAGATCACCTGACCATCTGTTTCAAATTTAAGCATCCCCAGATGCAGTCAATCTAAATATGGGAGTTATGTTGTAAATTATGTTCAGAGCTACCCTTTAAATTATCTGGAGTTCTTTTTGTTGATATTAACTGTTCCATGCATAAGGCTATAATTGACTTTAAAACTTGTAAGCACTTTATTATCTGGAAGAGAAAACTCAGTGTTGAAATAATGTTGATGGAGGCAACAAACAAATCAATGCCTGAAGTCGACTCCCAAACAGAGCAAGTTCAGAGGGATCAATTAGCAGTAGCTTGCTTGGAATGGGTGAGATTGGTAACTGCTAGAGCTTCGTCCCAGGGTAGATGATAACAAATCATTTCCATCAGTTCAAAAGAAGGAATAAATCTTAAGCTGGGGTTTGTGAGTAGGTTAATTTCTGTTTGGCATGCTGTAGGTGAATTAGGATTGGTGCCTAGATCAGATGATGTCATGTCTCTTCCAGAACTCCCTGTCTCAGAAATCGTAGATCTAGGACATGGAGGTCGTCAATTATCAGAAGCTGTTATTTTCTAATTAATATGGAGGGTTTTTTTCATGCAAAATGTATAAATTAATCTTGGATTTAAATTATCAAATTTCAACAGAACAGAAGTCAGAGCAGGTGTTCCTTCTGGTACGGAAGGGCAATGTGTGGATTGACCGGACAACAGATTGTAGGAGAAAGAGGCAGAAACTTTCACTGCAGAAGAAATTATTGCAAGAAAATTTGTTCTGCTGACTCAATAGTCCTCTGTCAGGAAAATGAAGACACATCTCCACAGCTGTTAATATGGGGCCTTGCACCAAACCTAAAATTTACTTCCTATAGCTGAAAGAGAACATCACATCTATGTAAGGCTACTGCTGAATATCCCTTGGCTACAGAGAGGACTTATCCAACGAACCAACAGACCAAAGCAAGGCAATTCCAAAATAATTTATGTTTTCACCTGAATACTGGGTTCTGTTGCATGGAACTGTTTGTGTGAAGGACTGATGAATAAGAGCTGCACTTATGGACCCATGGGGATCCCAGAAAAGTCAAGTCAGCAGAGGAAGATATGATAAGTGCATTTACTTGAACCACAATTAAGAAAATACAGCTGGGAGAGGTGGCAATCAAAAACAGAAATTACTTTCTCTAACAGTTTAGACGGTGGTTTTAAGATGAACAAAACAACAATATCATAGAATGGCTTCAGCTGGAAGGAGAAATGATCTTGTTCCAATCCCCTGCCATGGGCAGGGACATCTTCCAGTAGACCAGGCTGGTCAGGACCCCCTCCAACCTGGCCTTGAGCACTTCCAGAGATGGGGCATCCACAACTGTTCTGGGCAACCTGTGCCAGTGCCTCAGCACCCTCACAGTAAAGAATTTCTTTCTAATAGCTAATCTAAACCTACTCTTCCATTTTGAAGCCGCTCCCCCTTGTCTTGTCACCACTTGTGAAAAGTCCTTCTCCACCTCTCTTGTAACTCCCCTGAGTACTGGAAGATGCTCTAATGTGACCCTGGAGCCTTCTCTGCTCAAGGCCAAACAACCCCAACTCTCTTAGCCTATCTTCACAGGAGAGGCATTCCAGGCCTCTGTTTGTGACCTCCTCTGGACTCATCCCAACAGGTCCATGTTCTCCCTTTGTTGTGGACCCTAGAGCTGGATGCAGCACTCCACGTGGGGTCTCACCAGAGCAGAGTAGGAGACAATCCCCTCCTACATCTGCTGCCCACAGTGCTTTTAATGCAGCTCAGGACAGGTTTGGTTTCTTGGCTGCAAGGGCACCTTGCTGGGACATGTTGAGCTTCTTATCCATCAGCATCCTCAAGTCTTTCTCCTCAGGGCAGCTCTCAATCCTCTCACCCCCCAGCCTGTATTTGTGTTTGGGATTGTCCCAACCCAGGTGCAGGACCTTGCCATTTCTAGTAGAGAAGAGGGAACCTTTAGACAGACAGTTGGATAGACAGAGACACAGATCAGGAAATTGCAATCCTTGGCCGAGGGAGTGAAAAATTTAACATTAGTTTTATTTTTTATAAAAAGTCCCTTAGCAAGAATTTAATTTTTTTATGTTTTGCATTTGTTAATAGTCATACCAGCTAGCAAGACATTCCAGGGTTTCATGGATGGGTGGAGATTTCAATACACACTGCATGGGCTGAATGAAACAGAACAGAAATTGGCAAAATAGGGTTATTATCTTTGTTATTTAATAGTCATAATAGAATGATACTCAGACAATCTAACCAAGTTTGTACCACAGTAGCTTTTATGCTTAGTGTTCACCAAGGTTAAGCTCTGCAGTCCTGATCTTACTGTCTAAACAAGGTGCTGAAAAGTCTGATTTAAAGAAAGTTTAAGGCAAGAAATGACGCCTAAATAAAGTACACAACTTTCAGCCAGTCTGAGTTTCATTCTGAAGCTTTCCAGGTGCGAGGACACAGACAAACCATCACATGAATGAACAAGATTTTGACATTGGTGGGAGGACACTGACAGTTCGAAGCCAGTCTTTCAAGGATCTTAGAGAGGAGCAGAAGGAGAAAAATATGCAGAAAATATTTTTGGGAATTCTCCAGTTCTCTAAAGCAAGGCATGAGAGAAGGTGACACATTGTGGGAGTTGGTTATGTGCCAGAGGAGAATAGTTCTGTTCTGTAGGACATCAAGTATCTGCTTTGGGTAGCTGCCCTGGATGTACCTATGCCTGGGACCAAGTTAATTTTAACAGCTAAAACTGCTTTAAATATCCCATAAAGGGGACACTTCCATGCAAACTGTCATGCAAGGAGTATAATTTCAGGGTTTTTTAATATTTAGGAACCTAAAGGGAAATAGAGGTTTGTACATGTCATTGGAGAGCAAGTCCAAACCAACAATCTTTGTTACTTTTTCTCTAATCCCATTGCTTGGAGACCTCTTCCAAAATAATCAAATTCCCTAGAGCAAGGATTTTTAAGATATGTCTTCATTAGACACCTTCCTAATTACAGCTGCTTGACCATATTGATGCTTCCTGACAAATTTATGTATAATTTTTACAAATGGCGTAGTTCTGATTCCAGAACATGGCATATTTCTGAAGACACTTCTGTTCTGAAAACAGTTTGAGTTGAGTTACAGTTTAGAGGAGGGATGTTCTTGAGCAAGGAAAACAGCAGCTTCAAAGTAATGTTTTGTTTATGTTCAGTCCTTTCTTCATGAGATTCACTTGAGCTTGTTTAACTTTCACGTAGATTCAGTTTCAAAGAACAACGTTGGCTTCAAAATTAGAGAGAATTCAATAGGGTGGAGGAGGGGTGGAGAAGAGATCTGGGCTGAGGAAGAAAGTTTTGCCTTTCTGACTTTTTAACTCAGTAAATTGAACAACTTCTATTGTTTTTGTCGTCTTTCAAATTAAACAGGAGCTGCTGAGTTTATATTTCAGTGAAGGACTAAACCAACAGCATTTATGCTTTAAAAGTGTTTCTGCTCTACTTTGAAGCACTTGTTGCTTTTTATTTTCCATAGGAGAACAGATAAAACACTTGGTGCTGGCATTCCATGAGTGCATTCTCTGTTTTGAATGTCTGCCATTCCATTTTGATGATCTATAACATTTTAAGCATATACAGACTTTTCTTTCTAGACTAGACTCCTTTCTACACAGTTCACTCAATTGTCTCATTTTTTTTTAGCTTTATGCAAGAGCTGTTCCATATGAGAAGTTGTTTTGGGAAATGCTTAAGGACACACAGAGCTGTCAGAGTGACATTTTCTCATCTTAATTGTAATGTTTTCTAGACATTCTCCATAAGTTTAGACTTTTTTGGTGGTTTTTTTTTTTTTTTGCATTCATGTTCTCTGCATAAAATTTGACAGCCAGTATAGACTGAGGTCAGAATATAGTTTCTAAGATTAATTCATGTGCAATCAATCTCCATTAGAAAGCAAATGGAACTATTTTCAGACATTCTGTACTGCTGCAGATTTTGTTGATTTGGTTATTTCTTGTGAAATTTAGCCTGAGGTGTAAGGACATTGCTGGCTACTCTCTCAAGTAGGTGTGGATTTGTTAACACTCTCTCCCATCCTTGGGCTGGAGTATACCTCTGGTAAGGATTAAATTTTCCTCAGTTACAGTGTTTGAAGAGATCTACTGTCCCCTACTATGAATATGCATTTATTTCTCCCAACATGTCTTGCATCCCAGTAAGGCCAAATGAGCTGTAATCTCCAATATCCATTAAAGGAGTGCTCCTTTTGACCACTATTTTTTTTATAGGCAATTCTAAAAGCTTTACAGCTCTGGCTACTTGAAATTGAAATAGCACCAAAAATATTCTCAGAAATTAAAATGAGAAAATAGGTTTTTTTAAGACCTACTAGTATGCCCAGTTTTTAATTTTATGATAAGAATGTTCTTTTTTTATTTCATCTATGAAATTTGCTTTGATATTGTGTCAGCTTCTGATACTTGAAGTTATACTAAAACACTTTCATTCATTCAAAACCAGGAACTTTCAAATTAAAAAATAAAACATGTTGGGATAAAAATAAAAGTTGATTTTCTTTGGAAAGTAACATTTATTATTAGACAGTGTGAAAGGGAAAAAAAAAGCCATCAGTTATTCTTAAATACATCTTCAGAAACACAAATACCAGATTGCTTATTCCTGTACTTATCAGTTTGTAGCTGTTCACATAAAAACTAAGACCATGTATTAAAATATTGCAGCATGTAGCACACCAAACTTAAGTCATTCCTTAAAGGTGCAAGAGGGATTTCAGGAATGAGGAAAAGGGTTTGCATAGGGTCAAACCACTTACACACAGGCACACAAGAACTCTCTGTCACAGCTCTCAACCAGGCCTGGTTCTGCATGTCAATTGTGTCCTTCCCTCATAGTGCTTTGAGTCTGCATTTATACCAGCCATTACACACTCAAAAAAATGCAGTGTGAAGCTACACATATGTATATATATATATATATATATATATATATATATATACGGTTCTCACATTGTAAATTCAGAGAAACACACGTTTGTTATTAATGTTGATAATGAGATAATAAGCTGTCACTGGGGATTGTGATGAGCAGCATCAAGACAAGTCTATTGCTAGCATCCACAGTGGAATGTCTGCCAAGGAAATGTAATGAGGAAGACTGGGGGGAAAAAAAAGAAACAACAGCACCTGGTAGTGTGAGGGGTGTGTGGGCTGGAAACACTATCTTGGGAGATCATCAGTTCTGCTTGTAGAGATGCAGTTTAGCCTGTCATTTAGCTTTTTCTGGTAGTTTTCCTTTTGAAATGAATATTATGCTCATTACAGGTGCCAAAATGACAGCCCTTAAGGTTGAAGCTCCTTTTTACAAAATCAAGTGTAGTAAGCAGCAGTAAGAGAAGCTTTTTCAGAAATGCCTGTCAATAAGTCTCCTCCCTTGGCCAGGAAAAGATGGAAAAGAGCAAAAATTCATCTTTGGTCTTTGTACTTTGCCTGGTAGCAAAGGGATTTTTAATGTTATTTGTGTTGTTTCCACTTTCACTTTGGACATGAATTGGGATCAACGAATTTTTCTTTGGTCCCTAACAAACCCTAAAGAGGAGTAACATTTGATTGCCTTTATCTCACCTTGTTATTGATAAGTGACCCCACCTTTAACACTGACCATGTACAACCATCATTAACTTGGTAGCAATTAAGTTTTGAAAGGCCTTAAATGACACTTAAGGAAACATCTAATGGAAAAAGCTTAAAAACCATTATAGGCCCAGACACCAGTGGTATATCACAATGCACGTAGCTTTCCTTTCCAATCCCCTAATGCTCTTTTTTACTCTTACTTCTTGAAATGTTGGCTTCCAGTCCCTAATTTTCATGAATGCTCTCTGCAAAGGTCTTTGGAGCAGCTGAATTTTCTGATTTTCAGGAATGGTTTGTTACATTCATAATAAAAAACAAGACAGAATAAAAAATTCCAGAATGTACCTATTTATTTCCTCTGCTCTGTGGAAATATAAATTCTGTCTAGTCTAGTCCTGATGGATATTTGTCAAAGATGACCTCAAAAGTTTTCAAAGAATGGAGTGTCTTTATGGCAAGAATGACCTTCCGTAAACACTGTGCTATTTAATATAGGCAGTGGACTGGGTAAGATGGGCCATCTTCATGGTGTGAGTGCTATCAAAGAATTTCCTGACTGGTCTATATGGGGTTAGTTAAAATAGTTCCTCCCATTTTACTGACACTGGGATTGTCAGTCCCCTAAGAAAATTAAGTCCCAACTTTCAGTTTTGTTTTATTGGGCTTTTATGTCTATGAGTACCTATACCCTAATTTAAGTCTTTACTTGTCTAACAAAGATCCAAAGACATAGCAGCACGTGATGATAGAGGCTGAGATTAGGTATGGGTCAGACTCAGCAAAGAAGAAGGAAGGAGGATGGTGATGATTTTCTTAATCCTTCAGTTAACAGCTGTAAAATGGGAGCAAGATATCGATTGTCATCAATTCTGCCTCATCCACGAAGTGTGTGCTGACCTATGAAGAAACTTAGATGCACCCAACTTAGCACTGAAAGGACCTTCTGGACATAGTGGAGCTCAAACTCGCCTCTTTCATTGGAACTGGAGTCATTGGATGCATTGAAATCCAATCAGCTGTGAAAGGCCAGATGAAATCTGGCTCACCTGTCCTGTGAGTTACTGTTCTTTACCCTGTGCCCGTGGCTCTTTTGTATCCACCTAGAGAAGAAATCCGAAAGGAAGAACAGCACACAGGCTTTCATCAACCATAAATCTCTTGGAAGACACAATCTCTTCCACTGCTTCAATAAATCAAAGCAACAACCACTATTACTGGTTCTTATCTAGAAACCAACACTGGCAGAAATTGGAATTTCATTAAGAAATCCACAGAACACAAATTTGGGGAATAGGAGCATTGCTGAAAGGGGGCCAGACCACAGTGCAATCAAGCACTAAAAATCAGAGCTGGCTGTCTCTGTACAAAATCTATTTCTTCATACAAGTGTTACCCCAGAATGGATGAAGTCACTGACAGTCTCTTGGTAGCCACCAAAGAGAACCTGTGTGGAGGTAATGGATGGTGGAAGGGGAGGATCAGAGCTGAGGGGGTCTGTGAGCAATGTTAAATCTTTCTGATTATGACATTGTAAATGTGATCAAATTAGAACTGGTGATATGGGAACAGGTACTCAACAGGCACTCTGCCCTTCAGTTCTTTAGGCTGTTTCTTGTCAGAGAAAATGCTCAATTTATGTTTTGAAACGTACACAGAGATTTCTCTGAAATAAATATAATGGGCTTGTTCATTGCATTTTCAAGTAAAACAAAAAGGAAGCAAAATACAAAATTGTCAACTTCCAAAACTCTGCCTCAACTCTCATTGTGATGCATTACCCTGGGAAAGCCTGCCAGGCTGTTTAACACCTTTATTGCTTGATGCTGGGAGCTCAATTTATTATTTACTGATCCTTCTCCTGTCATTGGTCATGACCACATATCTGCTTATATTATTCCTAGCAGGTTTTCCAGCACACATTGGTTCAAAAATCAATCACTTCCCAGATCCATCATTTCTGTCCTTCTTTTGGGCTACATGTCTCAAGTGCTAATCTGCCAGTGGAAGTCTAAAGCTGTTTACAGCAGCACCTGCTTTTGTCACATGAGGAAAGAAAGACTTGCCTCTTGTTTCTTCAGCCAAAGCATTGCAATAAATGGATGGCATGGATAAATAAATACATTTATCTCTTCAACAGAACAGGAGTTCCCTGTTGTACATTTATTTATGTTCTGCAAATTTTCACATGGTTTCACCGTTCCTCTGGGAAGATGGTTCTTCAAAATATGAAATCATCAGTATTTGTTTAAATTGCTGTCATTTTATACTACCTTGAGCTTACTTTCATCCTATTACTAACACTCTTAAGTGATATTCTAAATCATTCTCATCCTCTTGTTGCTTATTCCTCTTTGTATTGCATACCAAGATACTAATTTCTAGTTTCATTCATTTATTACTTAAGGATTTTAACATATGCCTTTGGATAAATCTTTTGATGGTATTTTTTTTTCACACTTAAACGCAAGGTATGGAAAATGATGTTTATGATAACACTGGCTTATTTTTCTGCCATATCTCTGCAAGCAACTGCATAATTTTTGTTATCCTTCTTAGAATTGGCCTTTCCAAGTTGTTCTTCTCTCATGTAGTATTGACAGTTATGTTATTGATTTTGTGACTTTGCAGATACTGTTTTGTTCTATTTTGATAGAATCATAGAATCATTAAGTTGAAAAACAACTCCTACGATTATAAAAATCTGAACATTAAACCAACCCTTCAATCCAATTGAACAACCTCATGTTCACCACTAAACCATGTTCCTTTAGCACTACATTTACACGTCTTTTAAATACCTCCAGCAATGGTGACTCCACCACTTCCCTAAGAAGCCTATTCCAATGCTTGACAACACTTTTGGTGAAGATTTTTTCCTATTATCCAGGGTTTTTTTGCCAATTCCTCTTGTCCTGTCACTTGTTACTAGGGAGAAGTGACTGACCCCCTCCTGTCTACTGCCTCTTTTCAGGGAATTGTAGAGGGTGATAAGGTTCTTCCTGAGCCTCCTTCTTTACCAGACTGAGCACCCCCAGCTCCCCCAGCTGCTCCCCATTAGCCTTGTGCTCCAGACCCTTCCCCATCTCCATTGCCCTTCCCTGGACACATTCCAGCTCCTCAATGTCTTTATTGTTGTGAGTGGCACAGAACTGCACTCAGTATTGAGGTGTGTCCTCACCAGTATCAAATCCTATATTTGTTTTCCAAGTCTCTTGAGTCAGGTAATTATGATCCATTTTCACATTTTCTCTGATGTTCACACCTTATTTTCTGCTTTGTCAGGCTACTATTGTGCTCAGTTTTGCGCACAAAAGGCCTTTCCCTAAAGGAGACTGCACTGTAGACTCATAACAAATGTGGTTGGTTGACCCTGGCTGGATGCCAGATGCATGGCAAAGCTGCTCTGTCACTCCTCTCCTCAGGCGAGAGAAAACATAAAAAAAGGCTCATGGGGTGAGATAAGGACAGGAGAAAATCACTCACCAGTTGAGGAGTTCACTTGGGGAAATTCGCTTAATTTATTACCAAGAAAAACAGAGCAGGATAAGAAGAAATACAACCCAAATCTTAAAACATTTTTCCTCTACCTCTCACTTCTTCCCAGGCTCAACTCCACTCTCAAATTCTCTGCCTTCTCCCCATCTGAGGTACTGGGGGACTGGGAATGGAGGTGGCAGTCAGTTCATTGTACATTGCCTTAGCTCCAACTTGGGAACAGGACCCCTCACACCCTTCTCCTGCTCCAGTGTGGTGTCCCTCTCACAGGAAACAGTCCTCTCTAGCAGGTTGACCCTGTCTGGACACCAGGCACCCACCAAAACCTTTCTATCACTCCTTTCCATAGCTGGACAGGGGAGAGAAAATAAAATGAAGGGTTCATGGGTTGAGATAAGGACCAGGATAGATCACTCACCAAATACCATCACTGGAAAAACAGGCTCAACTTGGGGATATTAATTGAACTTATTCCTAACAAAATCAGAGCAAAGCCAGCTTCTCCCCACCCCCCACTCCTTCCCAGCCCTACCTCCTTGCCCAGCGTGCAGGGAGACAGGGAATGAGGGTTATGGGCATTGTTCCTGCCCCTGCTCAGGGAGAGGATTCATTCCCCTGCTGCATAACAGGGAATAGTACTCCAAGAAATACTCCAAACTGAGTGAGTCCATTTCATGGGCAACAGTCCTCCCAAAACTGCTGCACCGTGAGTCACTCTTCCATAGGGTCAGTTTTTTAAGGACAGGCTGCTCCAGCCTGGNAGCCACCTTCTCCCCACCCCCCACTCCTTCCCAGCCCTACCTCCTTGCCCAGCGTGCAGGGAGACAGGGAATGAGGGTTATGGTCATTGTTCCTGCCCCTGCTCAGGGAGAGGATTCATTCCCCTGCTGCATAATAGGGAATAGAACACCAAGAAATACTCCAAACTGAGTGAGTCCATTTCCTGGGCAACAGTCCTCCCAAAACTGCTGCACCGTGAGTCACTCTTCCATAGGGTCAGTTTTTTAAGGACAGGCTGCTCCAGCCTGGGCTCTTCTCTCCACAAGGCCCTGTCAGGATCCTGCTCCAGGCCTCCCACAGGGTCACAGCCTCCTTCAGGCATCCCCCTGCTCCAGGGTGGGGTCCTGCAGGGGCTGCAGGGGGATCTCTGTGTCCCCAGGGCCCCCCATGGGCTGAGGGGCACAGCTGCCTCTCCATGGGCTGTGCAGGGGCTGCAGGGGAATCAATCTCTGCTGCAGTGCCTTGAGAATATTGTGCCCCACCTTCTCCAGAGACCCTGGTGTCTGCAGAGATGCTCCTCTCACATGTTCTCACTCTGCTCTTCCCTTGCAAACTGTGTAATCACTTCTCTTTCCTTCTCAAACATGTTATCAGAGAGGCATCACTGTCATTCCTGATGGGCTCACCCTTGGCCAGGGACAGATCCATCTTGAAGACAGCTGGCATTGGCTCTGTTGGACATGGGGGAAACTTCTGGCAGCTTCTCACAGAAACCACCCTGCCCCTCCCATAAAACCTTGTCACACAAACCCAACACTACAAAGTAAATAATTCAGATGATAAATATTCAAAGAGGGAAAGAGAAGTTATCAGTGAAAACAGTTCTGTGTGGGTCATATATCCTGCTATTTAGATGTATTCCTGATATCACATCCTCATTTTTTAGTTTTCTGTTTAATGACTCAAAGGTTGATCCCTTAGACTGTAAGGTTGGCTGTGCACTATTTTAGATACTCCACAGGAATACTCAGTTCTTACAAGATATAATTTTTCATGTTGTCTCATTGAGGGTCCTCTGATGTGATCAAAATCACAGCATGGGCAGTGACTATAGGATGTTACGAGGCCTTAACATGGGGAATGGGGCTCACAGAGAACTTCAGAGAAGAGCTAAAATATTGTGAGCAGCCAAGAAAGCCAAAAAAAGGGTGAAAGGGAAGAAGAAAGTTTTAATTGCTTGAAATTGTCTGTGACTGTTTAAACTTAATTGAAACCTCTCTAACTTTTCTATAAACTCAGATTAGGAGTATTGAAGTGGAATAATAATATTTTCATTTTTTCAGTGACTGAATTTTTTTTAAGACTTGAAAAAATAGTAGCTAATATTTTAATGATGTATCTTTATTTCTTTTAAAGGAATGCTTATATCTGAATCTCTTAAACACAACAAAAAGCCTGTTATTTTTCTTTCAAAGTAACACTCTATGCCAGAGCAAATCTTTCAACAAAAGTTTTCCTTAGCTGACCTCTGCTGGAGCTGTTTTGTTTTTGTCCTAAAAGAGATTCTGGCAAGGACACTGAAGGTTCCAGATCTGCTCTGTGACTCTTGCTCATTCTGTGGCTCTCAACTGGCTGTACATTATTTACTGCAGTACAATATGTACCTCGATGACCCTGGAAAATGGGCAGAGTCTACAAACCAAAGCAGAATCTCGGCTCAGAGGATTTTACAATCTTCTGAAGTACTTTTGGAAAATACAGAAGGCAGCAGGGTTCTCAACACTACCACTGTATTGAGTCCAGCTTCTCTTGGGTTAAGGTGTATTTTTCAGAGCTGCTGCACTCCCAGAACAGTTTCTCTGGATGATGAGCCACAATCTACAGGAAAGCAGCTACTACAGTCTTTGTTACTTTGGTATCACACAATTGCCAAGGTTGGAAGTTACCTCTGGAGATTGTCAAGTCCACACCCTGTTCAAATCAGGATTAGCTAAACCACGTTTTCAGGGCTATGCCCTGTTTGTTTTTGATTATTTCCAAGGACTGAGGTTCCACATCTCTGGGCATAATGTTTCAGTTCTTAGTCATTCTCACCCCAAAAATGTTTTTTTTTCTTTCCTGTGTGTCAACTTGTGGCTATTGGCTCTTGTCTTTCAGTGAGTACAACTGAGAAGAGCCTGGCTCCCTCTTCATTATAACCCACACACTCCCCAGTCCGGTACCTGTACACATGGGTAAGATTCCCTCTGAGTCTGCTCTTCTCTGCTTCCCTCTGAGCCATCCCTTCCCTCACAACCTCTTATATGTCAGATGCTCCAGTCCCTTAAATATCTTTGTCACCCCTCACTGGACTTGCTTCAGGACATACAAAACTCTCTTGATCTCAGCACTGGACACAGCACTCTCAATTTGTAGCACCAGTACAGAGCAGAATGGAAGGATCCTGCACCCATCCCTTAAAACTGTGTCTAAAAAAGTGCAAAGCTTTATTGGGAGCACAGTGAAGGCCACATCAAAGTTTTGAGCTGCCTGGAGGGCTATCCAACTTTTGTCTCTATGCTGCATTGCATCCTGTGTTGCTTTCAGAGCAAACAAAGGCTCATGTATCAGTAAGAATGCCCTGTCTTTGTATGTTGTTTACTCTTGATCTAGATTAGTCTTGAGGAACACTGCACATGATTGAAAATGGATGCCCAGGGACTCTTTGCCCCTGAGAGCTTTCTAAGCATTTTAAGTGCAGCATTGGGGCGTGCCCTGGTATGAAATGAAGTAAGGAAGGCTATGTGATGCACTTCTTTTGAAACACGCTCTTATGAAAAATTCAAGAGGAAATGCTTTCCTTTTGTTCACTGCCAGTTCATCTAGTTTGCAGCTACAGAAAGAGAGATTATTATTTTGGGGTACTTTAATGTGTGGGAGCTTTTAAGTGGATATAGATTTGTTCTGTTTGTTGTCAAGGTGCCAGAAGTTTTTGAAGCCTGGTAATGCTCTTTCCATGTTTTATTCAGGTTGTCATCAGTAATGAAATATAATTTAATTTTACTTTCCTATTATGTTTTTCTCATCTCACTATCAAAAAAGAAAGTGTGCAGAATAGTTTTTATCACTGCTTACAAATAAGGGAGCTTTACAAACAAATGTATGCAAAAAATTAATGTTTTTGTAGAAAGGCTTTAATTTATTATTTAGCTCTATTTCTCCAGTGATAGTAAAAACATGCTTTTTATGAACATCATAGTATCCTTAATTCTCGAAGACAATTTACACATTAAAAATAAATTGCAAAATCCCAGCAGGTTTCAGCATGTTGACACATTTTAAATTAAGTATGGTAATTTTGATGGTTGCTAACTTTTAAATAAGTAAGTTAGATGGCTAAAAATTATTAGCGAGACCTGTTGGGTTTTTTTTTGTTTGTTTGGTTTTTTTTTTTTTTTAAGGAGGAAAACCCACATTCCTTGAGACTAGACTGATAGTCTTTTTTCTTCAAGACAGGACCTTAACACTTTTTCCTTTCCTCTATTGCTAAGAGTTCAACGAGAAAAATGAAAAAATAATCTTAAGATGGTGGGCTGCAGTCTGGAGAGGACCTGCAACTCCATGTTCTGAGAGATCCACAGGATGTGGATGTTTGTTTCTGCCCTCATTCCAGTGGGACCTGGTCAATCTCTCATTGCCCAGTCAGGGGTTGTTTCTGCTCTTTAATGCAGCCGATGTGTCAACTCAATGTCCATCCATGAAGCCACCTGGCAGGCAAAGGAGGAACTGCTGCAGTGGTTCCTTGTGGTCACAACTGGTAAAATTACCAAGCAGGATTTCCTGAAACCAGTGGCCTGTCCTACTCACCACGAGCAGAGTCCCTTCATCCCCTCACTGCTGTCCTCATTGTGGAAGATCAGCACTTTGTCCCTTCTCCCCACCCTATCACATGGACTCATTTTGTGTTCTGACTGCTTCTGCAGCATCATCTCCTGCAGCCCCAGCACCCATTTCCTAACAAAAATCTTCACCCTTCTCGATCACCCTCATTCATTTCCCCTTAATCTTCCTCATCACTCTCCCATAACTCCTCTTCTGCTCCCAGAATTGCCCTTGTTTGAACCAGATCTTAAATAGAAGCAACCCTTTAGCTACCAGGTACATTTTCTGTCCTTTTGCAGATTTTCATTTAAATCTTACTTCTTTTGCATTCCTTCATTAGGTTGCTGTCAAACTTCTGTGCATTTTTGCCTCAGGGTAATAGACTACATATGCATAATACATAGTTTGGATGTCAATAGATTTTATTACAGTTTAGGATAGTGGTTCTGCTTAATTTCATGCTATCCACAAACTAGGTGGTAAATTGTTGTCTCTGACAGAAAGGTTATACTACAGGCTACATTTTACCCTGAGTTACATTCCAGCATCCTTCTATCACAGTTATAATTTGGAATTGAAACAGAGAAGTTCTGGTCTCCTTATCACACCTGACATACAATCCTGTTACATTACAGATGCACCTCCCTGATATAAAGGAAGTGAAAAATCCCCAGTTCATGGTGAATTTTTGTGGTTAATAGTATCTGATAAAATACAAGTGAATGAACAGCACCTTGAGGGAAGGTTGGATGGGTGAGGGAGACAAGGCATCCAGGGAAGCATTGTTACATTCCTAGCAGAAGGGCAAAAGCAAAAATAAATGTAGGTCACTGGAAAAGCCAGAAGCAACAGTAAAATACTGAGAAAATTCCAGAAGAAACAAGACAAAGTGGCTGCAACAGTGCTTAATCCTCATCACATCTAGGGATGTACTCAAAGCAGACATAAAACCCAGAAATCAGCAAAGCTACATCAGTCCTTTCCCTCTCCTCCAGCAGGGCATGAGAAACAAAGCAGTCATTTTGCAAATTCACCTCATTATGCCAAATTTCTGAAAGAAACCCCCACTTTGGAATTTCACCAACAATTCTTTCCTGTCCACTGAAGAACAAACCCAAACAAGATACATGTCTGGCCCAGTGTGCAAATAGAAAGTGTTCAAGGAACACCTGGATGTGGCACTCGGTGCAATG
This sequence comes from Polioptila caerulea, assembly GCA_013397295.1. Lineage (NCBI taxonomy): Eukaryota > Metazoa > Chordata > Aves > Passeriformes > Certhiidae > Polioptila > Polioptila caerulea. The sequence continues at coordinate 99,310 of VYXF01008401.1, forward strand.
TTTACCTGATGTGGTGTTTGTCAAAGGCTGGATTTGGTGATCTTGGAGGTTTTTCCAACCTCAGTGATTCTATGCTTCTGTGATTCCATTAAATGCCCTGCACACCACTACAGAAGGATGGCAAGTCACTCACCTGACTTCCCACATCCTGACAGTTGTTTCCTAGAGCCTAGAGTTCAGAAATAACAGGTTTTCCCATGCAAGGATGGTGAGAGCACAGCTTGTGTGTACCCTGGTTCAAGACCAGGCTCCAGTTTACTCCAGTCAGTCAGCTGCCCTTTCCCTTTCCCATGTTTGTAATCTGGATACAAGGCAGTTGTGCTCTTGGCATGGGCGATAAATAAAACAAGGAGTGGGGAGCAGGAGAAGGTATATAAGCATTAGGACCACACACAGAACATTCTGAAAAAAATCTAAAATCTGGCTGCCCTCTTATGTCTCTCTCCCTCACAGATTGCTTCTCTCCCTTCCCAGATTTAATTTCTAATAATCTGTCTTGTCTGTCAGACACAAGATCACTGGGGCATTTTCAGGGTTGATTCATCCAAACATAAGAGATCTCACCCACAAGAAGGCATCTTTTCTGTACAGAACTGACTATATGGAAGCAGATAATTGGAAGCAATTAATCACACCAAAGATAAACAAACTTAGACATAAATCATTAAGCTAACATGATCTGCTTCTCTACCCTCTTCCATCTCCTCATCTGCCAGGGAGAAAGGCCTTGGCTTGCAAAGAAAATGTTGCGAGTGCATTTTATGGTTTATAATGATAGCAGGAGGGCTTGCTTTATTTTTTTCCTTTTTTTTTTTTTCCCTTGTGTGACTATGATGTATGTCTCTGTAGATCTTCCATACTGAGACCTCCAACCATATATAAAGAGAGCACACTCTATTCAACCATCATTAAGCATCTTTTTCAGCCTTGTACTATTTCACTAGTGTACTGTCCATTCAGCAAGTTTTCATGCTTGAAATCTCCACACTGACCCTTGAGATGTGTCAGCTAGTTTGTGTAACAAACTAGTTCTGATAACGTGCTTTTATGACCACTGTCTGCAGCATCTCAGCTCTCATTCACATTCATTGTGCTATACAGGAGCCTTGCATCTCTGACCTTATTCCCCATGACCTAGTTGTAATACTTTAGATTTAATGGTCTTATTGTTGAGCTGCCCTTGGAGGGATCCTTATGCTTTTCCTTCCAAAGTCTCCTTGAGAAAGACGTCTTATCAGAGCATTTGCACTTCAAAGTGCTCCAGGAGGGCCCGAATCAGCAGCCATCTCACCAAACACAGCTTCTAGCTGGAAGAGAGGCTGGATTGTGTCCTTCAGAGAGGGCAGGTGCTTTAGGAAATGAGAATGAACTACAAAAGGACCGGTAACAGATCCTGGTCTCTGCTTTGCTATTCCATATTCTTTTAGCAGATATGTCCAGGAAAGCCCCTAAACCAGCTGGTGCAGGAAACACCCTCCAGTGAACTGGTTGTCAGGTGATGTGAATCCTTGAAATGGAGCAGTTACACAGCTGATTATATTCTTATCATTTCTAACATAAAATAATGACAATTGGGATACAGATAATACCAAGAAAAGACTAACTGGACAAACCAGCTAGCCACAACAGAAGTCTTGTAATTTGACTGGTGCAGACTTGAAGAAGCAGGGGCACAAGTGTGAGCACAAGTACATGTATGACAAAAGAACCTTAAGTGTGCAAATGAAATATCCAACTGCAATATCTCTGTTACAAAAGAATATTCAGCCAAAGAGGAGACAAGAACTAATAATGTGTAAATTTTGTCTATACAAATGGCTGTCTAGGTTACTGGATGCTTCAATCCCTTGAAAAGGTATTTAGTCAGAAACATGCAGCTCTGCCCCATAGGGTGCAATCTCTGAATAAAAAGAAACTTGAATTGTTGCTGTTTATGTTTAACTAGAGAGGAGGATCTAAAAACTAGCAAATATATTACATTTATAAGAAAGCTAGATGTCCCAAATGATGATAATCTACCTCCAAACTCAGGAAACTCATCTGAAATATAGCTAAGGTGCCAGTGATAAGAGCCAAGTCTACTCCTGTTTAAAATCCTTTTGGGGAGACCACTTTCACCCACTTTTATACATTGCCATGTATGTACAACTCTGTCTGAACTAGCTCCAAGCTAGAAGGGAAATAAGTACATGGGGGAATCTGAATCATCTGGTCTATTTTAGCTCTCTACTTTAGGAGATGAATCACCTCTTGCCTGCTTCGCTCTGGCTACATGGGAAGTCTGATTGCTTGTTCAGATGATTACCTTGTAGATGTTTCTGTCAGAAAAGATGTGCATTATTTTTCAGAACTCTTTGATATATTGAATGATTGTGTGAAGAACTGAACCTATGTTTAGTTTTTGAGACTGAAGAGGATTAACTGAGTAATGACAAGAGATGGCTGCAACACTTGCTATAAGAAAGCAGAGCTTTCTTGTAGAGCTCCCTTGTAGGGCCAAAAATGTGAAGAAGGAGTCTCTCCATGACTAGCAGAATTAATGCCACAGGCTGTGTCACCTGCCATTCCTGAGTGGGAAGGCAAACACAGGGTGAATGAGGTGATGCCCCGCACTGTATTCTGCATTTTCACTTCTCCCTTTGCCAAAACTGGCTGCTTATTGTGCAGACTTGCCTAGAGACTTGGAGCTGTTGAATTAGCAGAATGAAGCAGTCAACCTGTTCCTCAGGGTATTTTACAGGTCTCTGTAAGGTCAGCAGTGTAATTCCTGTCTGTGGTGGGGAAAAGGGTACACAGAAGAGGAAATTTTTGTGGATAAGATCAATATCATTTAGAATAAATAGGCTGCTTACTTTATCCTGGCAAAAAACCCCAAACAAACCAAAAAGCAAAACAATAAGAAAAAAACCCACAAAAACACCAGACCAGTCCTGTCATGAACTATTACTAGCATTTTGAAAATGAAATTTGAAGTAAAAAGTGAATCATAGAGAAAGAAATTATGTGTGCAAAACCTATTCAGTATTCAGACAATCCTGAACATCAAAAAGGGCCACCTCTCCATGGTCTGAAGGCCAAAAAAAGGGAAAATATCTAATATTAAAAATATTGTGGATGAGCAAGGAAGTCTGTTGTACAAAAAAAACCAAAGCCAAACCAATCAACCAATCAAACCAAAAGCAATAACAGTAATCTTCAAAGAGAGGAGTGGTAATTTCAGAAGGTTCCCAAAGTCCTACCAGATAAATACAGCACCGTGGCAATGTAGTCACTGTCTGAGGAGTATCTCCCAAATCTATTAGGCACTCTATGGAAGACCAAGAGGAGTGATAATTTGACCAAAGACAGGTGAGAATGCTGTTCCTGGAGAACAGGCCTGATCCTTCTATCTGATTCACAAAACAACAATGGATAAATTTCATGGATGTGAACTCACCTCCTTTGACGTGTGGAAGGAGCAATCCAGGACACAGACACGTGATGCCTTGGTCTGAGGCATTCCAAAATGTGCACATCTGCCAGCCTCCAGGAAGATACAAGGTAAGAGAAATTTAGGATAACATATATTACCTCACCTCTGCGTCTTTATCAATAATCTAGGCCTATTTTTCTGTTAATCAGTTATCTGGCTTTTGTTTTCAGGAAAGTGCTTATCTCAAGCAGTAACAAAAATGAAGTGATTAGACTTTTAAGAATGGTTAATATCTAAATCTAGGTCTCTTTTTCTTGTCTTTGCATTGATTTACAAAGAAAAAAGAGCAGACATTTCCTGTGGTTGCTACTAGAGATCTGTAACTGTCTGAGGGGTTTTTCATGGAATTAAATCTCTTAGTTAAAGAAAGAAGAAGTCACCTTCAGTAAAATAAATATTGTAAGAAAATTTTGCAAAGCTGACAAGAATGTTGGCTCCTGCTCCTGCCCCCCATGTTATCTGTCTCTGAAGACACAGCACAAAGGAAATACAGTCAAAAAGATCAATGACCTTTGAAGAAGAAAGTCTCTGAGAACAAAGTTGTGTTGTTTTCCTGTCAGTAAATTTAGCATTCCTTTCATGAAACACAATTTAGTCAAACTATTAAATGCAACCATAGATCTTATTAATGAAAAACTGCTAATTTAGTTTTTCTCCAATTATAGTGTAAGGTTTGGTGTAGAAGGAAAAAAAAAACCCCAAAACACTGAAAGAAGCTTTTGATTTCTCCAGCCTTTCCATTGTCTGTAGTAGAAAAACAAAATGAAAAAGTTTTCTTCAGGCAAGAGGACAAGAAAACAATTATCTCCTTCTTCCCTTTTTAAACTCCCTTTTCCCTGTCTACCTCACTATCTCCCTTAACAGAGGGATTATTATCAGAAATAATAAAATCTATTCCCTAAGGATAAAGGATGAGTAAACCTTATGGAAGGTGAGATTTTCTGAACCATTCATTTGAAAAGTCATTTAGTATTCATAACCCTTTCATTCTAATTTAAATCTGTATGGCTTGAGCCAGTTTTCTCTTGGACCAGTTTTATACCTGAACAACTCCTCTGGGAAGGCTTCTCCCCTGCATTGCATTTTGCACAGTTAATTATACCTGCAAGAAATGAGTGCTAGATGCTATAGCCCTGATCTGGGAGAATTCTTCATGATCCTTGCAGGGTAGAAGATGATTATCTGCAAGACATAAAGCAGCAGAGATCCTGGGCCCTTTGCCATTTATGGGGTTACTTCAGACTTTCAGTAGCAGCAAAATCAAGGAACTTTTTAGGGATGATTCAGATGTATAATAAAAGAATCTCCTAGAAAGAAAGTATGCATTTGAGCTCTACTCATTTGTCCTGTCCTGTCCTGTCCTGTCCTGTCCTGTCCTGTCCTGTTCTCTCCTCTCCTCTCCTCCCCTCTCCTTTCCTCTCCCCTCAGGGCAGCCACACATAAGCCAGGAGCAGCCTTGCAGCTGAATATCTGGAGCAGTCCTATGTTCTACCCAAGCCAAATATCTCCTACTTTGTGAAGACAAAGCCTTTCAGCAGGACATGGTGGTTGGTCATAGCATCACACTACAGAGGCTGACTGGGTTCTCAAACTATCCTTCTTCTGAGAACATTTTAATTTTTATCTAATTAGGAATGAAGCGTCAAGTTGAAAGGACTTCTTACAGCCCATGAAAATATGAGAAGGCTGCCAAAAAAGACAGCACAAATACCCCAGATTACTGTTTCCTTGTATTGAGAGAAAGTTTCTGAGAAAAGGACATAATTGCCTCTGAATTCTGAAAAAAAATTTTAAAAAATTTAAAAATAGTGTCCACTGAGGAGTATATATTTTTCTGGGAAACTTTTTCTGAATCTAGAGGTCTGAAAACAGACTGAGAATATTCTCAGACTGTTGCGTGTATCACCCACCCAGGAGTCAGGAATACATCATGGCCTGTGAGACTGCAGGTTTTGGAAACAATCAGTGCACCAGAGGCCTATTAGCCTGGCCACTGGTGGCTTGATTTGCAACACAACATCAGTTCCTCAGCCACTGTAGGCTTGAAAATTTAATGTGTTAATCTTCACAAAACCTTTGGATCACAGATAAAAATTATATCCATTTCCCAGGGAAGGAGCCTGCACCAATGAGTCTGAGGGTACTGCAGGAAAACTAGAATAAAATGGCCTAAGAAAACATCAGCTTTGTGCCTCAGTGTTGTTTGAGAGCTTCTACCCCCTCTAAGACAGGCAAGCTGTAACCTGGCCTGTTGGGTGATGGATTTTCCTCCCTGTTTGATCAATTCCTTCTGAATCCTTGCCCATCCCTAACAGAAGACCTGATCACTTCTTCCTCCACCTCCTTGGTGCCTTTCACACTAAGTGTGAAAATCAGCAATGGTGTCACGTGTGACGTCTCCAACCTTTGTGGGATTTCCCATTCACTCCAGAGGATTGGGGCTTTTCTGGTCCAAGTCGAGATGCAAAGTGTCCATAATGTAAAATTTCCCAAGCAGCTGCAGAACCCCTGGAGCAGTGTCTAATTTTAAAGTAGTCAGGACATTTTATTTGGCTTCTATTTGTCATGTAAGCACAATGGGGAATGTTTCAGGGCCAGATTCCAAGTGTTTAGTGAAGGAAAAATATTCCAGACTCAACAGGAAATATACTTGCCTGACGCCTTCTAGGATATTAATTTCTGACAACATGTGAGATACATGAGAACCTAAATCTTAGAATTTATTTCCCTTGCAATTTTAGCTGTTTGGGCATACTTATTCACACATTCCCCAGCTGGACTGCACTTCATCCAAGTAAAAACAGAAGAAATTTTGACCTTGTCTTCATTCCCATATTGACAATGCAATACCTCATTACATTAAAAAGCAGCATTGACAAGTTTGACACTGAGTAATATTAGAAATTGTGTTTATGACCACTTTGCTTCAATGTGAATACAGCCCAAGTGAAGTGTGTGCTGCTTGTCTCCTGCACAGTCCTTAACCCTCCCATAGCCTTGTGCTGAGGCAGAGGCACAGAAAATCCAAACCCCACAATCAACAAGCAAAACAATTACAGGAGGTACCTTGATAAACAGCCAAAGCATTTGTCAAACCTGGTGTCTGTAATTGCCAAAGACAAGGAAATGGAAGTAAGAAATACATATCACAAAGGAGAATTATCACAGTGAAAACTTCCAGAAGATGAAGCAGCACTTCCAAGAAGCATTTTGACAGTTCTGCTAGAGAGGAACTGCAGGAGAAAAGTGTAAGGTTGCCATTTTGGCCAGAAGTTGCTGATAAGATTGAACACCCTTGTTCTTTGGAGGGCTGTTCACACCAGCAGGAAGGCTCAAATCAGCTGAGGGGCTGTGTTCAGCTGGTCAGCTGGCAGCCTCACAGATAAGGCTGGCTGGAAAGCAAATTTTGTGAAAATTATCAGCTTTTGACATTTCTCTTTCTTTTTCTAGAGAAGGCTTCCCAGACTTCATTGATAAAAATATACACCAAGAGAATTACCATAGCTGGTGCCCAGACCTGGAGGGGACTAACAGGGTTAAATGGCCCTGACAGGTAGTTTTAAGAATGCACAGCAAGAATAATGGTGTAAATGCCTTCTCTGAATGACTTGGATTTGATCTCCCATCTAAAAGCTCACCTCCAAGATTTGTTGTCTGGGAGGCAAGCAGGCAGTGTCTTGGTTTGAGTTGCCTCACATTATATAAAAATGAAATATTAAAGCAGGACAACAAAGGGGCTAATTATGTTTCCTGGAGAACATCTTCTTCCAGATAGATGTCCCTGAAATAAACTCTTGTCTGGTCTAAGGCATTTTTGTACTGTCTTTCTTTGTTGCTCTGAGTCACTTTCTAATTCTGCTCATGACTTGTGTCCTATACCTGTTCATGCCTCCTGATGGTTATAGGGAGTGAAGGTTCAATTTCCACAAACCAATGATTGAATCAGAAGATGACAAACACAAGGAGTATTTATTGAGTTAGCTGATCCTTTATTACATAAAACAATGTTCCAACCATTATCTATAATCTCATTATGACTTATTATAGCCTCATAACAACACAAATAGATACCACCTAACATGAGGTGAACACCATGATAACGTGAACACCATGAGACCATGAGCAGTTCCAGCACAAGCCTTGCTGGCACATTTGCACACCAGCTGCCCCTGAGGGACAGAACCACTGTCCCTCAACCTCCTGGTGTGGCAACATCAGGGAAGTCATGTTCCCAGCAACTAAGGAAGTCATCTGGGCTGATGCTCTCTCCTCTTCTTTTCTCTCTTCTCTCTTCTCCTCTCTTCTCCTCTCCCCCCTTCCCCCTCCCCTCCCACCTGAGGACACTGAATGAATCAAAGAACTAATGTAGAAGCCAGATGAGCAATGAACTAAAATCAATGCAACCAGGGGCAGGAATCTCGGGTGGTTGCAGTCAGCTGGACTTCCCTGACAGAAGCCAAAGCTTTGTGAGGTCAGAGTTAATACCATATTTAAATCTCTCAGCAGGGACAGGGACAGAATTGTTGATCAACCTAGTTGGGTCAGAGTGAGTTATGACTCTACCATTTGTCTTGCTTACTGTATTTCTCCTACCCTGTCCTGTCTTTGTCCACATTTCTTAATCCTATTGAGCTTCTCACATACCTGCTGTCGCATCATTTGAGCCAAACATTCCTGATAGTTTCCCCTCATGTCTTGCCTGACCAATCCTTGGATATGAAACTTTCATATACCTATGAAACAGAAGCATGGATTCAATGTGGAGGCATTTTTCCTCCTACAGCAGAAGTGGATTACCTGAGGATGTGACAGATGTATTTAAATGTTTGTGGTCCTGTTAAGTGCAGCTGTTTCCCAGAAAAGACTAATCAGATGTCTCTTTAAAAATGCCATGGTACTTCCTAGGTACTTCCCAGAAAGCTTTTGATAATTTAATGGGAATTTTTTATAACATTAAGCTATTTTCAATAGTGTTCATCAAATAAAAGACAGATATGCTCATCTGATTTAGTACATTTGTAACCAGTATGATCAATTTCTTACTAGCATACACACCTACTTTATATCTAGATACTTCAAAAGGTGAGCAGTCAGCTCCACTGATCAAACGTGAGGATGAACCTCAGCCTTTTTTCTTATCTAGTTTTCTTACTTCAATCAGTCATAGCATAAGAGCTTCTGATCGTTGCCCTGTTCTCATCTTCCAGTTCAGGATGCTGATGTGACAGACAGATGTTTGGACTGCTCAGTTTGGATGAAAAAGTTGAAAGCAAAAGTTCAGCCAGGAGCTGTTAGTCCAATGGATTTACTTCTAACTGAGATGTGAAGAACCATCTGCTTTGGAGCAGAGATTTATGTGCTACCTCCAGCTGTTCCCCAACATCTGAGCTCTTCCCTGGCACTACGTGGTGCTGCTCTCGCCTTTTTAAGCAGGTCAGTCCTTAGAATCCATTTACACTGCCATGAAGTTTCAGGTGGCCAAAGCACAGAATAATGGCAGCTTTGAAAAGTAAGACAGCTGTGTATAAGGCATAAAGAAATTATTACATATGCAAGAGGTATAAAGAAAAAAAACCCACCAAGAAATTGATATAGAGACAATTAAAAAAAATCAGGCAAATGCTTAGACAGGAGCTGTATCCACAACATATTCTCCAACTTCTTCACAGGAGCTAGACTATGTACTTCCTCTCTAAAAGTCCTTGGAAACTTCCTGGTATTAAATCTACTTTTCCACAATGAAATCAGATAAAACCACATAACACCAAAAAAAAAAAAAATTAAAAAATGGTTAATTCCTGAAAAGGTTGTAAAATGCCAAAAGGTTTTGTGCAATAAGTAGCATGATGGATTTTCATGTTCTTTCTCTAGTTTTATAGGTGAATTTCATTTTCCTTTTTCCTGTGGAGCTAGATTGTGATGTCCTTTAGGTCTAATAGGGGGTTTTTGATAGAAGTATCTCTGTCAGATTCCTTTGTCCAGATGATTTGCTTTGTTAGTCAGCCGGCTTTTCTTTTTTTTCCCTCCCCTTTTTTAATTAATATGAAGCCCACTGCAACAAGAAAAGAAAACAGACATATTTTGCCTTCCCCACTGACACAGACCCAACAGAATTATTCTGTCGCAAATCCTCCTTCCATACCATGTTTTATTCACAATTTTACCTGTTCTCATTCCTTAATAGGCCCAGCTTGGTGTGTTTCTTTTTGATCATAATGTGATGAAAACAAAAAAAAACTCAAGCATCTGTTTGCTCTTGCTTTCTCATCATCATCCTTCATCAGCTACTACATCCCACACCACAGTTCTCCTACCACCATTTTTTTCTGTCCTTTCAATTTTTCCTTTGTCTCACTTAATGTGTTGATTTGAACCTGCTGAGGGGTAATGGTGAGGTTGCCACGCCACTGAGTGTCTCGTAACTATGGCTGATTAAATGAACATTTCCCAGCTTGCTCCTGCATGGCCTTTCTGTAAATGGAAATTAAATTATTCTTTAATTATGACCAGTATTTCATGCTACAAAGCACCAGACACCCTGTCTCTCTCTTTGCAATAATCCAAATTACATGCCACTGTTGAGGTACCAGGGTCCTGAGCATACTGTGACAGACTGTTCAATATTTTCACTTGGGATTGAAGAGTCCTGCTTGCTAATGTTCAGTACGTGCCATGAACAGTATTTGAAACAACACAAACATGAGCAGAAGAGGAAATAATGCTTTAATATGACTGATCATTAAGTATAAAAAAGAAGCACTGAAAATGGCTTATGGTACAGAACACAAAAAGAAAGCCCACAGCAGTGAAGCTCCTCAGAGCTTTGCCCACTCCCCTTCTCCTCCATTCTTCCATGAAAATGCTTCCATTCAAAATGTTTCCATGTAGGCAGTTTCTCTTGGCTTTAAGGTTCTACTTCATGGTGTGAGGAGCAGTCAGAGAAGTGGACTAGGAGTGTCAGAATTTGAATCTACCCTCTTTTAGTTTAAAAACCATTTACTCCCTGTTCTACTGCTACAAGTCCCAAGTACTGCTAAAGCAATCCTTGGGAAGGTGATGGAGAAAATCCTCCTGGTAATTATATCCAAACATATGAAGCACATTGTGATTGTGAGCTGTCAGCATGGATTTTTGAAGGGAAAGCCATGTATAATCAAGCTAATATCTTTTTTTAATGAGATGGCTGGTTCAGTAGATGAGGGGAGAGCAGTGGACATTGTTCATATTGACTTTAGCAAAGGTTTCAATGCTGTCTTTTGTAATGTCCTCATAGAAAAACTGATCAAGTAAGAAGTAGATAAATAGAAAGGGAGGTGGACTGAAAACTGGCTGAACTGCTGTGTGCAAAGTGCTGTGGCCAGTGGCACAAAAGCAAGCTGGAGGCCAGTCACCCCTCAAGTAGTCTGAGGGATTGATACAGAGGCCAGTAGAGTTCAAAATCTTTATTAATTACCTGGATGATGGGGCAGAATGCATCCTTTGCAAGTTTAGAAATGGTACAAATATTGGAAGAGAGACTGATAGTCTAGAGGGTTGCATTGTCTTCAGATGATCCAGTCAGGCTGAAGATAGAGTCAGGAACTTAATCAAGCTCAAAAAAGGGAAATGTGAGGTGCTTCTATTCCAAGCAATGCAAGGGAGGTGATTCTTCCCCTCTACTGAGCCCATCAGGAATGCTGTGTCCAGTGCTAGGCTGCCCAGTAGAGGAGAGATATGGAAACACTGGAGCAGGTCCAGAGAAGGTCCATCAAAATGGTTGTTGAAGCATATGACTTATGAGGAGAGGCTGGGAAAGAAGGCTTGGGGGGAAAGTTATCCATGTGTATAAATATGTGCTACCCAGACCCTTTTCAGTAGTGCCCAGTGATGAGGCAAGAGGCAATGGGCACAAACTGAAATGAAATGCAGGAAATAACATTTAAACATAAGAAAACAAACACTTTCTCATTGTGAAGGTGATCACACACTGGAACATGTTTTCCAGAGTGGTTATGGGGTCTGCACCCTTGGAGACACTTGAAACACATCTGGACATAGGCCCAAGCAAGCCTGTGTGTGCTGACCCTGGTTTGAGAAAGGTGAGCTTGAGCTACATGATGTGTGCATGATGGTCCCTTTCAATGTCAGCGATTCTGTGGAAATTCCCTCTCCCACTTTAGGCTACAAAGCATTTTCCAGAGTGTGAAGGAGTTATGACTTCCTTAAAAACCCCTCAAAGCTGTTGTAAGAAAAGAAATTTCCAGTCCAACTCCCTTCAAGCAGTCCTTGCCTACTGACAGAAGCAAGTATTCAGGTGCCTGCTGTTTGTGGGCAGAGGGCCTGCTACCTTAGGGACAAAAAAGAGAAAAATCCACACTGACTAATATCTCTTATTGGAGAAGGCCTTAAGGCTGTTGTTTGCTGGCCTATCAGGAAGTTAAACCTTGTTGATTTCTTGAGGCTTGTAACTTTAAATATCCTAAGCTACCACGAAGGTGAAAGATTGTCTGCCTGCTTGTCTTCTAGCTTTTTAAAAAAAAAAAACAGCCAAGTTTTACGTTTCAGACAAGAGTGTCAACAAAGAGAGCATAGCATGAAAACTTCTCCAAGACCCCTGGAGAAGGTGTTCTTGCTCTTTCCTGAGGTTCCTCTCTTTTGGTCTGTGTGGACACTTTTAATTTGTTACCCCGTTGCAGATGTCTGCCGATCCTCTGCACTCAGCTGCTGAACTTTCTGACTTTTTCCACTTAAATTAGAAAGAATGGGAGTGCACCTCTTGGGGGGGAAAAGCTGAAAGCCCTGAGAATCTACTTTTCCATCTTTATTAAGTTGCAGAGAAAGCTTTTAAACACAACTTCTCAAAAACTTTTTTTTTTCTTTTTTTTTTGTCAATTACTTCATACTTGATAGGGTTTCTGTGTTAGAGAAGAGGCTGGGGAGCACAGCCCTGTGAGGAAGCCACAGACCACTCACTGCTGCTCCAAAGCAACAGATGGTAGGAGAGGGGAGCATCCTCCAGCACCTGGTTTCACTATGATAGGTTAAAATTGCTTGAGAAAACACTCAATGTGAGCTCTAGTAAGAGCAATTTCAGGAGAAGGAGTGGAAGATGAATTAAAAATGTATAAAACCTGTGAACCCAAAACTTTTGGATTCACTGTTTATTGTCATTAAGATGTGTACCATTTACAGCCTATATTCTCACATCTAGGGATTTGTTTGATTACACTTAACAATTTTTCTATGCAGACTATTCTATAATAATGATTTCATAATGCTACTGAATTTAAATTATCTCAAAGAATCTTGTTCATGCTTTTTTATAAGGTAGGCCTGGCAAGAACCATAAACATTTTACTGACTCAAAAAAGCAGGGAGAATGAAATGTAACAGTAAATTGAAGGTGATCAAACATGTTTGCAGCAGAGCAAATAATTTGATTTTTCTGTTTACCCTGTGAGGATGTATGTGCTTCCAAAAGTTGAATTATATCTAGAAAAAGTCTGTGAGACTTATTGTATTGCACCTGACCAGGGTTCATCCAACTGCATATATTGTCTTCTAATTTGATATATTAAATTAATAAAACAGTAACAAAGTCATCTCAAATCAAAAAGACTCATCTTCTGTGCACAGAAAAGAATGCTACATCTAATCTAAAAAGTAGAATTTTTAGCAAGGGGCTGGAGCCTGAAAGTATGTGTAGGCAAGGAAGAGACTGCAATTAGCTGCAGGGTTGAAAAGCAGTAACAATAATAAAAAAATAAATAAAAGGCAAATCCAACTTTTTTTTATGCTTGCAAATGATTACCATAACAATCTGGAAATAATCAGCATGATGTTTGCACAATTACACATAATTCCAATTCTGTAACGTTAAACATAGTGCCAAGGAAGACAATTTGTGCCAAACTTTCTGTAACACCTGGTGTTAGGAAAATATGCTTTCTATTTCTCTGCTCTTTTATTAAAAAAGACATTGCTGGTCTCATTCTCCTGAAAGTATGCCATCCATTCAGCTCTGCATGAGTATTCCATCCCTTTAGGAAGAAATACTCAGCACATAGAGCCAAACACCATCACTAACCATGCACTTCCTCTAACCCAGCAAGATGACCTCAAGGTGACTCTCGTTCCACTGGCTGTGAAAATCACCTCAGTCGTGTCAGGATGGGTGACCTTGAGTCCTACTGAGGAGTAATTACTCATGCACAGTCAGGTTTGTTTGGTTTAACTCATTTCACTGGACAAGGGCATGTGACACTCATATGAAACAGGCCCTGATCTAACTGCTGGCCTGAATTCAGCACTCAGAAACATGAAAGTTCAGAACAACACCTCTTCATTTATTCATGTGTCTCCATCATTCTGCTCTGAGCCAGAACCAAAATCTGTGCTGTTAAGGAACTAATATCCTTAGTATCCTATTTTTACATCACCATTTTCAGCAACATATCTTCAATCACTATCTAAAGTAGTTCAGGTCTACCAGGACCTCTTCAAGATGCAGAAATACATATCTGTGGGAAGAAATTGTGTGCCTAAGATCACACAGTTACAGAATCTTGTGCAAGCCACTACTTTCTAACCAGAGATCTCTATAATACTATACCATAACACAGTTGTGGTAGGCTGACCATGGCCAGATGCCAGCCTCCCACCCAGACACTCTCTCACTCCCCCCCTTCTCAACAGGCCAGATGAAGAAAATAGGATGGAAAAAGTCCTGGGTAAAGACAGGATATCCCTCAGCAGATTAACATCATGGGCAGATATGACTTGGAGAAAATAAATCTATTCCATTGCAAATTAAAATAATTTTTGACAGTGAGAAACCACAAGCCCCTGCTCAGTTTTGATTCTTCACTCTTGACTCCTCTCCCTTCAAGGGACAGACCTGTACTTTATGTCTCTGTTGTCAGACAGTCACCCTGTTTTGGCTGAGGAAGCCCTGAGGCACAACCCTGTCTGCTTCAGGGCCAGATCCAGATTTCCAAACACAGGCCCTTCCCTACTGAAAACTACATTTGAAACAAAGGCTGATGGTATAACTCCTTGTTAGGGTAAGAGCAATCTTGGCGCTCCAGATTTGTCTTGTGATGGGAATGCCACAGCCATTGGACTGAGGGATCCAGGGATTTCTGACTTGGCCATCCATAGGTGAGGCTGCTGCCACTGCAGCCTGTAGATCCAGGAAGTAACAAGGATGAGCAGGTGTCCAAGATAAGCAGATAAGAGGCCAGGCACAATAACCAAGAGCAGGATTTTAACCTATATGCACACAGAAACCAACTGCACTCCCACAGGCATGAGAAACACAGAGGTCTCTATCCTGTTTCTCCCTTTCAGAAGACCAAGTCTGAGGTTCACTAATGGACACACACATTTTTAAATCTCTAGTACCTAAGTGCAAACCCCAGGCTCCTCACTCAGCTGTTAGCTTGGGTCTTTTCAGGTGTTAGCTGCCCAGTTCAGGTTGAAGTTCATATGTGAGTCACATGGAAAGTGAGGTGACACCCTCAGTAAATTTGAAGATGCCACCAAGCTAACAGGTGCCATTGACACATCTGAGGGACAGGATGCCACCCAGAGGGACCTGGACAAGCTGGAGAAGTGGCTCCAGGAGAACTTCCCGAGGTTTACAAGACCAAGTGCAAGGTGCTGTGCCTGGGTCCAGGCAATCCCCAGTAGCAATCCAGCCTGAGGGATGAACAGATGAGGAGCAGCCCTGCCCAGAAGGAACTGGGGATGCTGGTGAACGAGAGGCTGGACACGAGCTGGCAATGTGCACTCAGAGCTCAGAAACAAACCCAGAGCACTGTGGGCAGCAGGTGAGGGGAGGATTCTGCTCCTCTGCCCTGCTCTGCTCTGCTCAGACCCCACCTGCAGTGCTGCATCCAGCGCTGGGGTCCACAGCACCTGTTGGAGCAGGTCAGGAGAAGGGCCATGCAGGTGGTCAGAAGGCTGGAACACTTCTCAGAGGGAAATTGTCTGAGGTTTCTGGGGTTACCTACTGATTCCAGTGCCTAAAGGGGGTTTATAAAAAAGATGGGGGCAGAGATTTTAGCAGAGCCTGTGTGATAGAACAAGGGGTAAAGGCTTTAAACTAAAAAAGGGCAGACTTGGACCAGTTATAAGAAGAAATATTTTACAATGAGGCTGTTAAAACACTAGATCAGGTTGCCAAAATGTGTAACCCTAGAAACATTCAAGGCCAGGTTTATCAGTGGTTTTGCAACCTGCTCTAGTGGAAAGTGTGCCAGTCTGCGGCAGGAGGGTTGGACTAGGTGACTTTTAAAGGTCTCTTTGAACCCAAACTATTCTATGATTGTATGAAAATGGGAATAGGATTTAATGAGAAGAAAGCACAGACTACAGTTCTCAATTTGCCATGACTGTTCCACCCCAATCGCTCTCTTTCTTACATTTAGCCCTTCCTCTAAATGTCCCATAATACTTCTCACGTGTCCTCAAGATTCCCTCAAAGCATTCTGTAAGCAGCTTTACACAGCCCTACAAGTCTCATCAGCTATCCCATAATCAGTTTTCCTTTTCCTATAGTGCATGTGGGAAACTCATTTCCCCCTTTTTGATCAGCTACAAAATTCTAGTTGAGTCCTCCAAAGGCTTTAGCCATTTGCTCAATGGCCCTTCAGCTAATGACCTGGTGTCAGGCTTTTGCTGGTGTCTATTATCTTGTTTTTCTTAGGGCTTGTGTATTTAGGTGTTTAATTTATTACTTTTCCTGCTCTTATCTTGCCTGTTATCTCTTATGCTGATAGCTGTTAACCAGATGTCCTTAGATTATATGTACCTTTGCATCAGTCAGAGCTTGGATTAAGGAGTTTGAATCAAAAAGACAGAAAGTGCAGAGCAGACCTGAAAGCAGGCTAAAGGCTTCTGCTCCAGGGGCTCAGCTCAGCATCTGAAATCCCAAATTTCAGTTTACAAAAGGTGTCAAGCCTCCTTCCTCTCTGTGTTTACCAGCAATTTATAAACACCACGGGAAAGACCAAGGCCATGTGGAAATGAATGTGCTGTGCATTTGGTCTGCTATGAACTGTAGAAACTTGAGTAAGAGCTAGTCCTGATCTCATGGCATTGACAACAAAATTACACAATAAAAAATAATAGTATTTCTGCTTTATGACTAAGGGTCTGGGACACAGACACTGAATGGCTAATCCTAAACCACATCAGGAACTCCTAGACAGACTGAGAATTGGACCTTTTCCCTTCCTCAAGTCTCAACCCAGTGATGCAGACACATTAAAAAAAAATCACAAAATTCACCTTTGGAACTTTTCCCAAGTACATAGGTACCAAGATAAAAGATGAAATCAGTGTTCTTTCTAAGATGCTCATCAGCTTCCCTTAAGGCTTACCAAGATTTTGTTATTCTTTCAGAGTCTGAAAGGATCTTCAAAGCTTCCACTCACAGACAATTCCTTCTCCTTGTTCCTAGAATAGACTTAGCAGTACTTTTGCATGACTTTATGCTCCAGTGAGAAGGTCTCACCCAATCCCAACTCAGTAAGACAGACAGAAAACATCAGAGAAAAGAAATATAGAGCACAACTGGAAAATCCTAATGTAGATTACACAGCACAGTGATGTGTTCCTTTGTCCTGAGATTCAGCTCACAGCAATATAAAAACTCTGGGTAAGAAACCAAAATTCTAGTGGAAAAAGAAACTGCATGGGAAGTCACTGTCAATAATTGTGATGCAATCCACAGTCTTCCAGGTGATTTTTTCCCAGATTTCCATCCTATCAATGATTCAGTATAAACTCTGTGTGAAATATAAGTTTTGCTGCTAACCTTAATTTTTGTTTTTTTGATTATAAACATTAAAAACCCACAACAGTAATTGATTACAGCCCATTAAAAAAGACATTTAAAAAACTTTGGAACAGTGTTGCTTTGCTACTAAGTGATTATTCCTGAATAGATGCTGGCAAAGCCAATGCAAGCAGCAAACCCAGATTTGGCTTGAGTTTCTAAAGTCCCCATTTCTTTATAAAACATAATTTTCTTGTTGAAGAACTATTGGATAGAAACTTTTAATTTCAATGGTGCCAGGACTGTAGGTTTCTGAATTGGAAGTTGTTTTATCTGAAGATGGGGAAGTGAGTGAGAAGGAAGGAGCAGCAGAGATAATGTGGGATGAACAGGCTGCAGCTTCCATTCCCTGTTGCCCTGTTCTTAGGGTGAAGGAGTAATCTTTGGGAATCAATTATACCCAAACAAGACCTAGAGATACTCTTATGCTCTATGTAGTCATTTTCATCTCTTTTAACCCATTTTTTTTCAATATTATCTTATTATTTTTTTTAGTTATCCAGATTTGGCACACATGTTTTAGTGATGTCTGGAAAATCTGTATAATCATAATATTTGGTGCAATATATTTAAAGACAGGTGCATGTTCACTGATATATGGAGGAAGGTTTCCCTTTCAAAGTCCAAAATAAAAATCCAAAATTTAACTGTATTTTATCAGGAGACAAATATTCTAATTGAAAATTACCTTTCCACAAAATTTTAAAACTAATAAAAACATCATTTCTTAAGTCAATCAATTGACTGCTACAATTTCAGTATAATAATCCTGAACAAAGTAAAAAAACCACAAACAAACAAAAAATTGTAGTTTGTAATGAGGGGATAGATATCTTCCTGGAAATATTTGATTATTGTTTCATGCCCTAACTACTGTCATTCTTAGCAGGTGCAGGTGCCCCTGTTATCAGTTAGTAGTTGATTTATGGCTAAAATGCTTCAGTTTATCCCATTCAATGTGGATAAGGACTGCTATCAACTCAGAGGCAACCCCTAACTCAAATTTCAGGCATCTACATGTAGTTATCTGTAGTGGGTGACTAAGCTGCAGGCATCAAAAAAGGGAAATGGAATCAATATCAGTATGAAACCAGCTGGGAGATGCTTTAACTTGGTTTGATCAATGTGTGTTCCAAACCCAGCCTCATTTTGTGAATGAAATATTCCTTTTTGACTTTAAAGGAAGCTGAATCAAGTCTCACATTCTGTTTATAGATCAGAGCAGAGACCCTTCTCTTCAGACAGATCTTCTGAGTGCATTTAAGACCTGTAACAGAGTGGGGTGATTACACTTGATTACATTTCCATACTTTAAAGTCAAACTTGGAGCGTGCCCTGGTTTGAGACATCACTCCTTCAAAGTAATTGTATCCAGGACATTTATATACTGCCCTGAGAATTGTAAGTTATTCCCTTTCCTGTCCTTTTTTCTTCCCTAAGGACAAATGACAAGGAACCCGAGCCAAGCTGAGAAGAGCCAACACTTGCTTTTGCAGAATTTAGGACATGTTCATCCTTTCTCCTCTATTCCTCTCTGCTATGGTGCAAAGAAATCACGAGCAGGACCAGCTCTCATCTAGTAATGCTTTTACTCATTAACCCTGGAGTAAATAAATGGCTCCATGCTGACAAGGGTATGGGAAAATGAAGTCTTTTCTTGATATTAAATCTTTAGTTTTTGTCTTGAAAATGTTTTCTTTACCTGATGACTCTTCATAGTTTTCCAATTACTCAAGGTAAAAGAGTAAAATAAAGAATAAAAAATTTCATTTCTCTGTTGCTTGGGGAAATGTAAAACCCATCTTAATTCTGGAGCTGTGGTTCATGTCCAGAGCTCTTTGATAATACAGTCTATAACCAAGGGAATTGCTTAATTCTGTTCAGTTTGCTCATCTCCACTCACACCCATAATGAGTTCCTGAATAAATTAAATGATAATTAATTGTGTGACTTTTCAGACCACGTGTTGTGGATTTTAGATTTAAGATTTCCTGATGGAATCCAATCCATGGGTTTAGTTTCTGCTGTTTACTATAACAGTTTTCCAAGATTTTTCATGCTGAAGAGCTTGCAATGTTGTTCCATGCATAATAATCAGATCAGGGTAAGGTTACATAACAAGAAAGAACTTCACTTTCATCCTCTCTAGGTAATAGATGAGCAAGTCAGACAGGAAATCAGTCTGCTTTCAAACAGGGTATATTAAAAAATTTATGATGCAATGATATCTTGTACTCCCTGAGTTTAGAGGAAAAAGCGTGGTTTGATAAAGAGGCATCCTATACCCAAAGCAAAATGGTAACACAATTGCAAGTGTACAACATGAAAAAGAACCAGTGACAATACCAACACTGTGATTAATCATTCTGTTGAGGACAGCTATTTATCAAGAGATGAATCTCTCAGCAACTATGGCTCACATGGCTTGAACTTAAAGAACCCTGAATGATCCTTGAAGGATAAAGGAAATATTAATTTTTCACATAAGTAACACAGCCTTTGCTTTCCTGGGTCAGGAGAAAAATATGTGACTACCATTCAGGCCATGATGGTTCAGCTTGTGCTTGTTGCAAAAAATCACAGAAGAGGCAACAAGACAATAAAGAAGAAAGGTCTCTCTCAGCTTCCCCTCCAGTTCTCTAAATACAAGGAGGAATGACTCTTCCTGGAGAGGAGGACCTGCTAACAGTGGTCTTGTGCTGGTTTAGGCAGGGATAGAGATCATTTCCTGTGACACCCCAGACCATATGGCATCATGTTCATATAAAGCTGGGGGAAGAAGAACAGGGGGTTTTCACAGTGATGGTGTTTGTCTCCCCAAGACCCTGTCGGGTTAATGGAGCCCTGCTGAGCAACTGCCCATCCATGGGAAGTGATGAATGAATTCCTCTGCTGCTTTGCTTGTGTGCACAGATTCTGTTTTACCTATTGAACTTAACCCATGAGTTTTCTCACTTTTATTCCTTTGACTCTTTCCCTGTCCCACTCCAGGGAGCGAGTGTCTGTGTGAGGCTCAGCTGCTGCTGGAGTTAAACCACAGTGGGTGTTCTCCACCTGCCTTTGCACCGGCCCTTGCAGAGCTGTCCTGAGGCAAAGAGACATTCCTGGGACATTCACCTCTTTCCCTGTGGGCAGGAGGTGGATTAGCAGGCATGGAACCCAACTCATCTTCTCAGAACCAGCCGTAAGTTTCCTACAAATTAGAAGCATCAAAGGAGGGCTCCAGAAGTTGCTGCCTGAGACAACCTTCCTGGCAGAGGTGATAGCTCAAAGTCAGCACCAGCCCTGATGATTGCAGCTTCTCTACTGCTGAAATTACTGAGGGGAGACTCTCGTGTGTGGGTAATTGTGTGGACACAATTTCCCACTGAGGAGGGGCAGTGGGGAAGTGCTTGTGGTGCCAGAACATCAATTTATGCATCTGGTATTCAGGACACTCTGGCTTCAATGAGGGAAAGAAAATGCACTGTGCACTGAGGGAAGTTTGCCCTGCTGGCATTGTAGCTCTTCATCTGTTCTGCAGGCAGAGTGAAAACTTCGATGTCAAGAGCAGTGACATTACCAAAAAGTGTACTTTTCCCTCTCTTTTTTTCAGAAAAAAAACCCCATAAAATTAAGAGAATCAGAAAGAAGTGGATAAAAGTGCATAACTTTCCACAGGCACTTCTCCTCTGAAGAGAGAAAATAGTCTGGGTGGATGCTGAGTTGAAAGAATTCAAGAGTGAATATGTGAGTTAACAGTGATTTGGCTTGAATGATAGCTTCCCAGAGGAAAGAGGTAACTCATAAAACTTTCCTTCTGGAAGCTCTCAGATTCCAGCTAATTAATTGCAGTGAGGTATCTTTTAAACTAGAGGTGTGCCAAGGCAGATCCAGTTGCTTCTGAATCACTGTTGCCAAGACTTTTTATTATTACTTTAAAGACCATCTCCAACATATATCAATGCAAAATCCTTGGCAGTATAAAGATAATGCAGAAATGCAGCAGTTTATTTATAAGAAATAGTATCTCTATAAAAATGGAGAGGGAGCACAGAAAACCTTGCTATGGAGCTTTTGAACTCAAACATCTTGGATGAAGGTCTGTGCCTTGCAGGCTCAGGTGAGCACCACAGCTGCTTTGCCAGGTGAACAGTCTGGGAGACCACATCATCCCCTCTTTAAATCTACCTCTGTACAGGTGTTCAGGGCCTTCTTCCCTCCAACCACACTGACCTGGCTAGGAAAGTGTTGTATTTTCCTGCACCTTCTTTCCTTGACATGACACCCCATGTGCTGGGATCTGTCCTCTAGTGAAAGTTCTTGCTTTTGCTGTGTACTCCTGGGGTTTTGCAATGCAGCCTGGGACAAGAGTCTATTGACAGAGCAGGAGGGAGCTCTGTGGGCTCCAGGAGTCACACTGGGGCTGTGAGATGCTACAGGGAGGGCAAAGATCATTGGAGTCTTTTTCCATGCACAAAAAACCCTGATGTGTTTGACTTTGCTCTCTCATGGCAATTCCCCCAAATGCACCTGCTGACTTGTGCTTATTACAAAGTAAATCAAGAGATTCTCTACAATAACCTTCAGCTTTATTCCTGATCACAAAGCTGACATAGGTGGGATACACTGTTATACATAAACTAATAAATAATCTCATTACAGTTTATTAATGCCAGTTAAGAAAGCTGCATAGACAAGGACATTTGCTTTTTAACTAGCAATAGCAGGTGATGACAAAACTATCACAGAGAATCCTGCCAAAGCAAACAAAAGTCTTTTTTGTTTGTTTCATTTTGTCTCTCACTGCTATTTTAACCTGTGATAAGACCACAGCTTTTCTCATGATGGGTAGATTGACCTAGATTAACCCTTACCAGATTTCTGAATCATATAGAGGACGTTCAAATATGAGGGTGACAGCTAACCTCAGAAAAACCTTGATGGACACCTTGTAATTCTTGTGCAACACTGAATGATGAACAGGAAAGATTGAAATCTGTGGCAAACAGTTTTGTTTTGACACTCCAAAAAAAGGAAAACTAAGGGAAATAAAAGAGTGTGCAATGACCTAAATAAGCTGTATTATATTATGCTTAAACCTGAAAAGCAAAGTGGAATGCCCATATATATATCCCTGAGCCCCACAGAGCCACAGATGGAGGTTGCCACTTTGAATTTTTAAGCGAACATTGTTCCCTAAAAAGTGTAGAGTAATAATAGGTAGCAGAAAACTTCAACTCTTAATGGTGTCATTCTGTTAGAAAGAGGTAGGAAAAAGAGATAATAATGATCATCACAAAGTGGGAGAATGAGATGGAAAAATAAACTACAATTTCAAAGCCATAAAAGCACTTGGGAGGCAGTTTTTCATCCACCTTTTTCTATGTCTGACTTTTGCACATAAGAACAGAGAGCTCTCAATGGAAAGACAGTTTGAAAAAATTGATGAGAGCTCACAAGACCCGAATCTTCTTTTACAAATGACTGTGTATTTTGATTTAATATTCAGGCTTATTAAATGCAAAAGTGTAAAATTTTACTCACAGATTCAAGACAGAGACTAGAAAAATGGTACTGCAAGAGGTCTAAGGCAGGGATTGTACAGCTGGGCTTGGTTATTCTCAGCCCCACCATGACCTCCCACACTCACACTGTTTCCTGAGGTAGGTGCCTTCTTGGGGAATATCTAAAGGGGCTGCCTCACCTACTTAACTACCAGAGGTCACAGGCCAAAAGTGGTCCTGATTTACTTTAAAACACCAGTTTATAATCTGCAGAGGTTTGGCAGCTGTTGCAAGAGCAGATGATGCAATTCTGCAAAGGGGGTCAAAATGATAACTGGAGTAAGGAAATACCACAAGTGTCCTGAGTTAAGCTGAATTCCTTCATAAAAAGAGGACAGGAGTTTGCCCTTATCCAAGGCACCTAAACGTGTACTTACATTAAAGATGTGCTTAAACTCCATTGATTATAATAGAGTTTGAAAGTACACTTAAATATTAGCATATGTGTATGTGATTGCACAGGAGGTTTGCAGTCTTGAGTCAGAGTCCAAGCTAGCTAAGACAACCAGCTCATCCTGAATTCTCTGAGATAAAGAACAAATTTTTATTGTTGCTGATAAAGAACACCAAATTTTATGATGTAAATGCTTCTTAAGCCATCCTCAAAGTTTATTCCTCCAATGGAATATGATTTTTTTAATAAAGGATGAAGTCTGATACATCACATCGTCTGTCTACAATCGTGATAACATGATGCTCTTCAAATAAAGCAAGTGCTTAAGACTTTACTTAATTAGTAAGTTCTGGGTTTGAATATTATCTCAGGGATCCCATGATCAGTGAACTACATAGTGGTGGTAAATTTGCAGTAGATCTTTAGAAGTCATTGTACACAACAAAAGCGAGTTCAGCCTCTGACTGTGTCCACACCAACACCACAGCTGGGCTCACAGGCATGTTTGTAAACAGAGCCAGAGCCAGCCAGCTCCTGCTTAGCATTCTGTAACTTCTGGGCAAAGGAGAGTCCTCAAGCACCAGCCCAAGTGACTTCTTTTTGCGACACATTCCATAAATATGCAGTATCATCTTGCAGAACAAGTGCACAAAGGCTTGCAATGGAGACCTTCTGCAGATTGTTGTGACAGCAGCATCTGTTCATTAGGGCTGTTTAAGTGAAAATAGTACAGATATGTGCTTCTCTTTCTTCCACCTTGGGGCACGACCAGTTTATCTGAATTAATTTAGACCCATTTTCTGATAAATCCATGGAATTTTAGCTATTCCCTAATCTTCTAAGCATTTCTGTTTGCTTCTTATTTTAATATCTCAGTGATTCCTTGGTTCCTTCTGATTCTGAAGTGCTCATACTGAGCTCTCTCCTTTAATCTATTTTCCTGGGAGTTATTTACATCTATATTAAGGTTTATAACCCTGCAGGCGTTCTCTTCAGTCTGCCTGGTAGAATTGCCTCAGCAAATTTTGAGAGCTTCTCACCAATATCGATAGCAAATTCTCTTTGTGAGTCTTCTGAAAGCAAAGCTCTAGCTGAGGGTCAAAAGGAGGTGTGCTTTCTGATCTTTGCTCAAATTCCTGCTAGGCTCAGGAATCCAAGGGGTGGTCATTTATGGTGTGCCACTTATAAATTGAAAATCTCCTGAGACTTGCTCTTTAGGCACAACTGACCAGACACTGTCTCAATTTCCAATGCTGAGAATGTTTAGTACATTTACCAAGCCTTGGTCCCAGGCCTTGTTCATCTGCACCATGCCAGTGAAGTTCTGTCCTTGTCAGAGGGATGTGTGTCTTGAAGACTGGTCTAAGTGGGGTGGGAGTTCTGGACTGGCTTAAGAGTTAGATCTGATCGTTCAGGCTTCCACTCTGTATGGCCTAAAAATAGTAAAGCAGTTCCTCCTGGCAATGACTTTCTTGTGAATGCCTAAACCACAGGAAGACAAATGGTTGCATTCTTATACCAGTGAGAAATGATCCTTATATCTTCTCTTCAGACAGTGAAGGCAATTGAGCATTGTAAAACACTTGGATCAGGACTGCCAGCAATCTCCTTGTCCTTTCCAGGTCCGTGTGCCTGGCCTCATGGGCTGGGCTTCCTACACAGTCATCATCCCATTATGCATGAAAGCAGGGGTGGGTTTTGCAGTGCTACAGGGTTTGAGGCCCACAGCTCGTCTGTTAAATCAGGGAAAAATGTAGTGTAGTATCTCAGTCCCCAGCAGCCCTGAGACATGGGACTGCAGTGTTTTACAAGCATCTTTTGTGCACCACAGCAATTTTCTCGTGATTTTCTCACTTGAATTCCCAGCCTATTGTAACAGCTGCGTTACAGGAGGAATGACTTGGCCCTGAGGTCTCCTGTGACCACTCCTTCTCACATTGCACTTCTGCTCCCTCCCTTTGGGAAGGGAGTTACATTGGCTGCAGCTTTTATCTTCATTCCTATTCAGTCTTTGGCAGTTCCCCTTTGATGCTTCCTGCCATCTCTCTCTTTCTTGCTGTGCTTTGACGGCTCTCTACTGCAGGCACAAGTAAGATCATGCTGTGATGATCTCCCTCAAAGCAATGTCTTGCTGGTAACAGGTACCTCTGCAGTGGAGGCTGGCAGTGTACTGCTGTAGGGAGACAATATGCTCCTCTCTGTCTTTTCAGATTCATCCCCTCTCGGGACTCACAAGGGCACCCCTCTTGACCAGAAATGTCAAACCACAGTTTGAAGCTAGCAGCAGATAAACTCTGACAGGGTTCAAGTCTACAAGCCCTGAGAGCAGTGGCTTGCATTGATGTACCTCCTAAAGGTCTGCATCTGCATTAGGAGTGCTGCTGATCTTTTGCTTAAAGGTTTGGGTTTTAAAAAGGTACCACAGTGAAACACAGGGAGGGGGCATTGTCCCATTTCTGAGATTCTGAAATTCTTAAATCAAAGCCTAAATGGATTATCTCTTCTCCTGAGAGATGAAACATTTAAAAAAATAATGGTGGTTCTACATTTATATGCAGAAAAACAAAATAATTGAGAAGGAATGTATATCACTTAAAAATTAAGATTGATGAGCTGAAATGGTTTCAAGTGCAAGAGAAGACTGGGTCTTACAGAAAGAACAGAAAGGACAACACTCAAAACTCTAGATGGGAGAAAAAATTCTTATGCCTTCTGTTTACTTTCAGGAAAGTGTAGTTCCACATTTAAACTCAGCTAACACCATGAACTGTAAAAGAATGAAGCATAATTCTGCTTTCTATGGCTGAGCAATGTCAAGATAAAATGGTTACAGGGTCGAGGAATAGCCAGAAAAAGTCAGCTCATGAACTTGAGGGCATTCCTGAGCTACACCCTTAGCCCAAAAATGAGAAAGAAAAAAATGAATTACATCCCTCTTTCACTGTATAAAAAGTAAAATGAAGTCAAAGAAGAACCTCCCTCCTCCATGTCCCTGTCTTTATCAATCCAGAAAAAAAAAAAAAGAGAGCAGTCCAATGAACTAAAGTACAGTGTGACAGGTGAGCATCTCACAGTCATTTTTTACATGTATAAAACTGAAATGACAATTTTTTTAGAAGCTGGGCTTGAAAACATGGGGAGTTTCTGAGTAGACTGAAACATAACAAAAATCTTAAAAGTTTGTGCTGGTGGTTATCTTTCAGCCAGGCACCTGCCCAGACTGCCAAGAAAGGTGTGGAACCCTTGTCCTGGCTTTGAGGAACAAAATACAGAGAACTGTCTGTTGGAAAAGGCACATGTAGGTCTACAATTTTTATTTTATTAACAGACTAAGAGACAGGAGGAAGGATCTTGGTTTTTGCTACAATATATATCTTTTGAGAGAAAAGTGACTATCAGAGGAAGAACTGGAATAGGCCTGAGTCAAGTGGAAATCCAAATTCATTAGTGTTTAATATTTTCAAACATCCTCTATGGGTAGAGGCTACATCCTGGCATCCCTTTGGTGAACACGCTTGCCCATGAGTGATGCCTGGAGAGGCAGGACCCAACCTTCAGTGTCTCGTAAAAAGAAAGTTATAGTGAAAACTGATTTCAGCATAGAATGCTGCCTCTGTTTAAGAAACTAGAGGAAATATGCATGAAGTATTTATCTGACAGTGTAAGCTGTACAAAGGATCATATCAGAGAATGAAAACTCCTGAAAATAAATAAAAGAAAATCTACCCCACCTCTGAACTTTAGACAACTAAGAGTTTTGAAATTGTTTTGGCTGCTTCTTGTTAAATTATGCCTACATGCATATGATCAGAGCTATAAAAATAAAATTGTTCTGCTCTGACACCTACCAACTCTCACTTTTAGTAATCAGTTCACGATATTGGCATCCATACGGCTGCGGGGGGGACTGGGGGAGAGTATTTCACTTCAGACCAGCCTGTTGCTGTGAGATCCCTTCAAAAACACCTTCCTGAGGAGCAGAGAGTTGCTGCTTAAGAACAAACCAGGCCACTGCTAAAATGATACATGCCTTGTAATTAGGTGTCCTTGCAGACGAGATTGTTTCTTAACATATAAGTTTTTAATATAGA
Organism: Polioptila caerulea; assembly: GCA_013397295.1. Taxonomy (NCBI): domain Eukaryota; kingdom Metazoa; phylum Chordata; class Aves; order Passeriformes; family Certhiidae; genus Polioptila; species Polioptila caerulea. Next base: position 126,635 of record VYXF01008401.1, read on the forward strand.
AATTCTTTGTTTGATGTCCTTAAATGCTTCTGGAAGAGTTCGTTTGCGAGGGAGTATTTTAAATGCAAGAGGAGACAGGAGCTTCTTGCACACCAGCAACTCATTGCTGCAGATGCAGACAATTTTCCTTTGCACTCTGAACTACCACAATTTTGCTGTAACTATTCAAGCCCCTTACAAAAGAATTATATTTCATCCAAAAGCAAAGAAAATACTGAAAGAGCTAGTGCAGCATCCTTCTGCTTCCTTTCAACATCTCTTCCCTTTAAGCTATTTTTTGTTTCTAGTTTTTAAGTATGGCTGAAAAATAGACAGCGGTGCGGTAAAGGTGTTTCCTTTCTTTCTACACAAAATTAAAAGCTTGATGTGCTGCTTTATATAAATGTTCCAGATGTAATCAGTTCTTAATATTTATAAGAATTTTCAACCTGATGCTAATATAGAACTGCTTTCCTTAAAGATGTAACAAAGCACAATCCTTGAGGCAAAAACTATGAAATAAATATATTTTGAGATAGCACTCTTCTTCACTTTGCATAAATTTAACACTCTGCTCTCTGTACAATATGTGTTCTTTTTCCTAACTCCCCACAGACATAAATAGCTCTGGCAAGATGTCATGAAAGTAACAGAAGCTTTGGAAAACACCACACATTAAGGATGCTGAATTTAATTTTCTGCTTTTGTTTTGGATGGCCTACTTACTCTTCAAAAGCCTTGCCGTGTCATGATGCAGAGTGGGGATGAAGGAACTATTAGATTATATTTAGCCACGTACTAAACCTCAGCTATAAACACCCAACAAACAATATTCATGTGAGCCTTGAGCTGTCTATAAACAAAAATAATGGGATGGAGCATCACCTCTATTCAAAAGCAGAGTCTGTACCAGTGGTCCTGCCTCCAGGTATCGGGCTGAGATTGCTGTTTTACAGGTTGATAAATACAGAGGAAACAGGTGCCTGCAGAGATCTGCCTGGAATAGCTGTTCTACAGAGGTCACCTCTTGGAGACCTTGTACTTCTTACCTGAAACTCTCCTCTGGTTTTTAAGGACATTACATATTTCTAATGTAAAATGCATTCATAAATTTGGCACATGATAAATGTTTTACCCAGATGGAAATGCAAAGTGTACAGGACGAATAATAATCCTGGACAAAATTTTAAAATTACATATTATTGGCCAAATTTTTTTTAAGTTCACGCTCTCAGTGTGGGTTACCAACCATTCCTGATATTCTCCCTTTCTCCACTTTGCATCTCTAAATGATATTTGCCACAGATTCATGAGTCACAGAGGATTCACCTCTCAGAGTTCAGTGTCTTCCCACATTTCCTTGGATCATCCCCTCAGCTGGTCACCTGCTGACCTACTCCCAGTGCTGGAAAAATTTGGGAGTCCTTTAGAATTGCAGACTGGGCCCAGACATTGCAGCAGTTCAGATGCTCTCTGTGACCCCACCAAACCTCTTGCAATGATTCCAGCAGGGAAATGCCTTGGACTGCACTCCAGGTTTCTGCTTCTTCCACAGCTGGTGGGTTTTATTTGGAAACTGAAGGCTTTCCTTGCCTCTCCAGTGCTGGGCTCAATGTACTATGTGTTCAAACTCAAGGAGAGAAGGAGATTCCCAACATATGTTTTCATCCATGATCTCTCCTTGATTCAATCTTCTGCCCATTTTTTTAGCCCTTTTCCCAAATTCTGCAACTTTTTGTCATTCTCCTTCCCTTCATGAGAAAGGAGCACAAAAACCACATCCTCTACTGCTCCAACAAAAAGCAATTTTTCAAATTTCTTGTTGACAGTGCATTGCCAGCTATTAGAAATAATTTATTTAGGCTAGATGAGAACCACTAATGTCCCCACCTCTTAGAAAACTAAGGAAACTGAGGAAACTCTAAGACTTTGAGGCTTTAACAGTGAACACAGAACAGCATGACAATATGTTCTCTCCGTTTGCATTTGTGTCTACATTGCTAAAGGCCTTAAAATTATTGTAATGCTCTTTTAGACAAACATTTAGAGAATGCTTGTATGACAAATTACTGCTTTCAAATCTCACTATCCCTTCATTGAACCATAAAGATTTTGTACAGATGCAGGTGCACAGCTCCAGGGTAGGAAACACAAAAATGATCAGAGGCAGAATTGTTGACTTGTAGGTAAGAAAAGCTGTCCCAGTGTCACAGTTTGAGTCACTGTCCCTAAAATTGAATGATCCATAAAGCTGGTGTCTGATTACATGGCCTTAGTCCATAACTGGTCTCCATTTTGATAAAATTAAACTGAAATATATTATTATCATTCAATGCCATTAATACATTTGTGCTAATTTGGAACAGATGCTTATGAAACATCCAGTTTTTCTTTGCTTGGCAAAAGTCTGGCATTCAGACTTCAGTGCCCTGGCTTCAAGGGTCACTTCACTCTTCCCTGTGAAGCAGGTCCAACTCTCATTTCCCAGGGTTTTCCCAGGGCATGATGGTTCAAACAAACCTATGGGAATGAAGGAAGAGAGAGGGAAATGTTACAGCTAGTGAGGAACATCATAACACAGACATCCTAATTTTAGTATCACTGATAAATTTCTAAATTATGAAGCTTGTAACTTTAAATAGACCATTCCAGACTGCATAATCAACTTACGTTTGATTAAATATTTTCTAATTTGACTTTGCCTTATTATCAGTTTTCTTAGTTCACACAAAAAAAGTGGAGATTCAGCTCACCTGTATAGAAGGAAACCAAATTTGGGGTGTTGAAATAAAACTTCTTGATTTGGTTTCTCTAAAAAGTAACATAAAAATAACAAAAAACTGCAAGAAAAAATCCAAACTTAATAGGATGATGATCCAGGGTTACTAGGTTTAGCTGGCAAAAGTAGCTTAAAACATTTTTGAAAACTTTACCTTGGTGAATTAAGAAAAAAAAATCCATTAATCCTGAAAATTCCTGCTGAAATATGACATGGAACCACCCAACTTCCTCAGCATGGAACTGCACAGATCTAAATGACTTGAGACCAGATACTAATGAGCAAAACCAGAAGTATTCCTCTGTAGTGAATAAAAAAAAATTTTACTCATCTGGTCTGGAAAAATAAGCTGTGGGGGAGAATTGTCATTTGTGGAAGAAATAGAACTTTTTAGAGTTTATTTAATGAAATCTTCATAAAAGAAGTATTTTTCCTTCTCCTGACATATCAATCTTTTTTCAAATGGTAACATATTTGTATAGGTTTTTTAAATTCTCTGTCTTTTTTCTTTGGCTACAATTGTTAACAAAATGCACTGCAAGTTTAGAAATAAGTACTCTTAAAATCCTATTTTCAGTGATTTATGAATTAATAAAATGGAGCTCAGACAGTAGGTATGGAGCTAGATGTATATTTATTTATGGTCTGATGTTGAATTTAATAATTGTAAAAAGCAATTTGAGTCAAAATGAAAAAGAAATGTGATCATCTTGGGTCCTGGAAAACAAAAGTGGTATCAAAAATAATTTTCTTTAAATTTAAAACTCTATATATACCAGTTCTTATATTCTGTACAATGTTTTTTACTAGATGTACTAGTTGGTAAAACAAAAGATTTATTCTTTACGAGATTTTACTGCTTATCTCCTTAAATCATTATTGCTAGGAAAAGCATGGAAGGAAAACTTTGCATTTTACAATGTAGCACAAAAAAACCCCATAAAGGTATGAAATTCAACAAGCATTTGTGAATTATTTTATCTGTCTCTCACCAAAACCTCGACCTTCCAGCACATTGCTGGCTCTATTCTGTGTTCATCAGCACTAACATCTGAAGAGCTGCAAATCTTCATGCTTCAGCGAGATGCACTTGTGGCTGTGCTCAAGGAGAATTTCCCCCCAGTGCTGGAGCCACCACGGCATCGTTGGCGTTGCTGGATCCCAGCATCCCTCCCACTCCCCCCCGAGCCCTCTGCTTCCCCAGCCGGGCCCGTGGAACCCCCTCGCAGCTCCTTTCATTGCAGGCAGATCATAATTACAGCCTAAGTAAACTGACTTTAGCAGTCATGACAACATTTAATTCAGTCCATTAATCCACCCCTAACTGTTTCACAGTTCTACAGAAAAACTCACAGATGTCTCCAATATTTACAGCAGGATCACTTGGAAGGTGACTGCATCCAATTCCCGGGAGAAGTTTCTTCTCAAAATCCTTCATATCAGAGAGGTGCAAAGCTACTCTCGTTCTCACATACTCCTGGGCAAGCAACAGGTAAATCTGTCTGCTCAGCCCTTCACACATTAATGTGATTTTCAGCATTAAAAAGATTCTGAGAAACCCTTGCCAAAGGCACAAAAGCATCCAGTTACACTGGAAACAGCAGTCAACACAAGGTGGGTAAGTCCTGCATAACCTACTTCTGTGAACCAGAGGTCTCCTTCAAATTATCCCAATCAAATAAATGTGGGATTTATGCTTATTTTTACACACAAGAGTTCTTACTGGCAGAAAGTGCCAGCCTGAGATACAAGTTTGATTTAAATTTCACAGATTATTGCTTGGAGCCCTCACCATGACAAATGGCCAAAAAACCCCACTCCACATTCCCTGATTTGTGATTCCCTTCCCATGGGTACATTTCCCAATAAGAAAAGGAGAATTTTTAGTTTTAGAGAGTAAGGGCAGCACATAGTGATTCTAGGGACAAAGAACTAAGGTTGAATAACAGTATGTACATAGAAGGGTTAAGAAAAATTGTTCTCCCCACAATGTCACACATGGCAGCTACATGTCCCCAATTTGTCATCACACTGTGATCCTTCAGTGAGCAAACATCCTTTTACATTGTGCTCTTAGTTTTCTACTCTCCTCACAGCATTTATCATCCCTGTTTTTAAAGTGATTTCAGCCCTCTGCATGTCCCACAGAAAGGGAACTCCTTGTGTCTCACAGCCTTAATGCAATCTACACATGTTTTCTCTCATTATACTCTCACTTCCCAATATGCTTCTGGGTCTTGGACCATCCCATTACATCACTGTGACCCCAAAAAGAAGAACTGATGAACCACCCTGCAAGCTTAGATTTGATGTCTTGTTCCTGACTTTTTTCTCTTAGCATAAAGGATATAAGATCAGGACATCTGGGACAATGCAGGACCCAGCATTACAGAACCTGGCTGCAGGACCCCAGAGGGCTGTGAAGCCCTCTCACAGCTGGGACTTGCCTCAAGAAAGCAATAAGGGCTGCTGTGTGCAGTCCCAAGCAAGGGATTGTGCAGTTCTGCACACTTGGATGCGTGGCATCCCTGGCCACTGAGAGAAACTTGTGTGGAGGTACTTTGCAATCTGAAAAAAACAAAATGAAAAATCATTATGTACATAAAATTCCTGCCGATTAACAGCCACTTTTCTCTCCCAGTACCAAGGGGTTTATCTGATTGTATAGAGCAAGAGACAAGAGATCAAATCATAAATTTTAAAATGTTAAATTTTAGATTTATTTTTCATGTAATATCACTTGTCTTTCAGACAAGCTGCTGTTCTGAGTCTGTTATGAAGATCATGAAGACACATCAGAGAATCTGGGAATCCAGAAATTATTTAGCCCAGCTATATTTTTCCAAGCTATTTATTATTTCTATTTTGTCTGTGTGTGTGCATGCATATAGGCTTCAAGGTACAGAACTCTCTTTTATCTGTGGTCCTTGGATTAAGAACAAGCCTTCATCTCTCCTGTGAGCATTTGCTGGCACTGCTTAGGTATGAAAACGTCTCCCCCTTCAAGAGCCTTCCTCTCCAGCCTCATGAGCTATCACAGCTGTGAAGAAGAAAAGTGCATTGTGTTGGTCCAGTTCATGCTGAAGGAGTTGCAGCCTGTGTCAAATTACAAAGCATTCTCTTCCTTTGAGAGATTCTCTGCTGAACCACAGTTCCGGCAGGTGCCCTCGAGGATGACAGTCCTTTTTAGAGAAAAAGACAGTTTCACTTGTTGAGGGTTTGGAGTTTTTTCTTTTTCTCTGCAATGATGTATAAGAATTTTAATGGAGGGAGAAGAACAAAAGAGTAATTGAAACACATAAGGAGCTCCAAGGAGGCCTTTCAACAAGCTAAAAATACTATTGCCTTTATCAGAACCCCCCATATTGACTAATATGCTTGCATCCTGGTTGCCAAGATTTCACACAGACCTGTAGTATAGAAAATGGCAATCACTCTTTATCAGCAAATTAATCACTGCTGGATATTTACATGCAGATCACTCAGAGCAATTCATCACCAGACCAGGGAGGGCCAACATATGGAGAGAGACCATTTACAAGTGCACATAGTAACAGAACAAGGGGGAATGGCGTTAAACAGAAAGAGAATGGGTTTAGATTAGGTATTAGGAAGAAATATTTTACTGTGAGGGTGGTGAGGCCCTGGTACAGGTTGCCCAGAGAAGCTGTGGATGACCCATCCTTGGAAGTGTTCAAGGCCAGGTTGGATCTGGCTTGGAGCAAGCTGGGGGAGCGGAAAACATCCCTGACCATGGCAGGGAGATGGGATGAGATGATCTTCAAGGTCCCTTCAACACAAACCATTCTGGGATTCTACATGGGGAAGAACGAGTTAAACAAAATCAGGACTTTAAGTAGCAGACTGCCATGGGGCTGACTAGCAAAAGCTTACAGTCATATTTCTACCAGGAAAAGACTGATAAAGTAGATTTTTATTGGATCAACAATTACTGTAAAAGGCATTAAAGGTCAAAATGGATAAATATCAAGTCATACAAAGCCCATCTTTAGCTAACAGCAATCTGGAAGGTTGTGCTGTTTTAATAACAATTCATTGTACAAAAGCTGCTGAAAATGTATCACAGGGTTCTTACAGAAATCCTATGTTGAAAGTGCATCTTCCTAGCTATTAATAATACTACAACAAGCATCATCCTGTATCATATCAGTGGTTTTAAACTATTCTTCATAAATATTTCTGGAGTTGGTTGAATTAGACTTCAATGATTTCTCCATTAAATGTGGTCTGATCAATTTTTACGGCATCGCCTGAGGAATGAAATCAAACAAATGTCATGCTGGACTCCCATTTCCTCTATGGATTTTTGAGGCATTCCTTTAAAAATATATTTTTGTTTGACAGCAGAGACATCGATTTGACAACTTGCTTTATAAAATTAGAGTAGCTTTCAAGTAAGGTAGTTATGCTGGGTGATCTGTGTACTACTTCTGCGTTATTTGAGGCTTCAGCTCACATCCCAGTCACACGGGGCAATTTGTCATTATCTCTGCTAATGACTATGTGAATCTGGATCAAACGCAGAAGCTGGTAAGTAAACATGTTGATTTCTGGAATCAAAGAGCTTGATTTTAATATTTGTCATTAAAAAAGTGACACAGCTTCCTAAATGCTACGACATTGCACTGTGAAAGATGAGACATATCACTTATCAAAGGTATAATTTCAAATCTAATTTGAGAGTAAAGGACTTGTGAACTACCACGAGTCAGGCTAAAGGGTCTTCAACCCAGTATCATGCCCCTTAGTCTGGCAAGTAGCTCCTGCTTAGAGAGAGGCAGCAGCCACTGTTGGAGTTTATTGGAATATCTGAATATTATACATTCAACTATTAACAAGATATCAAGGGTCATTCTAGTTGAAAAATGAAGGGATTTTTTAAGCTATATTGTAAAAATTCAGGAAATGTAGGGCCGAGATGAAGAGGAAAAATGCATTGAACTTAGCTAAAAGCACCTCATTAAACCCCCGTTTCATTAGGACAGCTTGTTAAGTCACTTAAGGCTTAACGAAGGTCTATGCACTGCAGCAGCCGTGGTCCTGCAGGGTTCTAGGTAGAACATCAATTGAATTATCCTGGAAAACAGCAGAGAAGGATCTAACAGCTTCCACTTTCAGGTAACAGGTACTTTTGCTGGTACAACTGAACAGAGAGCAGGAAACCTTTTTCAAGTCTTGCAAAAACCCCTGAAAATTGCCAGATTTCAGACCACCTGAACAATAGCTGTGATTAATTATGATCTATTCTGAAGTAAAAATAATGGGTTAACTACCTTGTAATGGGAGCCTGTGGTGAGCCTGCAGAAGACTTATCCTTTCCCCTCTTTTGAAATAGCTTTACTTGTGTTAAATGAAAGATATTAAATCCCCTTTTGATTTTATATTATGGTTGGGAGTAAGGCTGAGTAATATCAGTTTTCTGTAGATTCAGGGAATAAGAAGTTAGAGGACATAATTTTAAACTTTATATCTTGTCCCATCTGAGCTCTTGAACTGATCCCCAAACTTTCTGCTGGTTGAAATCATATTAAGAGTAATTTATGTTTTATTATAAAGGCAGTGCAATCTGGAAGATGAAGTCAGGGATGTCAGCTATGTGTTTTGTACCACAACTAAGCAATACCTGAGCACTTTTAAAAAGGGGCATATTTTTTGTCTAAAAAAAAAAAAAGTATAGCCCATTGAAGAACATGGACTACATCTATTTGCAAGCTTGTGAAATATAATATTTTATGACCACCAGCTTTAAAGCACAGATTATTTCAGTCTAAGTGAAGTGTGACTTCAGTGGCTGAAGCATTTGACACAGAGGTAGAACTAATCCAAAACTGGTACAATGTGAGGCTGCAGGAAATATGTCCAAAGTGAAAAAGCTTTAACATTGCATCTGGCACTGGCATGGCTTTCACCAGGCAGGGAGACAATTGTTTGAAAAGATCCAGAGAGTTGTGAATTGATCCTTGTCCCAAATCAGCCCCCCCCCGTAGTCAACCAGAAATCATAAGGGAAGGGTTAGAGGGAGCCATGCCACCAGCACTAAACACACAATTAACTCCAGGCTTTAGGAAGCTGCACACCTGAACCAGATTTTCCTTAGAAATTCTGAGTCACCTTCTTGTCCATGGTTAAACAATCCCCAGCCTCACAGATGATCCAGTCTCATGTGCAACTTCAATCTGTAGACATTCACTCCCTGTTTGCCATAAAATCCCATAATGTAAGAAAGCACCTGAAGAGGAGCTCTGGAGCCTGGAGAAAAAGGCTCTAAAGTTTTCCCATTTAAGCTTTTCCACTTTGGCCAGATTCCCTGAATATTTATTAGACCACCAAGAGATAAAACTCATGAGAACTATTCTGCAAACATAGAGGCTGAGTCACCAGTCAGGAAGAGAAAGAAACTGAATGCTAATGATTGCTGAAATTAATAGCTACTTCTATTGCTACTACTCCTCAACTATTATTTAACTTTTCCTTAAAAAGGGAATGAGCTCCAGCAGAACATATGGGAATTGTAAAGACTCCAAATACAATTTCCTCCTGTTATGGTCCAGATTATTTCCTAAGAGTTAAAGACCTTAGGCAGAGGCCAGAGGTGACATTGAATCTCCCAAGTCTGGCATTTGTTCCAGTCAAGAGACTGCAGGGTAAAATGTTCTGTACAAGTCTCCTCATCCTCTAAAATGTCTTTGCAGAGGGGCCTCATGGGTAACAGGGTATAACAATGTCTTTATTGTGAATTTAAACAAAGAACAATGGTGAGCTAGAGACTGATTATTCACAATGGATAGATGATGGATGACCCTGGACAATGTTACTACCAAAAAAAGACATTCCTTCAGAATTTGGTTACCAGCTGAGGAGCTGCTTAGCCTAAGTTCTATGACTGCAATTATGCAGCAGGTAGGCCTCTAATCCCTTCCATGGATGAGCTCTAAAATGCTAAAAATGTAACAAAAAAAAAAAAAACCAAACCAAAACCAAAAAACAACCAAACAAAAAACTATACATACAATAAAAAAACACACAAACAAAAAAAACACCACACACCCAAAAAACCCCTGAAGAACCCCCCAAAAATCAACAAGTGAGGCTTCTCACTCACTTGGATGCTGCTGAGATTTTTATCCCTGAAATTTCAGTTCAGTGAGCCCTGATCTCCAAGAATCTCATGTGCGCTGTCTTTTGTTCCCAAGATTTTCCTGTATTGCTTGAAGAGATTACTAACTTCAGCATTAGTCTACATTGGTCCCAAGATCTGGCTTCTCCCACGTTCTATTGTTATAAATCTGATTTGTCATAAATATACACAACCCTGGGCTCCATTGTGCTTTGTTACAGACCTAAACTGGAGTTACCTACAGTGACTGGCATTGCTGTAAGTTAAAAAACCTTCTCAAAACCAGAAAACAACAAACCAGTCCCAACAGTGCTATGAAGAGTTAAATTATTTAACATGAGATTCACTCAGCTCAAAAAGTCAGCATTCCCAAATCTCTGCCATTCTTTTACATACTTCATAGCCAGACTGGGTCTCCATATGCTCAGAATAATCCAACTCATGGTGAGACTAATCTCCCAAAAACTAACTCATTAAATTAATGTCAGTGATTTTATATGCCTGACTTGTGGAAACAACTCATGGGAGAATAACAGGTCCTATGTGCTGTAGTGCCCTGCCACCACTGCCACTGAACTGACCCCTATGGATAGTTTGAACTCCAGTGCTGAATTTGGCAACTTAATTTCAGGTTTACTGGAATCTGAGAGCAACGTGCATGTGCCTGCACTGTCAGGACAGCTTTTGCTGATGCTTATTGGCAGAGGATGCTGTCAGAAGAGAAATCTTTTGGCCAGGCTTCTATTTCCACAAGCTATCTTATTGTTAGACTTTTCAACAGTCAAATAGATCATCCCTCAAATGAGTGATTGTAACTGCAGTAGCATTTGGAGGCTAGAAAGGATGTGATATCAAACAGAGGCCAATACTTTAAGGCTGCCACAAAAAGGAAAAAAAAACTGCACTGGGTTGAATTCAGGGATGTCCAAAATATAGAAGATGTTAAGTGTTTTTATCACTGTTCTTGGCTTGGACTAAGGTTCAGTGGCAGTGATTTACTGCTCTTGGTTCTGGTGTTACTGACCAAATTAATTGCTGGTGTTATGACATTGATTTACTATTTGTAGTGTTTTAGAATAGGTGGCACTCTCATGAACCATGTCCCTCTTGTTCCACGGGCTCTGCCACCAGGAGACAGAGTTGTGGTCAGAGCTGGAAGAGCTCCCAGTGGAAAGCAAGGGATGCAGAGAGGTGGGAGAGCAGAAGGAGCCAGAGCATCGATACCGGGCCCTGGTCTCAGCACAACTGCAGCCCAGCAGCACCGAGCTTGGCAGGCACACCAGAGGAATCTAAGGGGGGATCTGAAGGAGGAAAATGAAATGGCTTTGGAAATATTTGGAGGGAGGCACTCCAAAATAAACAGTGGGCCTGGACAGCTCACATCTGGCCTGGATAGGAGGGAATCATCATCTGGATAAGGCATGGGCAAGGTCTAGGCTGTGAAGGAGCTTGGAAGTAAAGAAAGAAGGTGTGCTTGATGCCATGGAGAGAGGGAAACTCAAATGGGGAGGAAAATCAGAAGGGCCACAAAAGGAAATTAATTTTTACAGCAGTATTTTGAATTGTTACAGGAGAAGGTGAACAGGCAACAACACAGACATGACAAAAATGTATGGGAATGCCATGTAAGAGGAATAAAGAATATTCCAGGTGATACAGAAAGGAAAAATGGTTAGTTTCTCTCTTTTGTTCAGTTTTGGCTGTCATAGAGGAGTTTTTTTCCAATATAAGGTAAAACTCTTCATCTGCCTGTATCTCAGCTCCTTTCCTGTAGAAGATGGATGATAACATTTGTTCTTGTTGTTAGGAGATATTCCTTTTTGGCAGAGAATTTTTTGACCATGGTTTGTTCTTCCATTAGTACAAGTTTGGCCTTTTATCAAACCTACATTTAAACTGAAACAATAAATAATAATAACTTTTAAAAGCTATCGACAAATGCAATGCAGTTTGAAAAAAGCAGAAGATATGAAGCAGAGAAAACAGGAAGAAAATATTTTGAGAATGGAACTTTATCCCCAAGTTTTGCATGTGAGAAAGCCACCGCTCAGGCACAACCACAGTACCAACACAGTGCTGCCACCACATCAGGGCAATACATGACTGTATTGTAACATGGATGTTTGAGCAGCAAAGCACAACAACCCAAGTGGGTGCTGTCTGCTAGGACTTCTCCAATGCCTGAGATGCATCCCTACTGTTTGCTTGGTTTATCAGTTTGGGGTTTCTTTGATTGTCACAATGCATTCAGGGGGAAAGGGTTTTTTGACTTCTTTCCTGGCAGGAAAACAGACAAATGTTTACTAACAGCAAGCCAAAAGGTCCAAGAAAGGAAAATTCAGAGCACTGGAGGTGTTTATGGATATAATAAAAAATTATTTCCTTTCCTTACCTCTTCTTTCTCTCTGTTCATTAACTTACATTATTTAGTTAAGAAAAATACTCCTGCTGATCTGAACTAGAATACAGACTCACACTGTTTCCACCAGATTTTTGGGAGTTTTTTGATTTTTGGGTTTTTTTCAATTCCTATTATGTATTTTGTTTGGGTTTATTAAAAAGTTCTAATTAGGTTTGTTGAAACATTCCTTTTGCAAAATGCATACTATCTAGGTAAATTTGATTTAAATTATTAGCACACGCCCTCTGGGAGAGGGCAGCTCTAACCTTTCTTTGGGAGGTGAAATATTGAGCTAGATACACATAAAAGTAAAATCTGAGCTAACAACAACAACAAACCTAAAAGACCTTTAAAAATATGTACACAATTAAGACTTAAAAAACCTTAATGGACAAGAACATTTCCCCTTCAGTGAAAGTATCGGTGTAATGACAGAAGAGAAGAGGTTGGTACCATGAAAACTGAGGCTTCATGTAAGAAAAAAGTCACTCTCTCTCTAAAAGTGCTTCTAAAAACTGTATACAGGGAGACATTCTGGTAAAAAAGGAAAGGAAAAAAAATCAATCTGGAAACAAAGCTTGTTTTTTATTATTGTGATGAGAGCAAGATTCGTGTTGAGAAATTAAATTCCAGTGAAGAGTCCATGTTACATCTTCTCACTCAGGTGTAAGCACTGAGAAACAGAATGTACAGCCAAGCCATAAGAGAGAGCTGCTTTAAGAAAAGGTACCCAGGAAGACATTAATAAATAACTGTTTAAAAAGAATTATGAATACTTGCATGTTTCAGCTGTAGCTTATCCCATTGCTGTCTCAAAGGAAATCTTCACAAAATAAATTACCATAGCAAAGGCTATAGGTAATGTTTGTATAGTATAAAGCCCATTTTTTTCTGAAAGTATGTGATTAATGTGCTTCATGTCATAAATCTGGTCAGCTGGTAGGATGATTAATCGGACACACTGGTCCCCTCTCTTAGACCATTCCTGGTTTATCGATTATCGCATGGCTTTTTCTTCCCTACAGTTGGAGCTCACTAGTTTTCACTTTAAATGATCAGATTAGACCTGAAATGTTTGCTGTGTGTAAGCTAATTCTAGTCACTTGAAACTTCATGTAGCATATATTCTGGGTAAATCTGATTAGAATGGACAATTGACTTCTGATCTGTGCTCACTCCAAGGGACAGCGCAGCAGCCCCCAACACGCAATTAGACCGAGCACACGGAGTCCCCTGCACAGGGGGAGGCAGCAGCTCCTGGCCAGTCTGCCACTTAGCATTACCCAAACCAACAGAGGATGTCACTGAAACAAGAGCTGAACTCAGAAGGCAGAGAGAGACTGAAAAGTGCCCGGTCCCTGAGTGCTGTAAATGACCTTGAGATATCTCCTGTAAATGTCAGGGAGTCTGGTTGTATTCTCAGGCAAGAACCCACAGTGATGCTTTTCTCAGTCATGAAATACTCTTTTTGAAATACCATTCTTGTACTTTAGGACTCTACAGGATAAATAAAATTTGTGGTAGGCAGATCTATTTGTGTTTACAGGAGGCGTTGAGCTCTTTCTGGATTCTGGACCATTTATGGCTGTCCATGGCTCCTTCTTTCTGCTCAGCTGTTCAAGGACTTCAGAGCTCTTATTCATAATAAACCCCTGGTGTCTATTTTCTACTCATCTGCCATGACCCCTCAGACACTTCACACAGTCATATTCCTTAAAATCAGACTTTTTCTGCTCTCTGTAAATAGGTATCCTGTAACCCCAGTTTTCTCCTCCTTTTCTGGTCAGGCTTTTATTCTTTTCATTTCTTAAATTCTACAGTTTGTTGGGTTTTTAAATAATTCTATTCTTTTCTATCTTCTCACTTCTATGAAGTTCTCTGAAGCTCAGCCTCTGCACTGTCCATTATTTTACTCAACCACTTTTGGCTAGAGCCTGCAAACATGCCTCTCAACCCTTGGCATGTCTCTTCCACCAACCTTTGTCTGTGGTGCTTCTCCCCTTGCTAATAGCTAAATGTAGCTGCCAAAAAATGGGTTGCTTTGACCTCTTATCCAAGCTGTCCTTTCCACGTGCAATGCAGAAGAATGTTAGTCTAGATTTCACCCCGGGCCTTCTGATTGCTGCCCTGCTCTTAAATCTGTTCTCTGATATGCTATTAGCTTTTTATAGGCACTACACCTATTTTCTTGAGTCCCTTCACAATTCCTCTGTGAGTCACTGACATCACATGGAGGTTACCTCTGCATCTTTATCTGTACAAAAATAGTTGCACTTGCCCTTCTACATTTTCATGACCTCCCTCTTCCCAGGTCTCTCCTGTTCACACAACTCTTTCATAGCATCCCTTATGTGCTTTTTAACAAGATTATTTAAGTCTAACCTACAACTCAGGAATAAACTCTAAGGTCCATCCCTCTTTTAAGTGCCTCTTCAAAGTCTCTTCAAGAATGGCCCCCCACCTATGCTTCCTGTAACAAATTACTAGGACTGGCCAGAACACAAAGATCTTTAGCTATTTGTAGGTGCCTCATTGTATGCATCTGACTTTAATTTACTAAAGTCCAAAGCATAAAGATGTTAAGTCTGAACATACAGCCTTCCTCCTGCTCCATTGTGACCTTTTACCTGGGCTTTACTAATGTCTGGGATACCAGCTTGTATTTTTCATAAATAAGACATAACTAATGAGAAAAATGTACTGCACCTTTCAGTGAGAAATGATCCTTGCTGGAGGGCCTCAGCGTTCTTGCAACACAACCAGTGGGAAAAACCATAATAAATGCACTGTGAATAAAATGTCTTTTTAAAAAAACAAAACAAAATAAAACTGGCTTTATGGACACATCCCTATAGATGGGAGCCCTAAGAAGAGCTGATATTCACATTGCAAAGACAAATAAGGATTTAATGGAACTAACTCACAATAGAGGGATCAGACAAAAGAAAGTATTTCAGAAAGACAAAAAGAGGGAGGAAGTGACCACTTCTATCAATGTAAGTAAATTAACTGACCTTGCAGTTTCACCAAGAAGAGATTATTTTTATTATTTCTTTTGTCATAGAACTGAATTCCTTTTCTCTTGCTTTTATCAAACAGTAGGAATACAATATCTTCTTTCATAATAGAACTGGAGTCTATTTTCTAGCCTCAAAATAACAACAAATCTTGCAAGTGCTTTAAAAATGGATCAGCATATAGAGGCGAGAATAGATGTAAATTTCTAATTTAGGGCAGCATTTTCTTACACCATTTCAGAGTAATTCTGGTGTTTTATGTAGTATTTAAAGTCCTACAACTATAACTTTTAAGGAGCAAAAAAGAAACCAGTAAACCCTACAACAATTCTTCGCCCTATCAGCTGTGATTATTTTTAGACCTGCTATTAGGTTTTCAAGGAAAAAGTAAGATCATGCGGTAAATTTAATAAAAATAATTGCAAAAAAAAACAGAAGTGAGAAAGCTAGAGAGAAACAATAAAGGCAAAAGTAAGTTTCTTAACTTTAGTATGAAATCTCCTATCAATGTGCCTCTCTTCTAACTTGTAAAGGTAATAACCAGAGCCATGTGAAAATGACCTGGTCATTTTGTCATTATAATTCTTTTTAAGTTGGGTAGTCAGCAGCAAGTATGAAGTTCAAATAAGAGTTTTATATCAGTGGGCAGAACATATTAATTGTATCCTCTCCTTCCTTGCCCCTTCTCTGCCACACACACATTTGGTTCCCAAAGAACAGAGACCTGCAGTCCACAGGCACAGGGGTGGCTCATTTGGGTGGATCCTAAAGAATTGGGTAACCATCTCTCCATCTATGGCTTCTGGCACTGAGGAGTGTGTTGGGGTAGGAAAAAAAGAGAGAAAGAGGAAAAAAAAGGACAAAGTGCCTTAAATGGATATGGAAATACAATGCCTCATTTGGGACAGGGTGGGATACACATACCTTACCCAGATATGTCCATATGTACAACTCACCATGAGCTGCCAGACTAATCAAAGAAGTTTAGACCATGGCCTGCTGATTTTTATAACTGATGCTGACATTTGGCCCAGTGAATCATGATCCAAATGTCCCTGACTATCCAACAGGTCTCCACTGAATGGGCAACAAGCTCCAACATGGATGTTTACATCACTGACAGGAATGGGATCATCACTGTAGGAATGGGATTCTGTTGCTGAAAGAAAGGTGCTGATCAAACTCTGCCATGTGTCAGACCATCTCAGACATCTCACTCAGGTATCAAGTCTAGGAAAGGACTCTTGGGAGATCCAGGTCTTTTGGATTGTCAGACACGTCAGGCACGATGTCCTAGAGGGTTGAAAATCCTCATTAACTGGAGTCCAACACATGGACTGTATTTTGTAGTCTGGTATTAGAAACTCAATATACCTAAATACATACAGAACTTCTAGGAATTTTAAAGAGCATAAATATAAGTACAAATCTGATTTTCACAACAGTCTTTTACATTTGTGAAAGAACTTGAAGATGTTTAAGATCACAGGTTGCTCTGAGTGCAAAGGCAATAGAGATGCCCTAAACACCAGGACCAGCACATGGCTCTAACACCAGAGGGACATCATCATTTAACCCCAGCCAGAAGCCAAGCTCCAGGCTTGCTCATCCCCCACAGTGGGATTGGGGAGAGAATGAGAAGAGTAAAAGCTGGAATATTGTGTTGAGATAAAAGCCAGTTTGATAGGGGAAGAAAAAGTTGTGCCCAGAAGCAAAACAAAGCAAGGAATTAACTCCCTGCTTCCCATGGGCAGGCAGGTGTTCTGCCATCTCCAGGAGAGCAGGGCTCCATCACAGGTAATGGTTACTTGGGAAGACAAACCCCACCACTGCAAATGTCCCCCCCATTCCTCCCCTCACTTTATATTCTGAGCATGATGTCACAGGGTCTGGAATATCCCTTTGGTCAGTTTGGGTCACCTGTCCTGGCTGTGTCTCTTCCAAACCTCCCCTGCACCCCCAATTTCCTCCCCACCACCCCCAATTTCCTCCCCACCATGGCTGTATGAAAAGCAGAAAAGGCCTTGGCTCTGTGTAGGCCCTGGTCAGCAATGACAAAAACATCTCTGTATTATCAACACAAAGCCAAAACACAGCCCCACACCAGCCACTGTGCAGAAAATTAACTCCACCCCAGCCAAAACCAGCATACGAGTAAGAAAGCAGAAACAGCAAATTTATAGGAAAGGTTAATATTTTGCAGCAATTGTTCAAATTTTTTGCTTGCTATTGACCTCTGGTGATTTTTCTCTGCTTTGAGATTTTTGTGCCTAGCTCTAAGTGTGCATTTTATGGTTGTTTGTGGATTAAATGCCTTTTATTTGCTTGTTTATATGCCAAATGCCGTGTTTTAAAGAGCAATATTTTGTTTTGCTTACATATAGAAGACATTTTCTCAGTGAAGTTTCCCTGAAAATCGATGGGTTTTATATGAAGGAAAATAACAGTTCCACAGTGCTTTAACCAAGATTGTGTATTATGATACTGTAAGAGAAAATAGAGATTATAAAACTTAAAATAAATATCATATGGTTTGTCCTTTATAATGAAGAGTTCATCTCTTTTCTTTCTTTGTTGCCATGGTATTCTTTTGTGACTTTATTTATAAGCACTTTATGTGGAATTTATGGTCTTTTTCTTAGATTGGAATTTTTTTTTCAGTCTCAGTGTATTGCCAAAGTCTCTGCCTGTACACAAATTTCAAGTTCAGGCATCATTGAAAAAACTTGCATTGGAGATTTTCAGAACTATCTATAGTAAGTAGCAAGATTTTATAAAAAAAGTTGCTGTCTTCAGCTGTTGCATGAAGCATAGGCCTTTTTAAACTCTCCCAAAAATCAGTGAAAGATGTTATTGAATTCCTCAAAAGGAAGTTATTAAAGTTCCCCATATAATATCCAGGCATTTTCCTGCATCTTTTTGACTTCCCAAAAATGCCAAAGCTTTCATGGCCCAGGAAAAAAAAAAAAAGCTCCATATCTACACACAAAGAAGTCAATGACTTAACTGCACTCTAAAAATACTCATTTCTAAAAGTTTGGAATGACACCAAAACAAAATATATGAAATTAGCACCAAAGCACTGAGTAGCCTTGCCTGGAGCAGGGGTTCAAAAACCTCTGAAGAATAAAAGGGTAAATGCACACCTCCTGCATGATAAATCAGTGCCATGACCACACTCGAAAGGAGACACTGGCTGGGCTCCAGGTGTTTCTCCCCTAAGATCTCAACTGTGCTCAGAAGAAAAAACCTTTGAAAATCCTGCCTTAGGTCTCCCTCTGTAGCTAAGGACCTGAGCAGCATGTGAATATCAACAGGCAGAACTGGATGCCTTGGGGATTCTACAGGAGCTGAACGCGCTTCTGAAAGCTTGAAAAGATCGGCAGGAGCTCCAAAGCCACCGTGGTTTGTAGGGCTGGCATGGTTTAGGTGGACTGGGTGTGAAAGCCAGCAGTATGCAAAGGAGTGATGAGATTAACACTGATTCCAGAAAAATTGCTTCCCTGGAGGGACTCACAGGCAGTGGCTGGCTGAAACCAAGGAGAGGTTTCTGCTTTGACTTTGCAGTTGTGTCAGGGCACCAGAGGAGCTTGCCATTGGCTCCTATGGCTGCACAGAGAGCTCCAAGGACTGCTCCTCCTCAGCTACCAGGGGACACAAAGTCTCAGGAACATACAGGATCACACTCCTCAAGGTGCTCCATTCAGGGTTTTGTAGCAGATTGTCTGAAGACTGGGAATTTGAAGTTGGTGGCTGTTGTGATCAGCTGTGGCAAAGGCCCAGGGTGTGAGTAAAGGGACAGTCTGTGCTCCTCCTCACAGGCAGCCACTCCTACCACATGTCAGAGTTCAGCAAAGGTCACTGCAGTCTGCAGACAGTCTGTCACCAAGATTCGAGGCAAGATCCTCACACAGGCTTTCACAGGCTGTAACCATCACTGTTTTTCTCGATTTGAGGGTGACTGTAGCAGTTTTGTGTGATGATCATAACTCATCCCTTCTGTGGCCATTGACACTGTCTCCATGCTGACACCCACCAGCCCTTGAGCAGCACTTTGCAGTTTCACTGCCTGTTTGTTCAGGCACAGCAAGGTGTGAATTGTGAGTCTCCTTTCCTTCCTGCACAGCCCGTGCTGCTAAATTTGTGATGTCTTTTTCTGGGATGCTGCAAGAACACTCTGCCTTTCTCTTACTGTTCCTGTTATGTTTTGATTCTTTCTTCACGTCCCAGAAATTCTACACAACCAAGCCACATATAACAAAGATGCTCTCAGGTATTACTGCTCTCTGCTTGGCAAAGAAAGGAAACACAGCAGGTTCTGAGTGCTGCTTTCACATGTTCATAAGGGACATGGTACAAATCTTTTCTAGCTGGCTAAACTGCTCCTGTGATCTTGTCTGATTGTTGTCATACCTCTTGCTTTTCTCCAGCGTATTTCACAGTGATGCTACAATTCATCCTGTCTTCTTGTATGCTGACAACATCATCTGTAGCAGGATCTTTGTCACTGTGTCTCTTCTGAGAAAATCATTAATTTATCTTCTTTTCTTCATTATTGTTATTCAACTTTTTTTGTTAAACAGATTCAATAATCGTACTGACAGTGCAGTGACAGGATTACACGAGTTTGATTAGTACATAATGAAAATTGCCTGTAACATAAGTATTTTGCAATTATGCAAAAAGCACAATGCCATCTGGGTCCTGCTCATATTTATCTCTCTTTTTTTCCCTAATAAATGACAACTAACAATAAAATTTTACTCTGTAGTAAAATGTGAATTGCAGAAACAAGAAATTATTAAAAACATTTTGTGTTTTCTTCTTAGCATTTTAAGACTTAGAAATCAGGCCAGCAAGTGCTTTGCCTGCGGGGTAGACCTCACTAACAAAAGGAGCCATTGACTTTAATAGCGTGACCTATCTGGTTAAAGATTATTTGCAGGAGCCAAATGTTTCCAGGTCTCTCAGAGAATGGGGAGAGATTGATTCAGGCTCCTGCAGAGTGACCATTTCCTATTTTTCTTTCATTCACCTGACCCGTGAAAGTACAGCAAATTGCAATGCTCCAGCCCCCAGTGTATACATCACTTCTATTATTACTGTTATTTAGTGCATGAGTCCACCCAGGGTTTTTGGACAGCGCATCCCATAGTGGCCATAAGCTGGCAGCCAGGACCTGGCATCCTCCTGACCCTTTGACCTCAGAGTAACATGTCTTTGGAGCACTAAAACTGAGGCCTTGGTTTCTCACAGTAGACACAGTAGACAGAAATCAGTGAAAGCAACTGGCCTGTCAAAGACCCTTGAAAAGGCTGAGGTAAATGACCTGATAAGAATCCCAGCATGAGCCAGTGAGGGAACTGGGATTACCAAAAAGGGTTAACTGCATCTTAAACTTTTGCTACATTCCCTGCAAGGAAAAAGAAGTTTATCCAACTCCTTGTTAAAACAGTGGTGGTTGAGAAGAGGAAGGTAATTATCCTTCTATAAATGTTGAAAATTAGATAAGAACTTCTGGTATAAGGGTCTGCTGGATTTGGGCTTTTATCTCTGCAGAACAGTATTCCTTAGGCACCAAAATACATAGTTAGGAAAGTTCTTGCAAGATTCATGATTCCATGCATGTATAATGAATTCAAACAAGAATTATATAAACCTCCACGAACTACTTTCATCTAAGTCTGGGAAGTCCTCTGTGTTTTTTGCAGTCAAAATGCAGTTTGAAATTACTGTAGCTGGATGTAAAGAATGGCCCGTTTACATAAAGAAAAATAGAACAGCGTTCCTCTACAGTTGCAGGGAGAGCTGTGAAGAACTTTCACTCCTGGTAAGCACTAGATAAAGTGTTTCTCTGAGCTGCTTTTGGCCCTTGGGAATAGAATGTCTTCATTTTCTTTGGGAAAATGGCACCAGGCTTAGGGCAAAGGGGTGATGAGAGATAGTGGAAAAGGAAAGCTCCATGTCCTAGGAAAGGAGTCAAGTGGGAAGGTTGGGCTGCCCTCAGACTCCAGGATCTCTGTCAGGTGAATGTGCCAAATGACAAAGAAGGGTTTAGGTCAGAGTACCTGAGAAGAGTTTGTCTTTGAGCGAGGGAGAAAGGAAATGTTTGGAACAAGATACAGTCCCAAAGCTTAGGCTTCAACACTCAATAGGCTTAAAAAAAAATGAAAAAAAATAAAAAGAGGAATGTTAGTTACATGAGGTAAACAGAAAATGAGATAAAATGCTAAATAGTTTACCAAGATTAGATAATGCTCAAATAATCATATATCTCCCTTTGATAGCAGAACTGATTACGCAGACAAAGGAAACGCAGTAGATGAAATCTGTCTGCATTTAGCTAGGGTATTAGACATGGTGTCACATGGGAAGACAGTAGTGAGGGAGAAAAATGGAGAATCAGTGTAACATCTGTAAAGTGGGGAGGGATTTAGCTAAGGAGTCTGATAGCTACTGCACTCAGCAGGGAGGTGTCACACTGAAGAGAAGCTGTAAGGGAAGCTCTCCAGAGTTCCTCCAGACTTATCTTTAATATTTTAATTACTGAACACGTCATAAAATATCTATTGAAATTCTCCACTGAACCAAAGTTGTGACAAGCACAGATCAGGACTGCGTGGGTCCAAAGGAGCGATGGTTTGTCTGAGTCCTGCCATTCTAGAAATGGGTGACATTCACTTGGACTGAACACAGGGTCCTGTGCTACTGATAAAGAACAAAAATTCATGCTATAAACTGGAATAAAGATGGAATCATTAAATTCTGGGAAGATATGAATGCAAACATTTTTTCAGCTGTTCTACTCATCAGATGCTCTTGGAGAAGAGCTCTCAGGGTAGAAATGAAAGGAGTAGGAAGACACGTAGGTATTTCCTGCTCATTTGGCTACTCTGCTCATTCTGCAAATGAGAGCAGAGTTGGAAGTCAAGGAATGGAACAAAGGTCATCTCCAACTTCCATTGCTGTGGTCAGCAGCTGCATCATGGCAGAGAAGAGAAATAAATTCTGTAAATGTGGGCAACAGAAACCAGCAGAAAGCTCTTCCAGCCTTCAAGATTCCCTTTTCCCTGTCCTAGGAGGTGCTCTTTGCCATCATTTGCTCTCCACTGGGACTCCTACACAGCACTTGCAGCAGCTGGTGCTCACCTTTCAGTTTGCTCCCTTAGTGAGTATCCCTGATTTGATGTCTCAGACCCTCACTGCCACCTGAAGAGTTACAAAAAGTGAAGGCAGAACATTTGCTAATTTTACAACTGCATCAAAATGGTTTTTGGACTGCTTAAATGCCTTTTTGATGAAAACTATTACTGAAAGACACAAATAAATCTTTCATTTAAATACTTGTGAGACAAAGTTGTGTTTTGGAAAAAAATCATAGACACACAAAGTGATGTTAAAAGCTATTTCCAAAATAAATTGCAAAAGTTACAAAAACCCCCTATGTTTTTATCTAGTTGAATTTCAGGGGACATTTTAATAATAAATTAAGATGTGGAACCTGTTTTTCTTAATTAATCTGAATTGACTCAATGAATTATGTAATTGTGGGACTATTTCCAGTCTGCAAATTGTTTACGTCCACAGTAGTCTATGATAATTCTTGTGTATTAATCTAAAATACTAGCATTTGTTTAATGAAATCATTATCACTAAACACTTATCATCTGTTCTGTTTAATGAAATTCAGAAATTCACAGATGGTTGTTCTCATATACAGCAAATGCATGTTTAGCAGAAACAATGTTGAGAAGTAAACACAGTAATCAGTATTACAAATGTCCCCTTTCTGCAATAAAACTGGAACAATTTTTTTTCAAACACGGATATGGACTATCAACACACAGTAAGATTACTTATCTCTTCTGAAGAGTTCTCTTTGAAATTAAAATAGGAAATAATCTGCTTTTTGTAACAACAGATTAAAACAAACCCAAAAATGCAAAATGCTTTCCTGATCCAAAGGCTCACAACTCTCCAGACTTCTCAAATCCCCAGCCACCACAAGCATAATAAACTTTAGTGAGGCTGATAATTATAGTGAGGAATTATCCAGGATTACAATGGCAATAATTGTTATCTCCTACCTAAAACTGGTGTAAGTTTAGCCAGTACTCATCACAAGCACATCTCTTTTGTTATGCAGAATATACAGCTTTGCAATTTTCTTTCTTCTGTAGATTTGGCCTGCCTGTAGGCATTTACCCCTCACTGCCTGATTTTGTTCTGCTCTGCTTTAGATGTTCTCAGTTATTTAACTGCTCCCATATGAAATTCTGGGTCTGCCTGAAGTCATGTCATGTTGAACTGAAGCTGAGATGTTAAAAGTATGTGATTTAGCCATACAGCACAGCCTCACTCCTCTCCCACATCCACAGAGGTTCTGGGGATAGAGCTTGACAAAGTGTCTACAAAATGAAATTGCTTCTCAACATTTTGTCCTTGGATTTGTTCTTCCCATATACAAGGACAGCAAGCAGGAGAATAACTAATACAGGAAAGGAAGCTGTAAGGGAGCATTTACTGATGGGGATTAACATGGTACAGCACAGTGCCTTTGCAATCTGCAAAGAAAGTACCAGGCGTCCCATCACAGTAATTCCCAGAACTTAAAGGAGTGCACGTACAATTTCTTTTTACCCTGCTTTACTTCTGTAAACAAATTCTGTGTTGCTGTCCCACTGAAAAGGCCAGACTTTCCTATCTGTTTTCAGTTTGCTGACAATCTCAGCATGAAAACACATAGATCTCAAGCACAGCCTTATTCAAGGGATAAATGTCAGGTGAAAGCAACTCTCATTGGAAACTTGACAGGAGCTGGTTGCATTAGACACAGAATTGCTTACAATGGGTGAAATTTTAATTCATTAAATATAGATTTCATCTTTTTCCACCACTTTGTGGAACTGCTAGGAGAGCTACGTGTCAGAGTACTCTTCCAAACAAGCTACATGTGAATGATTTCATAAACACATTTCATACATCCAGGTTGGAAATTGGCCAGACTCCAGAGATAACAGCCTGGAATTGCTCCCACCTGTCACAATCAGGTGGAAGAACAGGCTTCTAGTTTTCTATTGCTGCTCTTTCATATTTCAGGTCTATGGCTAAATCTGCTCTCAGTTCAAGACAAGGCTGATGGGATGAAAAAGGAAATCTAAGCAGAGAGGAGAGAGGGGAGATGTTCTCTAAAGGAGCCATCAGCCCTCAGCCCTGGGGAAAATGGGGGATATTATTAGTACAGCCAAATTTTCTATTGCTACATCATTACGGTGACTTTCTGTGTCTGTGAAGACCTGCTGGAGGCAGCCTAAATCCAGCTCAGGACTGCCAGAGAGCAGGTGGGAGAAGCCCTGGAGTCCAGACAAAAACCTGACACTGAACTCTTCTCCTGCAGAGGTAGGAGAATAGCTCTCTCCTATTTCCTGAGGGAAATAAGGCAGGAGCATGGAGCACTTCTTCCACTCTACAGGGCCAACGCACTCTCTGAAAAGAAAAGAAAAAAAAAAGCTGAAGCTATCAGAAATGCTATGAACAGTGGAAAAATAATGTGATCCCCTTGGACTTCCCTTCTTCAGGACTTTCTTCAGGAGCAGTCCAAGCCAAGGCAGTATCAGGGATAGTTTCTCTATCTCGTTAAGTGTAGCATAATTAAGGAATCACGGACAATAGTGGCTGACACACTGGGATCTCTAATATTTAGGGATAATTTTCACAAGAGCGGAATTGCAGAACTTGGCCCTGCAAAAAAATCCCTATGGAACCTCAAAGCCAAGGTAATTACTGTGCATTTTCTTTCCAACTGTTTCTCTGCCACTTTGTGTTTCTCAGCCTTGTATTATTGAAAGGAAAAAACTGAAGGGCATTTTCTTGCCTCGACCACATGGTTAAATCTTTGAAAGCTTTCTATTTTCATCTAGCACAGATCCTTCTCTGACTTATTCCAGCCCACCCTCCAAGCAACAGCAAATCCAAATTATGTGTTAAAAACAAAAAGCATTCAGTGCATATGCAGATTATATTTATAAAAAACCCCAAACCCAAAAAACTAAAAACGAAACAACTCTTATCCTGATGTCTCCCTTTAAATTATGTCTTATTTTTCCCCTCTGGGAAACCAGTCTATACTTTTCCCCCCTTCTTTACAGTTTCTGAAGGCCCTTAACTCTGCCCTCTTAGCATTGTCATGCATTTAATTTAGTTAAGCAAATTTAGTTTGTATCAGTCCATTTGCTCTTCC
This sequence comes from Polioptila caerulea, assembly GCA_013397295.1. Lineage (NCBI taxonomy): Eukaryota > Metazoa > Chordata > Aves > Passeriformes > Certhiidae > Polioptila > Polioptila caerulea. The sequence continues at coordinate 152,189 of VYXF01008401.1, forward strand.
TGCCAATGCTCTGAGCCTTCTGTGTTAGCACAGGGACTGCAGGAGCAGCACTGAGGTTTTAATCTGGATGTACAGTCAACAGAGGAATTTACAGCACTGGCAGACCCTTGTGTTTGTGCTGGACTGTGAGCCATCAATCATTTCCAGAGGCTTTTGCCAAGAAGGTGAATGGCCAGATGTCTTATTTTGGTAAGTTTATAATTCTTTCTAAACAGGGAAATAATCTTTCTCCAGCAGACATGAATCTCCTCTAGAAACACCACCTCCAGTTATGAAGCCCCACACAAGATAGTTCATCTGCTTTCAAAATACCCACTGAGCCCAAGTGTCTCGCATTCAGCAGACTGCAAATGCAAGATTTAGTTAATGAGCACATTTATAGACTGACATTTACTTTTTATTTCTTACTTACTTTTGATTTGAATCAGAAGTCCTAGTGTTTGCTTTTAGAAATGTCTACATTTTGGAGTAGATTTACATCAAAAATCCCAATAACTTAAATTTCCAAAGCATCAGTTAGTTTCACTATAATAGAAGACAGGAAACACTTCTTCTGTTCAATATCATTCATTAAGTCTTGAAGATTGTAAACATCCCTCCCAACTCCACCACCACCCCAGGAAAGTGGCTTAGTCAATTGTAGCAATGCCAATGTAATAATGTGGTTGGGTTCTTTTTCCTCTCGGTTATTTTAAAGTAACATCAAAATAATGACACCATCACCCCCAAAATAATAAAACAGAAATTTTCACGTTAATTTTTCAAAGCAGTTTTCTCAAAAATCCAAATCATAGTATTGTTATTCTAATATATTTTCCCTATAAGATTTTTGGACACAATTTCAGAAAAATTCCTTCAACCACTTTTTCAACAACAATAAGGGGGAAAAAAACAAACCTTTTCCAGTCACTTTATCCTGCAACAAAATACACATTGAGCTTCCTTGCTGGTCTCATTACAGCCATCTGAATGAATGGAACAATTTGATTCAGACACATGTTCCAGTAGAAAAAAAAGACAATTTCACTACCCCTAAATCTTGTAATCTTAAACATGATTTATTCCTACATGCATTCACAAGTAGCTACCATTGTCCACAAGCAAAGCAATTTGTTCAGCAGAGCTGAGCTGAGCCTTTAGGCTTGTTTGAATCTGCTCTCAAACACCCCTAAATGGAAAAGAGACGGAAACCCATCTGCTGTAACTGGGAGCAAGATGATGCAGCAAAAAGAGTAAATATTTTCCCCCACTTTGTGGGTGAAGTGCTGACATCACATAAATGCCAAGAGATAAAAATGATAGTCAAGGGGTGACAGAATAATATAAAAAGCAGTTCTGCTGAAAAAATAGTCTCAAACATGTGGTCTGGATTCAAAGGAAAACTCAGTGCTAATTTTTCTCATGTATTTTTCTTGTTATATAAAAGTCAAGTAATAACACAGCATTGGCATCATTTGGTGATTTGATCCAGGATGAGTGAGGCAAGGAAGACTGGAACTCATTCCTTGAGCTGTTCTATAGATTAACTGACAAATACAGCAGCAACACCAAAATCATAATGAAAGAGAAGAAGAAATGGTTAACTATTGTACATTCCTGAGGTGGAATTTAGGGGGCGAGAAATGAAAGTCATTGAAGATTTCTGACAGTTTCTAGTGACCAGCCACTGAATGTAGAGCTTCTAAATTCCCACTCATGTCACCATTACTGGCTCACATCATCTTTTATAACACTCAACAATCCTATGTTAGAAAAAAAATAAAAATTGAGGATTTCTGCATCCTGTGTTCTCTACAGAACAGCTTGAAAGGAAGATGAATCATTGGCAACCAGTTGGCACCTTATTCTCCTGTTTATTGAAGAGCATAGTTGAAAAGAGAAAACATAACAAATATAAGTTGGATGAGCTGTAAAATTAGAATAATCCTTTAATAGCTGGAACTGCAAATCATCCGGAGTGTGAAGTTTTAACAAAGCAGGTTTTTTAGAAAATTGCCATACTGTTCATTGAGTAAAACCAAAATGATGATTGAGGAAGACTCATTGAGCATTGGTGAGGCTTCCGGACACAGAGTTCCAAAATATTGGATCCCTTTTCAGGGATGCAAAACTAATAATAATTTGTTAGCCATTTCAAACAGGAACAAAGCCCTACAAATTAACGTTGTACGTTCAGGGCTTGGTTCATCATGTTCATCATGCACAGGCATGCCCTGCTCTTAAAAAGTCGTATTTCCATATATTTATTGTATCTCTGTCCACTCCAAGTGGCTCCACATTTAGGTACCAGTGGTGGATGGCATTGGATCATACTGAAACCTTCCTTTGTTTATCTTCTAATTAACAAATTGGACTCTGCCACAACAACTGTGGAAGGACAACATTGTACTGCTAAAAATTTTTTTTAAATCCCTATGCTTATTTATGAGCATCTCTTATATAATTTTCCTTTTCACTTCCTCAAGAACATTGAAATCCAAATGAAATGAATCCTCCAAATGAAATCTAAGATGTGATAGGGTTTGGTCTTATGCTCAACTGGCCTAATTTGATGAGCGTTTTACCAGGATTCCTGTGATAGGAATTAAATGGCCTTTGTGTAGTGTAAAAGTCACAAGAAGGGAGAAATTGTGAATATAACAAAGAGCTTTTACCTGCAAGCTGAAAATAGAAACCACAGCACTTGACAATCTTTTGAGCAGAAGGGCTTTTTGAAAAAGAGCAGTTTGTAAAGGGAGAAACAGAGGTCAAGCCACAAAGAACAGGTCTGTGTTACAGGGAAAGCAGCTGAAAAGTGAAGGTACTGAACTGCAAAGAAACAGCAAAGGCATTTACTGACTTTACAAATCATGCACCAGAAGCCCTGCAGAGAAGTTACACTATTTTCCTTTTCTCTTTGTATTTTTTTTTTGACGGAAGAAAGGAGCATATACATTTCAGAGCAGTGTAGTAGCCACATTCCACTACTTAAAATTATTATTTATATCCCTCACTTATTTTCCTTATCTTGATTCAGGAGGATGCTTAAATATGCAATGAATCCTTTAGCAATCTACTGAATGACAAGCTTAAATTTTGGCAACTATTAAAATACCTAAGTGAAATGGGGCCTTAAATGAGATTTTGCATGTGACTGAGATAGGCCTTACATAGATATGCAGAGATGATATGTAATGGTCACATCAATTTCTGAAATATTAATCTACCTCCATGGATTTCAAAGTCACAGTGATTTATGGTGCTAAAGACTTGTCTCACTGTATTTATCATTTATGAAAACTGAGGGTTTGGGTTGTTAAATAAATATCACTTTTCAGATGAATTAAAGACTGACAGACAGAAAAAAGCAAAATTCTTCAAAGAATATTCTATTACAAGGTCCAGAACAGAAAGTTTGGAGCAAGCTAAGTTAATTTTTTAATTATAAATAAGGAAATTTACACCTTGATTTTTGAGGGGCTAGACACCATTCTTGTCACATGCTGACAAGTTGAAACTGAAACATGTCATAACTGAGAAATGCAATATTCCATCAAAGTATAAGAGAAACCAAATAAGGGTCAAGAAATAAAGTCAATCAAAGCAACTCTCTATAATGCTGAATTTGTGTTGTTAGTTCTGCTTAGCACAGATCCATTCTTAATTTGTCTTGTTATTAAAATGTATGACTAATGATAATTTAAAATTATAGAAACCTGGAATAACTTGGATGCGTAAAGACCTTGGGATGTCTCCAGTCCAGTTGCCAGTATTGCCAGTTTTGGGCTCACTCCAGGTTGCTTTGGGATTTATCCATTTTTGTGTTAAAACCCTCTAAGGATGGAGATGGCACAGCCTTTCTGACTGGGCAGAAGCTCCAGATGGGCCATCTCAGTGGCCAGTGCCTTCCAGCTTGCTGTCTTTCTTGCACTGGACTGTGGAAAACTGGATATGCACTGTCTAAACTTCTCACAGATGCCTCTGGTATTTGACTTATCAAAGCTGAATATTGCTTTTTTTCCACCACTGATGCTAAGGTGCCATGGGGTGACTGGTTCCCCCAGGGCTGGCAGCAGGGAGCAGTGTGGGCTGCCCCATGGGGTGGGCAGAGCAGGGCAGGGCAGGGCAAGGCAGGGCCTTGTGAGGCAAATCCTGCCCCACAGCCCCAGGTGAGAGCAGCAGGTGGGGCTGGGACAGAGATGGGATGGACAAGGCCAGGCCAGGCCAGGCCATTCTCCTGTGGCTCAGGGACAGAGGCGGTCTCAGCAGCAGCCAGAGCCAAGCGATGCAGGGCTGCAATGCAGCACAGCCACAGCTGGGGCAGGGATTGCACCAGAGCTGGGTGCACAGCAACTCCCCTGGGCCAGGACAGCCCCAGACAAGGTCTGCCCATGGCTCCACCAGAGTCTCCCCACAGTCACCCAACAGAAGGGGCTACCAAGGGAAAGGGCCACTCTTGGCCTCACCGGTCCCCAGCTCTGGCACTTAAAGACTCATAGGTTGGGTTTTGTCCAAAATGAGAGTAATTTTCCTGCTTAGAAGAATGTCTTTGAAAAAAATCTACATAAAGCTAGGTATTAATTTCTTTCAAGTAGAAATCAAGACGTGAGAGGCTAGGTCCCAGGAGAAGGCGAAACAGATTTCTACTCTTTCAATTTTCCAATCCAGGGGAGAGATTTTACACACAAAGGAAGAAATTTCAGCATTATGAAACCCAAGGCAGCATGCTTTACTCTGGACTCTCTACTATTGACCACTTGTGAAGTTCAGAGCACACACCATCACTATTTTTGTTATTTTTTCAGCAGAATGTAAACATTCCTTCTTCATGCTGGAAGTGTAGGATTTGTCCATATCAACATACTACTACAGTATTGTCCACATGAGGATGTCACTCCACAGATGATGATGCTCCACACTGCACCCCCTGACATTTTTATCTCCAGATAATGAGATTGTGACATAAGTCCAGTGATACACTTGCAGAAAAACAAGTGTAGAAGCAATAACAGACCCTCTAGGTCATTCCTCCTGGGAAAGACACAGCACTAAGTTTGGCTTCCATCACTCACAAGATGGTTCAAGCTTTAAAAAAGGGTAAGATCACTTTGTTCATGGTTAAACACTATGTGTTGGATAAAAGATGTCAAGGAAAATCCTGTTTTACCAATCCAGTCACAGTTTCATGGAGATTCAGTAAGCATGTGGCTAAGGGATGTGCAGAATACACTTTAAAAAGGTTATTTTCATAAGATTCCATAACATTATTATGGAAACCAAGTTTTCAAGTGAGACTAATCCAAGTTTTTGGACTGAAGCTGCTGAAATGGTAAGAAATCACACATTGCAGGACTTAGCAGTGGGGGGCTCCTTGGATCCTTAAGTCAGTAATTCTAAAAAGTAAATAAAAAACTTTAGGGGGGAAATAAGACAGTAACTAAGTAACTGTTTAAGTAAGTTTAGTAAGTAACTAAACTTGGATAAATATATTGATACACAATTAATTGAGAGGACAATTCCCTCCTTCCTTCCCAGGTATCAGGAATTATCATGACCCTTATAGCTGTGAAGAGTTTATGAGTTAACTGACCACTTCTCCCGCTGTACACCTTCTGACAGCTGGTCATTCAGGTTTAGAGACAGCATTTTGGGCACACCTCTCTGCTTCTCTTCAGAAAATTGTAGCTGAAGTGTTCTTCTATGTCCCTTATGTTTGGTCATTAACAGGCCCCACACTGGACTCCTTCAATTAGGCTGCTAGTGTCAAAACTCCATCTGAGGCCCTTACCACTCATGGGGTAATATCCTCCTCACTGTCTCAGCTTCCCAGAGAAGAATCAATATTATAAAGAATCACATTGATGTTTTGTCCACAAATAAGCCCTTTGAGCAGAAAAATGTTTGTTTCTAGGTAAACTTGACAAGCTGGTGTTCAAGGTTACTCACCTCCTTCATAGACCCTGAATCCCCAGACATGATTAATTTGCCATTTCCTCATTAGACTGCACTAACAGCTTCTTTACTATCAAACACAAATATCTCAAAAATCAGTAACACAGTCAGAGCAGGCTTCTCTTGTCCCACAAAGGTTTCCTCCAACTTGAGTTATTAGATTATTATCTGGATTTCTCATAAGCACTTCTATTTGTCTGCCAATTCCCCCTTCATTCTCTGAAGGTTTGAACACCACATTTCTCACCTCACATCTCCAGGTAAATTCTGAGGGAGAATGCAATATGCACAGCACAGTCTGTGTGTGTAACTGTTACAAATGAATATCAAATAGTCATACTTAAATAAACAGAATTAAAAGCTCGATTGAAACTGCACCATCACAATCCATAAAACATTTAGAGGAGAATGCATACTATGTTCAATATGAAATATGGGTATCATAACAGCTGAGCTATCTCCAGATGTCTTTCAGGCTGATAAGTAATAACATGCTATTCAGAGACACAGATTCAACCCCTTCAGCCCTCCTAACAATGTGAGAACAAATTTCTCTTTGTTCAGTATCTCATTATACCTATTTTGCTGTAGATAATTTTAGTCCTATAGTTCTCTGTGATTGCTGTTTATGTTGTGCTTCTGCACCTCAAAGTTACTGTGGAGCTCCATAATCATTGCATGCCAGTGATGTTCATATCAAATAGGCTCAGCTTAAAACCCATGTTTTTTTCTTTCACTAATTCCAGCTCTACAAAGCCAAGCCAGCACCCACACAGTGATAACCAGAGCTGGGGTTTTCCTCAGTGAGAGCCACACAGACGACCCCGCCAAGGGTATGGAGGATGTGTTTCAGGGCCATGTTTGCCCCACTGTTTACTTAAACATCCCATGTTTCTGACTCCCAAAGTCACCTCCCCAAGAGCCAGCTCTCATATCTGAACTCACTGAATACACACAGCTCAGATTTTTTTTTTCCTGTGTCACTACTGGCAATAAAGGTGGTGTCCCATTTGTATCCATATTGTCTTCAGGTTATGTTCCAGCATCTCCACATGATGCCAATCTCTGGCCCTACAAGGACATTTTCTGTAGAGATTTTTTCTTTGGTGTAACTTCAGGGATGAGCAAACTGCAATAGGGTTATGGAGGTGTTATTGAATTGTTACTGCTGGCAATAAAGTGCCAGCAGAGCACAGCACGGTGTGACTGCCGTATTCCAAACTGAGTTAGAGCACTGACAGCTATGAGTACATATCTTTTTGCTGATAAAGTGATCACACTTGACTCAAAGGCCCTGGAACACTGTGTATTTGGGATGATATGTTACAGCCTTTATAGCCACTAATCACAGGAGAAACGTGATTTGCTACAACTTCTTTTAATGCAGACATCTGGATGATACAAGCTAACTGCACCCAGAAAATCTCACAGAAACTAAAATTCTGATCCAAAGTTTTGCAATAACCATGCATACCTACAAGAATAGCTTGAGCTCCCTAATCTTTATTGCATGTGTGGTGCACCACTGTGGTAGAATAATATACTTTATAGTCATTTATTTTTCAGCACTGAAAATTTAAATAATGTTAATCTCCCTTTAGATTTGATGTAAATTTAACTTGCTTCTATAGCAAACTCCAATCTTTCCCTGGATAGATTATGCATTCCTCTTCTGTCTTGACCTTTGAAAATCTTCCCCATGACTACCAGTCAAAACATTCTAAACATCAGAAATTCTTTCAGATCTTGCTGGAAGATTAATCATTCTGTGTTCCAAAATACTCAGTTGAGAGCCTTTTAGTTAGTTAATTTCCTCAAATCTCACTCAAATAGTATCTAAGTACTAAAAATTGACAGGAATTATTAGTGGCAGTACCCTGCAATTGCCATTGAAAAGGATGTGAATACTTCCTAACCAAAAGATATTCATTCCCTGAAGTGTACTTTTTGCTTCCTAAGCCAGCTCCAATAAGAGACTCCTATGCCTAGAAGCCAACATATGATATTTAGAATCTGATTCTCCCTAGGAAAAATACAGAACTCTTTTCTGTGTCTCTGGACTCAGGGTAAGAGACACAGAGAACCATATGCCATAAAATGAGACCAGGGGCAGGAACTGTGCTGAGCAGAAAGCTGACAGGAGCATCCATGCCCAGAGTGCAGCAATCTAGGTGTTGTCACTTAAGAAAAAAAAGATGTAACTCTGGACATAGCTTTAAAACAATTTAAAACACTTCTGCTCTGGTTCCTTAAACAGATTAGTTTCTTTTGAGGAATACTGAGATCCACAGATAATCCAAGTATAGGAGCAGACAGGTTTAAGAAAGAGCTGTCAAGCTCTCTCCAGCCACTCTCCCAAAGCACGCTGGCAATTAGCACAGACACATTCCAAACAACTTGCCAAAGTCAAGCCTTGCCATGCCCACAAAAACGGGATAAAAGTGTGTGAGTGTGAGTGTCTGTGTGTGTGTGTGTCCGTGTGTCTGTCTGTCTGTGTTTGTGTGTGTCTGTGTGTCTGTCTGTCTGTGTTTGTGTGTGTCTGTGTGTCTGTCTGTCTGTGTTTGTGTGTGTCTGTGTGTCTGTCTGTCTGTGTTTGTGTGTGTCTGTGTGTCTGTCTGTCTGTGTTTGTGTGTGTCTGTGTGTCTGTCTGTCTGTGTTTGTGTGTGTCTGTGTGTCTGTCTGTCTGTGTTTGTGTGTGTCTGTGTGTCTGTCTGTCTGTGTTTGTGTGTGTCTGTGTGTCTGTCTGTCTGTGTTTGTGTGTGTCTGTGTGTCTGTGTGTATCTCTGTCTCTGTGTCTGTGTGTGTCTTAGTCTGTCTGTCTGTGTGTATCTCTGTCTCTGTGTCTGTCTGTGTGTCTGTGTGTTTGCAGAGAGTGTTCATGCTGACTTGAAGCCCCTGTTCCTTCGTCTGCTTGATGGAAGGTAGAAAGGTAATTAGATAAGAAATACTCAAAAAGGAGGTTCTGGGGTTTGCTGTCCTAACATGACACACCCACTCACCCACTCATGCAGGGGCACACAGTCCCAAGAGGTCACTATTCCCTCAGGTCTAAATTCTCATTTCCACTGCACTGGAAACACGTGTCCAAGGGAAGGCTCTGAACTGAGAGCAGAGGGAGACAAGTCTTTAACTGCAGGTTCATGTAAGTCTTCATCCCCTCACCACTACACTTTTCCCCAGAAAGTTATTTTAATTTTCATTTTTAATCATAAAATCACGTCTGCTATAATTCCTCCTTGGAAAGTACCTGCAGGGTCATTCAGGATGAGAGACACTTTAGAAAAACATTAATTATCATGGTGATATCAGAATTTATCTTTTGCTAAGTGTAGAACTAAAGTCTTAGTAGCTTTCCCTAACTTTATGTTTTTGCTTCCAGTAATTGGTTTCTCTCTTGGGATTTGTCACCACCAGATGGGTGACCATATGGATAGGGACACTTGTTTATAAACCCTGTTATTTATGCACCTACAAGGCTACCTAGGGAAAATAAACTTACTCTAGATTTTATTAGGAAGACAGTCATTAGAGTATTGTCATTCCATAGTGATAGAAATTATGTTTTCCTTGTCCCTTTTCAATAAGAGTTTGAGAGAATCTCAGGCTTTGGTTGGTTTCTGGTGGGGTTTTTTTGTTTGTTTTTTTATAACTTCTTAAAGAAAGTGAGGATTTAAATTAGGGTAAAAAGTTACCTGTGCAACTGTATCTGTATCACTTTTTCTTCCTCAAAGAAAGAGCACACAGAGTGGTGAAAGGGAAAAAAAAAAGTGTTTTGCAAGAAGACTGACTCTAATAAAGAACAGTGTATTTGACTATTGGTGAGTGCACCAGAAATACCAGCTGGAAAATCAGCAAAGGAAACCTGCATTTTAAATTCCACCAAGAAGAAAAAGGCATCTGGATTCTGATCTATTCCGTTAGAAAATGTTAAGAAAAAGTTTAGTAGCTCCAAGTTAACAGCTATCTGCATTCACACCACTGTAATTGTGATCAGTCCCTGCCCTGGAAACTGTATTAAAACTAATAATGTTAGAATAACATTTTAGGCTAATGATAATTTACATTACTTAATTTGCCATTTACCTAAAGCTGTTTAATCCACCAGAAAAATTAATTCGCTGTTAAAAGACCTCTTACATCCCATTGACTTCAATGGACATCGGATAAACCTTTCTAAGTTCACAGCAGTTTTCAAGAGGGAATGATGATAAGTAATAAGATGGTTTAACACTGGTGAACTGAGACAGTACAAACATTGGAACAGGCTGCCCAGGGCACTAGTGGAGTCACCTTCCCTGGAGGTATTTAAAAATTGTGTAGATGTGGCACCTGAGGACAGTATTTAGTGCCGGGTTAACAGCTGGACTTGATGATCTCAGAGGTCTTTTCCAACCTGCATGAGTCTAAATGAGGAACACCATGAAATATTTTACACCAAATAATTTTTATATAATTCCTGAAAGCCAACAAAAGAGTTTTTTTCTAACATGAAGTTAATAATTGCATCACTAACACATACAACAAATGCTACTGGCACAGGGCTGTACACTGAAAAGAAGTGTAACAGTTTTGCATTGCTGTGACATTGACTCTGTATGGATATACCAGATCAGGAAACCTTGTAAAACCATCAGCCCAAGTAACAAAACATCTATTTGTAATTTTTTTGTAAGCATTAAACAGTCTGATGCCATGGTTGGACTGAACTGAAGGACTGAAACACGGCCACGTGGCATATGCAATAAAAGGCAGAGTTATACCTACCCATTCCTAGCAAGCCTGCTGTGTTCACCCCTAGGCATCACTGTCAAACCTCAAAGGCCTCATCCAGCTTCTCTTAGCCCAGGTCTCCAGGCTGAACACCTTACTGGGCCCTGCTGGGAGACTGCTTCTCTTCCCAGTTAACAGACAAAAGGAAAAAAGACAGAGTTTCCGTGCCTCGTCAGGACATGACACCTCAAATGTGAGCAGGGACTGAAAGTTAATACAGAAGCGGGGAATGCACAACTCAGATTGTTGAGGTTTTTGTTTAGTTTTGTTTGTGTTTTCAGATATAGCTCAAGAAACTGCTTGATTTGTGTTTAGCCTCCACAGCCACTTGAAAGTGAGGTTACAGCCAAGCTGAGCTAACATTTTCGGATTGTTGGTTTCAGCAACACAGCACTGCAGGGAGTTTTCACAAAGCAGTTCACCTTCAAAGCCCAGTGTGCAGGAATGCCTTATTTCCCCTTTGAAGCCTTGGAAGGGAAATAACTAGTTGGTGTGAGACAGGGGAAGAATTCTTCTGCGCTGAGGTTCTCCACTTTAATTGTCCGAAATTCTGCTTTACCTTAATATCGGTCAAGTTAACTTGGCTGTAAGATTAAATTTAGGTAGAAGGTTTGCATTGGCACTCACCCTCTTCTGTATAATCCTCCAGTAATGCTCACAGCAAACATAGCAGCAGGCTGGGTAGCCAAGTACTGATTTCTCACAACTATCTAAAAGATACACACTTTCAATGACAGAGCAGCACAGAAAGCATTTTCTAAGGTCAAAGATTTCTTCCTGTTTACCTAATAGCCACATTAATGTAGCTTTCCTGTAGAATTTATGGCTGTGTCTACACAGTGCATTAAACAGTGCCAGGAAACATCCCCAGACATGGATATTCAATTGCTCTGTTAAATCACTCAGATGGTCCCTGGTGCTGTTTTGGTCCATGCCAGCCAGCAGTCCCTGAGCATACTGGGAGTTATCACAGGCCAGGGATCACTCCTAGGAGGAAGTCTGGATGTAGTCACCCTGGTTTGGAAGCCACAGAGTTTCAGCAAGCTAATTGCTTTAGGGGCAGATGGTGGTCTTGGTTACTTTTAACTTTTTAGTATAACAGAAGTCTTTAATTTTGTTGCATGAAAATGTTCACGTCAAGAAAGAGATGCTTAGAAAAGTGTGAAATTTATAGCCATCACAGACCATAAAAATCACATTCCTGTTGTAGTAGGCAGCAGTGCATGTTATTAAGGCAGTTTATAAAAATAATGATAGGATATAGGGATGAAAACAATCCCAGACAAGATGGATCCAACAGGTAAAATATACTGTGAGGGTGACCGAGCACCCACACAGGTTGCTGGGGGACGTTGTCTCCATCCTTGGAGGTATTCAAAAGCCATCTGGATGTGGTCCTGGGCAAATGACTCTAGATGGCCCTGCTTGACTTCCAGAGGTTCCTTGCAGCCTCAACCATTCACTGATTCTGTGATTCAAATGAAGAAAAATAATTTTAATTTCTTCTAATTTAACTGTGCCAAAGGACACAAAGAAGATGAAGGAAAATATCCTTCCTTCTGGACTACATGGCAGCAGAACTGGATGTTTTACTGTGACTGCATAAGGTTTAGGCAGCAGAGAAATCCTCTACTCCCAGGTATGCTGTTATAATGTGCAGGAAAAGGGGAAAAGAGACTGATGGCCAGGTGAGCTGAGAGAGTAGAATAAAGAAGAAAAAACAGCTTTGACACTTTTCCCTTTTATTGATAAAACATCAAACATCAGTACTGACTAACTCCAGCTGGAATGTGACATTTCCCTTTAAAGGCAGAATGTACTACATTACAAAAGGTAATGAATTGTTCAGCTTCTGCCTGGAATGGGAAAAGAACAAGGAATAAAAAAAGAAAAATTCTTTGTCGTGAATTGACAAGCATGTTATTAAAGCTATTTATTCTGCAAACATGCCTCCAGAAGTAAACTGTCAACCTGTCACCTGAAAGGACTGCAGAGGCCAATGAGTAGGGTGAACATCTGACCACTAGAAACAGGGCTGAGATCACTGCACTCACTTTTGACCACAGGTTACAGTATAAAAGGTCTCACATCCAGTAATTCATCATTATAAAGTCAGAAGCATGGCCACATTTGTGGTCCTATTTACTGAATATACCTGCATATCACAGTACTGATAAATAAACTTCTAGGCAAAATCTGCAAGAGAAGCATTTCAGATGTGTCTGAATATTTCACAGCTGGAAGAGGATTATTGGCCCCTTACCTCTCATATCTCAGAGGGCTGAGAGTTTGAAAGACATATCTATACCACCTCCTTCTCATATCAACTGCACCACATGTTATTCCCTCTAAATAACCTGCATTTTGGACTAGATACATCAGTTGCTTTTTATAACTAAGTTGAAATATTTTCACCTTGGACAATGCAGCAATTGAAGGTAATAGGGAGTGTAACAGCTTGTGAAATGAGTGGTGTCAGAGAAATTTGAGCCAGATCAGGGTGGAGGGGGGGAAAAGGTGTTGGCAAGAGAAACAGAAGCGGAAAGAGTAAATCCAAATGGGGCTCAGTTCAGCTGGTACCCACCACTGAGGCACCTCAGGCAAAACAGGTTTCTCCTCCTGGCCTTGAACTCACTGTGTATGCCTAGAATTGCCCTGGAAAATAGGATAGATCCCTATTTCTTTCTTTCTACCTGGGTTGGAAGGTAAAAAGAGTAAGAAAGTAGGTTTACAGTGTCCCAATGACCCCATCCAGTCTGTTCAGAGTCACACCATCATCGTACAAACCACTGTCTGGAAGCTGCAGATCATGCTCATATTTGCAGTGGTACCTACTGGCACTACCAACATTTTCTGTATAACATATCACCTAGTAGATCCCTCTCAGACAGCAGACTGCACTAGCAGAGAAGAGGATTTCCATCCCTCTTGGTGGCATAGATAATGCTTGAACAGAGAGGTGCAGCTTCTTTAAAACTGCTGTGCCTGAGAAAGGCCTTGGACCAGGGTCACATTTTGTGAGTAAGTTTCCAGCCACTTGTACTGAAGGTCAAGTGCAGCTTCTCCTGCATCTTTAAAAAGACAAGAGTGAATCATCATCACATGAGCTCTTTGACACACTGTAGGGGCTTTTCCTAAAGAGGGCTTTGGGCTCTAGCTTCCAAATACAAACTCTCTAAAATATCTCATTGGGTCTGCTCATCTCTGGATGACAGGGAAGGCTGCAAAAGCATCCAGATGCTTGGCAAATTCAGATAGCCCTGAGCTCTGAAAGGGTTGAGTTGATCTAATACCTCATGATAATCAGGAGTGACCTACCTATGGTTATATTCTCTTGTTGTATCTTACATCCATAGAGGTCTTGCACCTCTCTAATCCAGGAGAAAAACGCTGAGTTCTCCATCTTAGAGCATAACAGAGAGAAAAAAGAGAGAGAAGGAGAAAGCTGTACCTCTTTCCAAAATGAAACCTCATCCATCCTTTGAGTGCACATTCCTCACTTTCTTTGCCTAAATCTCCCTTTACACCACAGGAGAAGTGAAACTTCTGAGACCTGGATGCAGTCCCAGACATCAGAGAACTTCACTTGTAGGTACTTAAGTTGTACACTGAATTAATTCAACAAGAGTCAATAGTGCAAAAAATCTCAATGCCCACTAACCACAGGTCAAACCACAGTAAACAGATCTGAGCTCTGCTGCACTTTCCTAATGACCCTCTGGCTAAGTTAAATTTTCTTCTTCATTGCTCAAAGATGGTGAGTAATGCAGAGAAAGTGATATATCTCGGCATGTGGAAAACAATTTGGAAATTCCCCAAGAAATTGGTATTTCATTGTGTAAGTGAAAACCACCCTCACCACCATTTGAAAAATAGGCTTTTGTGTCAATCTGACTGATCTCATGAAAAGAGATGTTACAAACAGATAAGCTTTTAGTAACTCAGTTATTTAACATTGTTATTCTTGTTATTCATAATGTTAGGATCATTGTTAATGCAGGATCTTACTTTTGTGCCACTAAGTCAGAGTGGAATTCCTTAATTTTTTCAGTATGTGTTGAATGGTAGTTGCTGTTCTCAGACAAATCCTAATGGACCAACCATAAGAGGTGAGTGCCAGTGCACTCACAAGAGCAATTACTAATGGAAAAGACTGGAGAGCTGAATGGGATCAAGAAGCAGTGTGTGAAAGTGGAAGAGAGGATTTTGAAAACAATGTATTATCTCAGCATTAATCATCAATATGCATAATTTAGAGCTAATCAATAGTGGTAATTACAACTCCTTACTGACCTAAGCATTATCAGATGGCAATATTATATAAATATCCATGTTATTGGAATGGATTTTCATTATTATTCAAAGCTGTATTAATTTTTATAGTGGCACAATGGTCAAAATCTTTTTCATCCATGCGTGGCATATTAAAATTTTAGTTTTGGTACACAGAGATCTGCTCCATCCACCTAAACATAATTCAGCTGCTGATGAATTTTCTGATTACTTAACCCTAAAGAATTATTCCTGCTAAACTGCCATTTTCTCTCCTCTAGTCACAATCTGCATTTCAGAATAGCAGGACAAGCACTAGGAGGTGTCAAGCATTTATAATTTGACTTCAGTGAAAGTTACAGATGCTTGATACTTTTCAGGTCATGAACCACCGTCTGCTTCTCCAGCTCCTGGAACACTAATGCTGTCCATTGTAATTTGAGTTCACTTTCAAATCACAGACTTGATTGTCAATTGCTGGAGTTAATGGCTGTCTTGCCATTCATTCCACATGGAAAAGAGAGAGAGGCATGCAAAGCATAACAGAGATGTATTTTGCATTATTTCATTGAGTATTTTGTGAGAGAAATAAGTAATAATAGAACAGATTTTATACACAAGTCATAAAATTGATCTGCCAATAGCATGGGGCTGCACTTCATGTCCAGCTCCCAGTGCTTCAGAAAAACTCTTCTGGTAAGATTTGGTTGGGCTTTGCCCCAAGGTCAAGGACCCAAGTAAACAACAAAATATTAATTTACCTAAAAAACAAATTATAATAATTACTTAGTTGGATTTTTCAGTAAAGCAATCCATAAAAAGCATAAAATTTTGGCATACAAATCAGATTAAAATCTGAAAAGTTATAAATATATAAAGAAGTTATTCCAGTACTCAACATATGGCCATGTGTTGCTGTGCATAGAGAATAGATGGTGTTTTGGAGAGGGTCACATGAATTTCAAATATTTATCTTTAAAGTGTATGGTATTTCTGATAAGTATATTTTAGGCAAAAATACACAGTTGCTGACGTTTCAGCAAGGGTAAAATCTGATGCACCACTGCTGCCCTGCTGATCTATGTTTGCACAACAGTTCTGAACCTTCCCAAATGGGCTGATCATCCAAGGAGTGGAGTCTGTGAGTCCCTCCATGAATAAAGAGGCACTGAATGCACCGCAGTTGCACAGAATTGCACAGAATCTTCTAACTCTATTGGAACTGAAGTTTCATGCAAAAAAAAGGATGCAACTGAGAAAATGCCAACATCTGGTAGCCATAAACCACTGTGCTCTGCAAAGCAGAGATATGAAGCAGAAGGAGAAAGGTAAATTAAATGTCTTTCATGATGTTACAAATGTGAAATATTCCATTAAAAGTTGAGCATTAAAGAAACCTCAGCGCTGAGGTGACAGTGTACTACTGTCAAGACCACTGCAAGTTCACAGCTCTCCATTTATTGTATTTTGGAAGGATTTTGATCCTGAGAGATCTTCATCACTTATAAATGAACTAGTCATTACTAGCCTTTTATGTATCTCCAGAGAGCTATCACAGCTCTCATTAACCTCTATATCTAAACAACTGAAATCTCCTGTTGCAGTGGCACACGTTTTTCAAGTCTGAATCCTTATCCACTACAATGTCCTATCTCACAGAAGCAGAATAAAGCCTGAATAAATTAGGGTAAATCACAAAACTTTCAGCACTGCCTCAGTTAGTGTTTAGGATGTATACAAGATATATTAAACTATACTGAAAGTAAGGCAAAAAGTAAAAGACTGCCACAAATTTTTCTTCTGAACTGACAGAACTGGGTTTTTTCCACCAGTTGCTGGTGATCTAGTTTAGATCAGTCATTTGCTAGCTACAAATGTGATCATTTAGGTCAGAAAAGATAATTAAGAAAAGTTTTACAAAAAAACAGTGCAGACAACTACGGAATTCTATCACGAAAAGCAGCTGTGTTGCTTGTTTGCTCTTTGCCATAGTTTCCTAGAGGGAAAAAATACAAAACTGAGTGTTCACCTAATTTTCAGTTTCCACATTGCCCTTTGCATGATTCATTCTCCTAGAGTGTATGAAAACATAGGTACTTAATAAATGAAAGGATTTTGTTTCTCTGAGTCTTACTATTATCCCTTATTTTACTTAGAAATTTAAATCACATCCATACTGAGTTAGAGAACAGGTCCAGCCTGCTGGGTCCTGTCTGCAATGGTGGCCAGTGGCTGCTGTTTATAGGGAGGTATAAAATCAGACTAAGATCTGTGTTTTCTCTCACACACATTCCCAGTTTCCAGCAAAAATATAATATGTTGCTTCGTACTCATCTTTTTGTCCATTTTTTTCCCTTCCTGCTAACTTGAAGGATTTTATGAAGCACTGTAACTACACAATCACTGTCCTCTTTTATGGGCACAGACAACATTTCCCCCCACCCCCCGCTTTTATTACGTTTATAGTCTTTGCCTGCCAAGATACTTTTATGGCGGTGGAAATGATTGCCTCACTCCTGATAAAGTCTGGAGTATCCCTTGGTGCTCAATATAACTTGTCACAGGGCTCTCAACAACAGCCCCTCGTGTGTTCCTGAGCGACTGACACTTGTACCAACTCCCCTGATGCGCTCCCTGACACGGGCAGAGAATATTCTTCTTTACAGCATTTCCCACAAAGAGCTCTGCACCGGTTCTTTCCTACGTCTGCTCTTGCTTTCTTCACTTGTCTTAACTCCTGGGCTTTTGCCTTTGGAGATAATGAAAATTTATACCTTTGCTTTGCACAGTAACAACACAAACCATTTAAAGAAAAACATTTCCTTTGCTGCCTCACATTTCTGTTGAGAGTGTTGTGTGCAGGATATATCCCCAACCCTTTTTTTTTAATGGAACTGGAAACCAGGCAAGTTTACCTCACTGTACCTTGTACAGAGCAGCCTGCATTGTTGCAAACTCTTGGCTTTCCATTCAGCACAGCCTTGTTGCCTGGTTCATCTGCATTTCCAGCTCACAGAGGATTACAAGCATTACTTTCTGTACTGAAATGAGGGACCTAAAGGCAATAAAAGACTAGGCAATGGTATAAAATTGATTCTTCTTCAGAGATCTAAATGGGAAAGAATTATTGAAGATACTTTTAGGGCCCCTTGCTGAATCATCAAACTATTTTGCAGTGGTAATTGAGACAGCATATAAATACTGCATAGATATCTCTTCAGGCCCTCTTCATAGAGCAGTTGTATTCCATTAAAGTGCTTTTCTTGTACAGGTTAATCTCTTGAAATAAAAGTGGAAAATACAGCAACAAAACAAGATGATATTTTCACTACTCAATAAACCTCTCTTCCCTTGTCTGTAAATAAATGATTCCCAGAGGCACTCTCTCCAGGACTCCTGAAAACTCAAAAGGGCAAGGAAAGGAATTAAAAGGTATCACAGACTGCTCCTCATAGTGTTTATTAAAACAAACAAACAAACAAACAAACAAACAAACAAACAAACAAACAAACAAACAAACCAGCACATTCAAGGCTGTCCTGCTTTATCCTGCATTTACACGCTATGAAAGTGAAATCAGATTTGGATCCAGTCTGCCTGTGGGAGAACACTCCTTGTACTCCCATTGACTGACATAAAGGTGAAAACAACCTCCCCATTGATATGAAGCAGGAAAGCTGAGAGTTTTTAAAAAATGAGAATGAAAAATTAGGCTTAATGATCAGGACAAAACCTAAGTGTGAAGAAGGCATAGCAAAAGCGTATTATCACCCATTGTAATTTTTTGCACATTCCTCATTTTCTTGTCCTGTGATTTTTTTTTCTCCCTCAGTTCCAGAACTGTATCTACAGCATGAACAGCATCTAATTTATTTTGGATACTAGGACAGTGTAACTACCAGTGACAAAAATACATTCTCATTGCAGCTGCACATACAGGAAAGTATTTCAGCATTCAGAGTTGGATTGATTTCACATTATATGTTAAAAAACACAAATGTCTCTCCTAAGGGAAGTGAAATCCTGCAGTTTAATGGCTAGGTTCCAGTAACAGGGTGCTTAGATAAATTGCTTTTATTCACAAAATATCTAATTATATCTACTATCTGTCATTCTGTTTTGACACCTTTGTCCTTCTCTTCCTGTCCCAAACTAGTGTATTGCGTATTTTTCCAGACAATTGTTTCTTGCTCAAGAAGCAAGAAGCCTTCATGGGCCTTGTATTTCCTCTCAAAAAGGGTGTTTGAGGGAGTTCATAAAATGCTTTGGGATATTTGAGGGATGAGAGGAACTATATAAATCTTAGTTCTTATTAAAAGAGCACTGAATGAGTTGTCTAGAGTATGTGGTTTGGATCTTTATTGTAAATCATAGAAACCTGCATTACTGGTCTGCTTTACTGTAGATGAAACAAGTGTTGGATGACACCTTGTATTTCACCAGCTGCTTTCCTGCAATTTTTCAAAGAAAGTAACACAATATATGGTCCACCTGCTGTGAGAGTATCTGAAATACCACAGACAGTAAAAAGCCTCTGAGTAAAGTTCTTCTAGAGACTGTTTTGTTGATATGCTTTATGGCATATACATATACCTAACATATAACATACACCTCACTCAGTTTTCTGACAGCATCTCTAGTTTCCCATGAAAAAGATCTATGCTTATATCACTATTAATTTTTTTTATGGGAATGAGAATTCAGTAAGAATTTTATTTTAAAGTGTTCTTTTCCTTTTGTTTTAGGCTTCTGGATTAAGAAAAAAAAAATAATTTAGGTTTCCACAAAGGATCAATCAGCCCATTATTAACTCATTGCTATCAAATAAAAATTTAGGTCCTGCAAGAGTCCTAACAAAGGACTAATTTTGTAACCTTCACCTATATAAATAAATTGTCAGATGTTGGTGGAACTAATTACAAGAGCATTGCTTTCTGCTTTCATCAGGACTTCAAGGCCTGATTGAAGCATGGTAGATACACACCACTGTCTTCCTATAACATTTTTATTTCAGATCTTGATTTAAAAAGCAGTGTCCTCTTTGAAGAGTGTGAACAAACTTGCTAAGAATTAATTCCTGTAATGACCCCCTGGAAGGGGGCTACAGCCAGCTGCAGCAAGGCTTGGTGGCTCAGCTGATAGATCCTCATCAGCCACATTTTTCATAACCCACGCAATTCTCACCATTAAATTCAGCTCAATTCCCTACAAGCACTCTGTGCCTTTGATTTATACCGAGTTCCTTCAGACCCACAAAGCAGACACTAATTGTGCTGTATGTACACAGTGGAATGGGACCTTAAGGGATAGGTTTTTAGTAACTCTTATGACACCCTTCTAGTTAGTGTAGTGCAGCAGGATCCTATTTAAGATTGCTTTGTTTAATTATTTAAGAGCCATTATGGTAACTGGATATACTCTAACTGTAATTTATTAACTCATACACTTGAATTATCCAAGTCTCTACATCCACTTCACAGAATTACAGAGGAACTAGAATAAGATAATGGTATTGAAATGCTACAGAATATTCCCTCTGCTGAGAAGTAGAGAAGCTCTCTTATCTCTCATAGCAAAGGAGTTTATAAGCTTTTTCAAACTATGCACTAAGACTGTAAGAATTATTTTATACTAGCAGCAGATGTTCATATAGACACTATTAAGAAAATGTGTGCTTTTTCTATGTATGTGTGTGTATGTAAAAGTAAATATCTACACATACATATGCATACATAGGTAAGTCTTCAATCTAGTACTACAATTTGCTTCCCTTTTTTGTTTAAAATATCATACTGCATCAATCTGTTCATTCATCTTTCTCTGCTCTTCTGAATATGCTTCTTCATGCTCTGATCCTTATCTCTTTCCACCTCATGCTTTTTTCTTGTCTCCACATTTTATCTAAGTTTGGATGTTGTGTTAGAAGTTTCCTTACTCACTGTAAACTCTGCCCATTCATCTGCATCCTCTTCACCACTATCCTCTGTGCACACTGCGTGTCTGCCTTCTGCCTGCCTGCATGGGACATCCTTTTCCTCTGGAAAATGACAGCTCTGGGAGCAGCACCTCAAGAGTGCTCTGATACAGTCTCTGCTCTTGCCATCAGCAGCTGCAGTCTCTTACCCATTTGGGCACTTTTGAGCAGAGCTGTCATTTGCAAAAAGAATAGAGACATATAGAGCAGAAGACAAAAGGAAAAAAAAAACCATCTAGATTAAATCATGTAATCAGCCAGACCTGGGAAAGCCATAGCAGGTACTGACAGATCAGCTCAGTGTCATAAATTAATTGGGAACTGCTTAGAAAGTATAGAATTAGCTGTGTAATAGGAGCTTCTATTTAAGCTTGCCTGGCTAGCCCTGGGTGCTGCAGCAAGCCTTGAACCAGCTCGTCTGTGAGCAGAACGAGCCGAGCCGGAGGGTTCGGGCATGGCACTGAGAGAACAATGACAACAGCAAAGACCAGGGAGGAATCACACTGGGGACAGCTCAACAAGTTTATTGGCAGCCCCACACGGGACTCCCACACCTTGGAGAATCTGCCAGGCAGAGCCCCGACCAGCTCAGGACAACAGGTTATAAAGGGAGGGGGGGAAAGGGGAAGGGGCCAAGGATCATCCAACTGGGAATCTCCAGGTGTGACTTGGCTGCTGAGTGATACCCCCAGCAGCCAAACCACCCCGGGGGAGGGGGGGAATCCCCCAGCCACAGCCTATCACTCGAAACCCCCCAGAGAACTTTCCAGACTCTGGGAAGGGTCTCAAAGCGACAGGCATGCCACTGGGGTGGGGAGAGAACAGGCTGCCACCAAGAGGGGAACAGACATGTGGGTACAAAGAACGAACCACTCAACAGGAACATGGATTAACAGGAAAACACACCACTACAGAAAGGAAAATTTTCATCACTCTGGATTCTTATTTACATCAGTCTCTTCAATAGAATATTGCTTTAGTTTCAGCGTGTATCCTTCTTAAGCTGAGATGCTTCCCACAATTCTGCTGGGCTCCAGACAACAGGTCATAAACATCAGGAACGTGAAGCAGAGCCATTATCAGTCCTGTATTCTGGGCTGCAGCATCCCTGTTCAAATATACTGGCATAGAACAGAAAACTGATAACAATAATTCTACAGCACTTTTGAGCCAGGAGAAGAGGACTGCGAACAATTACTGCCTTGGAGGCTCAGATGTACTAAAGCAAAAAGGGGGAAAACTCGTAATTTACCTGGACTGACCATTTTTGCAATAAAAAAGTAATTTGCTCTAAATTAAGAGCCTGCCAAAACTGAGAATTTAGACAGGCATGCCTAAGAAAGATTATTAACAGATACAGAATGCTTCCCTGTGTAATCACTAATGCACAATATCCCTCTTACACTTAACCTTTATGTGCTACCAAAGGACAGCATCAAGATTGTCCTTCCAGCACATGCCTGTTACTGAAAGCTTTTAATATCCTCCTTCCATCTCCATCAAAGCCAAGATATCAGGAACATAGAAAGATTTAACCACTTATTAAGCAGCACTACCATGTCAGGCAATATGTTCTTTTCTACAGGGCACTAGTGAATTGAATGTGCAAGAGAGACAAAGTGTCTAACAAAGAGAAAGCTGCTGCAGGACAAGCATTGCCTCTCCTCTCCCAAGCAACTCAGCTAGCAAGGAAATCTTACAGACTACAAACCAGAGCAAGCTGATGACAGCAAACGAGGCAATGGAAAATCACAGAAATAAAGGTGTAGAAAAAGACTTGTGGACATGAACCATTTTGGTTTGGGGTGTTAGTTTGTTTTGTGGGTTTTTTTTTTTGTTTGTTTGATTTTTAGATTTTTTTTTGTTTGTTTTTTTTAATATCATACCAATAGTAAACAGAAGCTTAATAGAATCCTAGATTCATAGAACAGTTTGGGTTGGAAGGGACCATAAAGATCACCCAGCTCCAGCCCCCCTGCCATAGACATGGATGCCACACACTAAATCAGGTTTCCTAAGGCCCCATCCAAACAGGCTTGAGCCCCATACAAAGTTGATTGTTGGATCCAGCTTAGGATCTAACTGCTTTGATTGCCTGGCTCAAGATGAGCTTGACTCTGCCTTCCTCTTTTTCTACAATGTGGACTTGGAAAAGCAGGTCTCACTGTCATGTTTCACATAACCATTGCCCAAACAGGGTGCACACCAGAACAAGTCCAGAACACAGATGAAAGTCAGGCCCTGAGGCCGTCACTGTTATCACCAAATCCTAGAGTATCCTTAGCTGGAAGGGACCAACAAGGATTATTGAGTCCAACTCTTAGCCTCACAAAGGACACTCCAAGAGTCACACCCCGTGCCTGAGAATATTTTCCAAGTGCTCACTGAGCTCTGTCAGGTGCTGTGAGCCAGTTCCAGGGCCCAACCACCCTCTGAGGGAAGAATCTTTTCCTGATATCTAACCTGAACCTCCTGTGGCACAGCTTCAGGACATTCCCTTGGATGCTGGTCACCTGAGAGAACAGATCTGTCTCTGCCCTTCCTTTTCCTCTCATGAGGAAATTTTAAGTGCAATGGGGTCTCCCCTTCAGTCTTCTCCAGGCTGAAGAGACCAAGTGACCTCTGTCACTGCTTGTATGGGTACCCCTCAAGGCCCTTTGCCATCTTTGCAGCCCTTCTTTGGACACTCTCCAACAGCTTTTTATCCTTACATGCTTAAGAACATGAAATAAATATCATTATATCACAACAGGTATTTAAACCTGTGGAAAAGCTGTCATCAGGGATGGCTCCAGTGAAAGAAAACAGCAAAGAGCTGTCCCAGAGCAATATTCACATATCTTTATTGCACAGCACAGATGCATGCACACATAAGGACATAGAGAGGTCAGAACAAGCCTGTATCCACCTTAACTACCCCACAACTTCAGCATATCAACACCTGAAATATCTGAGGACACAAAGCAGTGCAAACAGTTCAGGACTCCTACATTCCTATGATGATAACCCTCATCTACCTCTGAAACTGCTGCTGATACAGACTCACACTATCCCACTTTTGTTTCCTGTCTTTAAAGCTGTGTCTAAACCCATAATTACCAGTGATGCATAGTCGTGAGTCATACAGACAGAAGCCACCAGCAATTCCAGGCCCTTCAGTTTCTGGAAACCAACCTGAGATATGCTTCAACCTACAGCATCTCTCCCTACCTCTGCAAACCTCTGCGAATTGGAGCATACAGAGGCTTGGCCACATTTTTGGACAGAATTTCACACAGAAGAAAACATGCATCCAATAATGTAGGGGTGCATAGCAGCCATGAGTTTTAGACTTCCATGTTCAAAATGGTTACCTAAAATCAGTACCTACTTAAGATAAATGTTGCCTGCAACTTTTATAGGGCCTGGAGCATTCAGAGTAGGCACTTCCTCATGGTCATATGAGATCCCAGGTGCAGTACTAAAGTGAGAAAGAAAAATAACATGAAAGCAACCCCTAAAACTACATCCCCAGCGTGAAATATACTTTCATTTCAACAGAAAACTAAAATACTAAGATTAAAAAAATCAAAATTAATGGTCTTGTTTATTTCACTTTCAAAAAAAGGAAATTTTTTTCAGTCAACAAAACAGCCATTTAATTAAGCTTTGCAATTCACATACAATTGAATAAAATACATGGAAGAAAGGTAAAACTGCTTCATTATACACTATTGTTTGAATGAATGCAGCTTGCCCCCATAGCCCCATCACAGTGACTTTCCACAAATCATCTCTCTGTGGGCTGAGGGATTGAGTGAGCTTTGTGCAGACAGGTCAAGTGGACCTGTGTATTCTTGGAGAGTCATAAAACCCAAAAAAATCTAGGGTATGTAATTAAGCTAAAGGATACAGACTCATTAAATCATTTCCACCTAATGATGAGAAGTTTCCAGCAATCAGATTGCTCAGGATGCTACAAAAGAAATTGCTCTGGATGCAAATTTGACTCGAGGAACAGAGTGCTTTGTGCATCTTCCTTCAGAATCTTGCCAAGGCAGAATGAGAAGAAAACAGTGTATTGAAATTTCCAGTCTGAATCTCAATTACTGCAACTGTCGTAAAATAATAATATGAAAAATTCCAGAAAAAAGCATCCTGCAAACACAGGTAGGGAGGTGCCTGCAGCTTGTTGAACACAATAAAAGGAGGGCAATTTGCGTGCATTTCACATTCAAAATAAAAAAGATACGACATGGTTTATTTCAGCCGATGATTTTCTGTAAAATGTAAAGGCGTCGGGGATGAATGAGAGCGGAAGCCACCGGGAGGCACTATTGCCACTCGGCAAGTGCGTGATCCCAGCCTCTGCTGCTGCTGCTGCTGCAGGTCCCCGGTCATCAGCGAGCCAGCCTCGGAGAGCTCACCTGGCGAACGGCAGCACCACTGTGCACAAAATGCTCTTATTTAGAGGCTGGGGCGTTTTTACCTACCCTGAATGGCGCTGAAAATGCTTGCAATAAAAGTGATGTGCGACTTCTGCTAGTTACCAGAGACTTAAGTGGTTGTGGTTTTTTGTTTGGTTTTTTTTCGGTTTGTTTTATTGTATAGCATCATCTAAGTTTATCCTGAATAAAAAAGAAGGCTGTCATGAACAAGCTGAAATCTTGTGAACTAACTTCTTTGTAAACTAACTTTTTTGTAAATTAGAAATCTAGGAATGTCTGAAAAATGAATACTTACCTTTCAAAACTGCAAATTGCTGTGCAAAAAAGGGAAAATGTAAGTAATGATAATATGACTCTCCTTGCAGTTAAAAAAACCCTTTAATTTTGCATTTTATTAATTTTATACTGTATCAGCCACTTTGATTTTAATCTCAGAAAGGAAAAAAAAACAACACTGAGTGTAGTACAAATGAAAAATCAGAAACCACAGAAGCCTGAGGCATCCTGTTCTTATACTGACCTTCATCAGAATTAAAGTCCCCAAAATCCAACTTCTTTTTTCTTCCAAGTGCAACTAAGTAAAATCCTATCTTTCATGTAATTAACAATTCTTTGGTAATTTGAAGAATATTGTACGTCTTTTAAAACTCTGCAATCAAATATTTTGAAGAAACTTCATAAAAATGTTTGACTCTCACTTATGAAGTATCACAGTCAGAGCAGGGTTTACCTGGTATCCTTGTCCTATGCATTTACTGTATTTTTTAATATTTCCATAATCTAGAAAAATACTGCTTATTTAAGATTTTTGTCATTTGTAATGAAAATAACATGAAAAATTCAATTTAAAATAATGCTTTATGATTTTTATTGATTCATTTGTACAAGAGTTTTAATTCCTTAAGCAGATCACACCCATAAAATTTTCCTTTCCTGCTGTTCTCCACATTATTTCAGATGCAAGCTATTTCCACATTTTCATCTCAAGTAGAAACACACCTTTAATTATTGATGTGATATCAGCTGCCTTGATTGTCCAACAACAATTAACATGGAAAGATCAGCTGATAGCATTAAGTATAGAAACACAATGCAAAGAACCCAAAGTGAACAATTTTAAGGCATGTTATACTTTGAATTATTTAATTCACCACATAGAACCCCTTTAGATAAACATAACGCGCATCTCAATTGAAACTCCTTCTTATTGCAGAGATTTTATGTTAAAATGAGTCTGGTAAATTAATCCATGGGAATATCCGATCTTGTCTGGCAAATCTGCCTGTGCCAAGAGTGTGTGCACAGGCAGCTGGAAACAGCTGGCTAAAATTTGCTTCTGCTCAGAACTACAAGAAGAATGATCAGCTCCAGGTTTGATAGCTGCGCTCCTGCGAGAGTGTGTCACATGAGATGATGGTTATGAACAGAAACTGGAGTCAATGACATTAAATAGTTTCGATTTTATGGCACATCCACACACCTGGCTTGTGCTCTGCTGTGCGACAACGCAGCAGAGTCAGCCCAGATCAGATAATGATGGGCACCAGAGGAAGATGGTTTGCTCCATGGGGTGGGAACTGAAAGCTAATTGCTTGCCTGTCATTACCTTTGGAAAATTTTCTGTGCCTTGGATCTTCATCTCCAAAAGATTAATTCTCTAATTATCACAGTACAGATAATTCAATTTATGATTGCCATGCTCTTCAGTACTGTTGCAATGAGACTCATAGAAAATACTTCAGAAATGTCCTTAGAACTATCCTCTACATAAGCTGGACAAACAGAAGTTACTTGCCTCAGGCACAAGATAACAGGCAGCTTCAAGAGCAAAAATATCTACTTATTTCAGGTATTTATTTAGGTCTTATTGCTGGACAAACCAAACAGAGAATAATTATTTAGTTCTACTCCAGCGAAAGGGACAAAAAAGAAAAAAACGAAACAGCTAAGTTCAGGAATGTATTCATGAAGACTGCTCAGATATTGGAACAGGCTGCCCAGGGAAATGGCAGAATCATCATCCCTTGAAGAGTTCAGAAAATACTTAGACGTGGCACTTGCTTACATGGTTTAGTGCTGGACCTGGCAGTGCTGGGTTAATGGTTGAACTTCATGATCTCAGAGATCTTTTCCAACCTTCAGAATTCTATGAATCTATGATAATATTCTGCCTGGTTTCCTCTACCTTTAAAAACACTTGTGAAATTATAGTCAAGTTAAATGTGGGATTCAGACCCACTTGTCTGTATGGGAGATTTCAACTTCCCAGATAAAACTAGAAATACCATCCTGCTGTGACAAACTGATGCATCTTGAAAATTCTTGAAGATCGTAGCAGATAACTTCTTGTCACAGGTACTCAGTTAGCCAGCCATGAAAGACACTCTCCTAGATATGCTGTTTGGGAATACAGAAGGATTTGTGTGGGATGTGATGGTAAGTGACTGTCTTGGCCAGAAATCACAACATGGTTGCGTTTAAAATTTTCAGCGCAATGAGAAAAAGGGACAGCAGAGTTGCTACCCAGGGCTTCAGGAGAGTAAACATAGAGCTATTCACAAGCTATTTAGCAGATTATCCTGGGAATCTGCTTTTGAGGGTTTGGAAGTCCTCATGTGACGCAGTCATGGAAAAATTTGCCAGCTAGCCCTTAACCGGGACTGTGCCAAGTGTGGCCACCGTGTGACTATAAATAATTTAAGTGGTGAAAGGGCAGGGCTGCTCAGCCTTGAAGCAGCAAGACGGCCCTCAAGAGCATAAGCTGTATGAGTGCCTAGGATCAGAACAAAGACTAGGGAATGGTCTCCCATATGGTCTCCAAAGCAGCTAATTCGTCCAAAGGTGCTGGGACAAAAAACGCAGAACACGGGGAGCAGGTGTTTTTAAGCAGGGGAGGTCTCTGGGAAAAATATTCTTCCCAATAGGGGAACGACTGGGGAGGAGTACAAGGTGGGATTTCCAATGTTTTCAACCAATGAGGGACTTATGGGAAGGGAATAGGTCACATGGACCAATGGGCCTCAAGGATTAGCAGATTCCCAAAGGGGAGGATCCATCAAGGCCATCAAGGATTAGCCCATGGTGGGACTGGCAGGGAAGGTTCAGGAAAAAGGGGCAGGGTAACCATGACAGGCAGGGAAGGGGCTGAAGCAAAGGGTTGGTACTTAGATGGATTGACACCAGGGGTAGGAGGAACAAGGAACATTCTACAAGGATGGGAGCATACAACTTGGACAAAACCAACAATATAGGGGGATATAAAAGGAACAAACCATTACAAAGGGAAAATTTAACATCTTGAAAGAAAACACGCCACAACACCCAAGCACCAAGGATCAGTCTTTAAGAAAAACATTTTGGAAGCACAGGAGTTGGCAATTCCCACTGTGTCTTTGTCACTGTTGACCTCATTTCAGAGAGACAAGACACATTTTTAAGGAGCAAAAAAAGGCCAAAGGTTTATTTCGTACATCCCTTTTAAAAAGTATTTAAAAAGTATTTTAAAAAGTATTCCCTGTCTATCCTCTACTGGTCAGTAACAAACTGTTACTCCATAATAATTGGCCAGTCCAGAGAAAGTGTCTACATGCAAGGAAGAATTGTTTGGGAAATAATTGTTTTCATTCTTTTACTGAGATGGTTGGGAGTTGTTGAAGCAGGTGCAAGAAACAGTCTTAATCTGTAGAATTCTTTCCCCAGGATACAAGTTGTTTTTCACCATTGCAGGACTCTGTTCTCACAAAGAGCTGGTAGCATTCTCATGGCTTATGTCCGGTCAAGTCAGAATTCCATCTGTGAGGCCTTATACATGCCTGCTGTTTGCTACCACATGTCTTAAGTCAAGCAAGTGGGAGACAAATCCAGCTTGGCTGAACAGGGAACTCCTAGTGGGGCTCAGGAAGGAAAATAAACTGTATGATCTTGTAAGTGAACTCAGGCTTTTCAGGAGGAATACCGAGTTTTGGATACTGTCCATCACAGCATTTTCTAGAGAAGTTGTCCAGCTATGGGAAGATCAGGTACACAAAGCACTGTGCGAAGAATTGGCTGAAGATTGGAGTTACAAATGTTGTCATCAGTGGTGTTCCTCTGGGTTTGTTTTTAGAGCCAGTCCTGTTTGACATATTTATCAACAGTCTGGATGCAGGGGTTGGATGCACCATCAGCAAGTTTGCTGAGGATACCAAAATGGGAGGTGTGATTTGCCTTTCTGAGAGACAAAAGGCCTTATAGAGGAAACTAGACAGATAGGGGAATTGGGTTATGATAAACAGGATGAATTTAAAATCTGAAACTGTGGATTCTGTACCTAGGGTGGAGTACTGCCCCGCAAAGTCTAAATAGGGAGAGCAGTGGCTGTAGATCAGCCCTGCAGACAGGGATCACCTCACCAGGAGCCAGCAGTGAGCCCTGGCAGCCCAGAGGGCAAATCCCATCCTGAGCTGCATTAAACACAGCATGGCCAGGAAAAAGAGAGGATTGTCCTGCTGTGCTCAGTGTGAGAGCTCTGAGAGCAGGGCTGGGACCCACCAGGCAAGGATGTGAATGTTGATGATTGTGTCCAGAGGGTAACAAAGATGGTGATGGGGCTGGAAGTCATGTCCTGGGAGGAGCACCTGAGGGCTCTGGGCTTGTCTGGTTTGGAGAAGAGGAGGCTGAGGGGAGACCTCATTGCTTTCTAACAGCTTCCTGAGGAGGGAAGGGGAGAGGGAGGTGCTAAGCTCTTCTGCTTGGGATCCTGTGATAAAACATATTGGAATGGTTCCAAACCATTCTTGGGAGGCTTAGACTGGACATTAGGAAGTATTTCTTTACTGAGAGGGAGGTCAAACAGTGGAAGAAACTTCCTAGAGAAGTGGTCGATGCTCCAGGCCTGTCAGCATTTAAGGGGAATTTGGGCAATGCCCATAAAACACTTTAACTTTTGGTCATCTCTGAACTGGTCAGGAAGTTGCATTAGATGGTCTTGGTAAGTCCTCTCCAACTGAAATAGTCTATTTTGTTTAGTTCTATTCTCGTGATTCACAGAGAGTGATTAAAAATTAGCTCTGCCTCCACACTGCTCATTGTGCTGAGAGTCCCCTCGAGTTTGCTCAGGAGCCTGTGATGACCTGTGTGTGTGTTTTCAACCCTGTGCTAATGAGAGTTAACAATATTGCAGAATCCACTCTAAAAGCTGCCATTTCCAACGTTGATGTCAGAGGTAACCTGCAGGTAGGAAATAGTTTCATTTGTTTTATTAAACAATTTAGTTGTTCACTTAGCTTTGACCGCCTGGGGTTACAGGTAACCAGAAGAGGTTTCTTGAACCAGTTGCACCCAGTGCATTATCAGAGAGCATTTAGAAGATTATATTTTCAAGGTTTTTATTACAAATTAAGCCATTCAGGGCAGATAGTTCCAGAAAAATCTGAAATTTGATCAAATGAAACTCACCTACCTTCATTATTTGGAAGATTAATTTGTGCAGGACTGAGGATTCTTTGTCCTTTTTCTTTTTCCTTAAAGGATAATATTGTTTCCAAAAGCCAGTGGGAGTAGAAAGCTATAAACAACTGCTGATGGGTTGTGAACTGAATAGAATAGTCATCATAATTAATAACTTAGTAATATTTACTACAATGTCATAACCTGGCAGAAACTTTCATCTATAATTAATTATAGTCCTCATTTTGGATAGACTTTTTATTTTTTTTAGAAAAAGAAATGACAGTATTTGTGCTTATCTAATTTCATTAACAGTGAAATTTTGGATTTGATTTGCAACAATGAAAACACAGATGCATAAGCACTGAAATTTACCTTAAAACTAAATAAAGATTTTCTTGTTTCTACTATGGTACAAAATTAGAATTTTTTTCATTTATAATCAAATTAAAGAAATGTGCACTTGTATACACTTTTTGTCTGGAGATTGCTGTCCATTTTTTCCATGTCAATAATGTAGTAGCTGTTAGAGCTAAAAGATAGGCTTAGAGGACATTTGTTTTAAAATTTACTCCATGGAGAGTTCCTGGATTTATATGCTTTTATATGGGAAAGGGCAAAACAAAAACAATGTTGAAAACTAGGTTATATAAATAGAGCATGCACCTAGTTATGTACTATAAATCATGCAGATGAGTATTTTTAACTGGGGGAAGGAGACACAAGAACAATGAAGAAATATAGCTGTTCCTAAACCTTAAGGTGATGATACTCTGTTGTTCTGGACACACCAGAAATGCACATAGACATTGAGCTTGCTTCTCAAAGAGATCTGATGAATGAGGGAAGGCCTCCCAAGCGGTTCCCTTAGGTTCCCTAAGTTTAACAAAATCAAATATACTCTTCAGTAAATGTTTTTTCCTCACACCTTTCCTCAAATAAAATGAATTATGTACAAAGACTGTTTATTTCAATTTGAATGCTTTGGAATTTCTGTTGTAATAAACAGGGCTGTGATGACGTCTCTGTAAATGCTTTTCCTGATTATTTTTGCTATTTTTATCAACACAAACACTTATCTCAACCCCAACATCTTATGTCCTCCCCCAAAAACCCCATAAACCCAAATATTATTAGGTTGGAGATGCTGAGATATGTTTAAGTTGTTGCCTCTCTGCATCTTACCATCTGCAGAACAAATGAAATAGGAAAGTTTACATTCCTGTAGAATTGATAGTGAGATTATTTTTTACATTCATTACATACTTAGAAAATGGATTCTCTGTCTCTTTAAGTTAATTTTATAACTAAATTAGCTGTAGGATTTAGGAATAGTCATGCACAATTAAAAAGAAAAGTGCAAATAAAAAAACAACCTGAGGATATTTTTTATGATAACTTCATTCTTTCCACAAATAAGGCTTTTTTTTTTTTTTTTTTTTTCCAAACAAATGTAATTCTTTTTTTAACTCACAGCCCAAAGCATGAGCTCTGTCAGGATCCATAAAATATGTAGAACAGTGCCTAAGACTCAGACACCCAGCCTGGAAGATGTCTTCTGAGAACAGTCAGGAGACATACTCAGAAGGACAAAAACTGCCAAAATACACTTGTAACTTTTTTCTTTATACAAGCTTAGCTGCAGCAGTATCTGTGATTATATTAGCCCCTTCACCTGCAATATTTACCCAGAGACTGTTGAGAACTAACTTGTATGCTTTGGGAAGATTTTCCTCTCTTGGAAAGCCACCCTAGTCAGCAATTCACTCTTTCACATCCATTCTCCTCTTCCCATATGAATCTTTCCTCCTTCTCAACACAGGCCAACACTTTGAATGTACCCACAGACTACTACGTTTTTCATTCAATAGACATTGGATTTAAACAAGAAATAATCTTGAGGCCAAGTTGAGACTCCAGGACTCCACACTCTAAATTCAAGGCATTAAGCACTGGTGTCAAAGGACTTCTGATTGAGTGTTAAACCCAGCAGGTTATTTTGCACAAGAGCATCACAATGATTTTAGCACAGTTTTTTTCCGTTTTTTAGATTAGACATCATCCCTCACAACTGGTTTTGACTCTGGACTCTGAGAAGGTTATCTGGGATGTCCTTAACAGAACTCTGTATGGTGCCTAAATTGGAGAAAGGACAGAAAAAATGGACTTCTCCCACACTCAGAGTTTTCCACTGGAAACTGCTGAGGTACCAGCAGTGCCCTAGTGAATCTGATTGTCTCCTCAGGGGAACTAGTTCTTCCCAGAGCATTGCAGAGAAGGCATATGGTAGGCTCTGGCTTCCTTTTGGGACCAGCCACCTAAAGAAAAAAGCATTGCAAAAAATCACTGCAGTTCTTTATCCATCTGTCTTTAGTGTGCTGGTGTGAGACAATTTCACTCCAAGTTGCTCATACTGGAGGAGTCCTACTTAACTGAAGTACTGCCATAGAAGATATCTGAGCAGATCAGCTCTTCTGGGAGGATAACTTTGCTCACTGAAGCAGATGATAGTCATCCACAGATTTACACTATCTTGAAAAAAGCAGGAAGACACAGAAGGTTCATTTCAGCTAAAATTTTGGTGGCTCTCTGTTCCCATTATAAATGTGCTCATTAGAGTCCATCATAAGAGACCTTCACATACATTTGAAGTTAAACACCTACACAACCTTTTGCCCAACGAGGTCATAGCTATTACCAATTATGCTGGTATTATTTTTATCTGCTCTCATCTTAGTTTGTTTATAAGAGGCTTCCAAAGAACTGTAATGTCATTAAATACCATTAGAAATACCTACAGAAAAAAAAAAAATATGGCTAAGCCACAGAGGAACACGTGTTTACATTTTTAAAACATTTTTGAAATCACTAGCCTCACAGAGTAGGCTTAATTTGTGAAAATCTTATATTTCTTTGGGGTTAACATCAAGGAAACATTGTGTTGCTGTTGGATACACCTCTGCCATTTAGAGGAGAATAATTACTGTCTGAAATCAATATATTTGTGTCCTTAACCAAGATGAGAAATCTCAATCATTCCAATAATTTTTGTCTGTAAAAGGAGATGGTGTTTTTCAGGGACTTTCCATAAACTACAAAGAAATTCTCCATGGATGGTTCATTTCAGTTGTGTAAGCACAAGCATCTAGTGCTACTAAATGCTAAGATGTAGACAGATAGACACACACACACACACACACACACACACACACACACACACACACACATATATATATATATATATACATACATGCACCTTAGGGAAAATATCTATTATAATATATATATTCTATACAGCTGGAGGTCAGGTGTGCTATTCCAGATTTGTCATGTCACATCAGACACGAGTTTGTTCTCTGCCTCCCTGCCAAGTGAATGCTGTGTCACCTTTATGCTGAAAGAGAGCTCAGTCCTTGCTGTGCACTCGGTGCTGAAGCACAGGTGGTGACCTTGCTGCCCACCTTTACTCATGGTCAATAATTTAAAGAAAAGCCAGAACTACACCCATGATTTTCAGCAATTCTTACTCACCCTCTATTCTCCCTCCATCACCTCTATAAGATGTAAGATCTTAACTAGAGGTATTGTTTTTCATATTGCAATTTAGGCTATAAATTTTTGTTTCTCAGACATAGTTCATACAAAATCCAGTTTAGAAATTAGTGTTTTGATTTAAACATCCAGTAGTAGGTTTAGATTGACAGCAAAAAGAATTCATTGAGAATTTCTAAAAAAAAATGTCACACAGTTCTGGTGACCCTGTTATAAAATGTAAGGGATCACTGTTTCACAAAGTAAATAGCAAGTCTCATTTTCCTAGAAATTCTCCTCTGTTCAGATTCAACACACTAAAACTGTTCTCCAGTGGTAGAGCAACACCTGCCTGCAGGGAAGCATTGCAGGAAACTGACTTCTACATTGTACTAAAACTACACCCTGCAGGCAGCAGAGGGGTATAAACAAAAGCTGGATCACCCCACTGAATATTGAAACAGTGGCATAAAACTGAGGATTCCAACTGCTGCTACCAAAAACCCCCTAAGACTAAAACCCACCAACCCCCCAAGAAAGTCACCTATCTTAACAAGAGCTCAACAGATTATTTATTGCATGTTGCTCTCAGATCCTATTATGAAGGAAATAATGAAACCCAAACCAAATGGTCCTACATTATGTTAATTAAGAAAAGTCTTTGCAGAAGGAAATCAAAACACAGGCTCTAAACCCATCAGATAACCCAGACCAAATGGACCACAAACAAGATTATGGACCCTTGTTGCTCGTGCTACAGTCTTTAACTGTAAGACACAGTTTTACTGCACTGTTCATCAGTTTTACCAACTCTTCATCTCCTTTTTCCCAGGCTGTTAATAAGGTTTAATTAGCAAAATAACCATTTGCAGTAGAACTACATTTCCCAGAGTGGTTTTCTTTTTACAAAGCAGTTATTTTTCAATACTTGTCAAGATCCATATAACATGGAACTTTCTTCTTGAACCTTTGTCAGGGAATGGATTTTAAGACCCAATTGAATCAGTCATTACAATTGGTATTGTAGAGTTGTTCTCAGTTCCGGGTTTTCAGGTATTTGCAAATGAAGACAAAAGATTGAGTTTTAACAGGGGCCCTATCTTGTCCCAGCTTACTCCACTGTTGCATCTGTACAATGTTTAATATTGTAGCTGATTACTTAATAACAAAATTTAAAAGAGGAATAAATTTTTTTAAGAATTTCCTCAGCCCAGGAAGTGTTAAATGACATATGGCATAGGAAACAGCAGGACTATATTATGAGCTTCGAGGGGGGGCTGTAAAAATTTTTAAAACACACAAAGGATTTTTTAATATGAGGTAATATTATTTTTAACATTTTTAATGCATATTAATTTTTATTTCTTCCAAAATTTCTTATATTAGCATTAATGCCCTTTTTGGTGTGTTGGTTCTAAGACTCTGGAGAAGCAGAAATGGATTCAAAATTTCAGGGCTTCTTTTTTTCTCAATTTGGATAAAGAAACACATTATAAATAGCAATAGCAATAGCAAAGGCTGTGTGTGAGGCCTTAGGGTTTTGTGGGTTTTAAGGGTGGACATTGATGGCTTTTTTTAAACCAGTTAGAAATTATTCCAGTAAAGACTCCTGCTGTGTCAGCAGATCTGGATAAAAGTAATCAGTACAAAATGATGTATAGGTTTCTTTTCTTTAATAAAAAACCCATACAACCAAACAAAGCCCCAAAAGAAAACAGAAGTTGAGAGCTCAATGTAAATAAGAAAAAAGCTAGCTGCTGCTGCCACGAATGAGTGGTTTAGGTTGCTTAAAGAATCACCAGCAAGGGATCAGCAAAAGCAGGTTTGATATAAATTTGCAAAAGCATGACAAAGTTTGATGGCAAGGTTCACTCTACTACTTACTACATAAATAAAGCCCACAAATAAAAAATGGTTGAAGAGTAAGCTACAAAGACTTTTGCTGTGACCAGGGACACAAATGGGTGAGGAGGGAAAAGAGTAAGGGATGCAACAGGGTAACAGAGATCCTCCTGCTGATTCCTAAGGTTGAGAGTGGATGCCCTTGCCAAACTTAGCCTCAGACTGGATCAGCAGTTTGGGTCTAAAGGATTTAGCATAACAATACCACAGAAAATATTTTCCATCTATAGTGAGGGATACTACAGCAGCAGGTAAATTAAGGCTTTTACCTTTTGTTTGATATAAGAAAGGGTAACTGGGCACTTCTGTAGAAACTTAGGTTTGAAAAATATCACGTAATTGTTCACAATCTTTTGGTTGGGTGAGTATTACCAAGCAAGATACAGGATGCATAAAATCACCCTGCAAAACCTGAACAGGTTTTGTCTTACAAAAAGACAAAAGACAATCTTTTATTCTTACAGCTTCAGGGCAGAAGCTCAGGTCCTGCAGTGAGCTCTCTCCTGGCGTACTTGCAGCCCCCAAAGCTTTACATCAAAAGAGGTGTCTGAAGGTGCAAGGGAAGGCTGTTATTTGGGGCATTTGATCCAAGTTTTGGCAAGGCAGTTCAGCAGATATTAGTGTTCCATGGACTCTTTCCTTGGGCAAACTTGGATTAGATGACCTTGTGGGGTCTGTTTCACTCTCCTTTTTTTTGGTTCTGTATCATGCAGCTCACTGTAAGATTGTGCTGTCTGTGCTGTCAAGAAAAAAATATTCATGTTGATATTTTTCCTGCATGTGAAGGACAACAGCATCTGGCAAAGCAATGTTTTATAAAGCTGCACTTGACTGCTAACCTGTTGTGTTAAGGACATTTGAATAGTATTCCATATTAAAAAATCATCAAGACTTTAAAATAGCTCTAGATAAATACCATAAATCTTGAAAGGAATGCATATGTTTCTGTCACACATTAGCACTTTTATTCTTTAATTTGTCCCAGCCTACCTGAAGTGTTTCTACTGAAATTAGATCTGTTGTTAGTACACAATTATAGCTGTTCTATTTCTGTGATATATATATATAAAAAAAAATAAATAGAAATGTATCTGGTTATACTTAGCATTGGATATTTTTAGTATTGTTTCCTAATCTTGCTGTGGAAATCTAATGCAATATATAATATAAGAGATCACATTATTTTACTTATAGCTATATTATAAGCAATCAGGAATTTAAAAAACCCACAAAACACAAACAATAATGGATATTAAAAATCTAATCATTTGTGTCGTTAAGAGCATAGTATTTGTTTTATAATACAACCATGAATATGGCACATTTGTGTAACACATTCTGTTTATTGAAAAACAAATCCAAGATGAGATAATTTTAACTTCATATGGTATCATGGGAACAGGAGATTTGTGGAAAAACACCAGGAAGAAAAATTACAGTAATGAATGAAAAAATCAGTAGCTGAGAAACTTACAGCAAAGGACCCATTTGTTCTTTAGGATTGTTATGCTAATTTTTGGGACTTGCTGGAGCAGCAAAGTAGAGATTTTAAGAGGAAGGCATCAATTACCAAATACTAATGCTATAAAGATATCATTAGCTTCTCAAGGTAATTTCAAACACCCATTCATACGCTGCTTTTCAAGCACTGCACTTTTATTTGAACTCTGTAAGAGGTAAAACTCTAAAAAAGTCAATAAAACTTAACAGTTTCCTTAAGAAAACAAAAGTGGTTTCCTTGAGAAATATTATGTTTTAATCCTACACTAATTTGAAAAAATATAATAAACCATCTAGAGGCCCCTAAATAAGACCCAGAAATGAGATATTAGACTACTGATGTATTATTTTTAAGGAAGTGTATGCTTGGATAAATTTTAAGCCTTACTAAGCACTTCTTACCTGAGTTTACGTTTGCAGCTGTTCACTGCCAAAATAAGGCAGTGCATGAATGATATTCAAATTATTGATTTTTAGTAACTTATTTTGACAAAAATATATTTCTCAATATAAGTCACATAACTTCATTAAGTCAGAATCCCAAACTATTAGGGGAAATGGTGGGATGAGGGAGGAACACTGCATCTAATGAAAATATTCCATCAGGAAAGTAAAGACATATTTTTGCCTCAACACTTAACTTTATACATGGATCTATAATGAAATAGTCCTGCTATAATGAAATAGTCCTGCTTCTTACTTTCCCTCATTTTGTGGAAACTTAATACATAGATGGAAGTGCTATGATCCTTGTGAATGCATGGTCAGGACTATTTCCTTTCCATTAGAGTTCTAAATTAAAAACCTGAAATCACTACCCATTGAACTCTCAGGCACAGTTTATAGAAACAGGTGCTTGGGGGGCTGTTGGGTTTTTGTTTGTC
The DNA here is from genome assembly GCA_013397295.1 of Polioptila caerulea. NCBI lineage: Eukaryota > Metazoa > Chordata > Aves > Passeriformes > Certhiidae > Polioptila > Polioptila caerulea. Next base: position 190,807 of record VYXF01008401.1, read on the forward strand.
TTGGATTTTTTTTCCAGTGACTTCTCTTCCTCTTCTCACAGCCACATTTCCTTTAACATCCCCCAAAGCAGCAGCTCTCCCAACTCTTCTTGCAGTATCTTGCAGTGCCAGCTCTTCTTGGGTTGTCCTGTGCAGGGCCAGGAGTTGGGCTCAAGGATCCCTTTGGAACCCTTCCAACTCCGAATATTCTGTGATTCTATGATTCTGTCTATGTACTCTCTAAAGCTAAAGAAATACTAACTTAAATACATCATGCACAATTTGCTTACTGAAAAATTTAAATTTAAGAAAGCAAACATTTTATTTCAAAATATAGGACCAAAACACAATGATTAGAAGTTTCAATAAAAATTAATCTAAACTTACGTGACAGATTTAAAGAACAGATTTCTTTGAGATAAAATTCATAAATATAAAATGTGACAAAACTCCGCCTTGCTACCTGAGGTATTTTTTAAATTATTAGCAATTACCAATGTATATGCAGCTGAAATATTTTTAAAAACAATTGTTTTGCACATACCTGGCTTTGTGATATTAAAAAATTAAGCAGTGAGATACACATGCAACAGTCTCATCAACATTGTGGAGGTGGTATTGATGGGTAGGTTGAAAGAATTAGCCTTAGAAAACTGATTTATTTTGTGTCACAAGTGCAAATGACATTATTTGCAGATGGATATAAAAACACAACAGCCGACTCAGCAACTGCTGGTGAGCTGAGCAAACCTCTGATGGCAAAGGCTGATGATTCTCTTTCTGTTCCTTAAAACTTTGCATCACAAAAGATGGCAAGAACAGGATGCTGAGAACATTTTGCACTGCTTGATCCTTCCCACTGTATCCTGGCAGAGTGGGTGCACGTATAAAATCCACGTTTCACGGCCTGATCTTCATGTGTGCTTTGTATGGGAGCTGAGCCTTGCTGTCTTAAGGTGAGACATGAACTCTCATGGTGAGTTCCTCCTTCATCTGTTGCTGTGTAGAAGGTACAGAAGGAGCATGGTTCCATTTCCGAACAGGAAATGCTTTACACCTTTCTTTGTTTATTTTCTCCCCTCATTGCTTCCTTTGGGGCTCTCCTACAGCTGATGCTTTGCTTCATAATCTCACTTCAAGTATGCAGACTCCTGAAGGTCACTTAAGAGCAGCATTACTTTTGTACACACTTTGGTATCAACAGAGTCGGTGAAGTTTTCATGAACTACGTTGTGAACTCCAGCTTTTTAAATAAGATTTTTTATTCCAAGAGAAAAATGGACATTTTACTGCTATCCCTGCTCCCTCTTAAGAGAAGCTTAAGAAATGCTTTTTATAAGACTGCTTTATTTTTACTGTGTAAAGTTTAAAAGCAAATGCAATAAACCACCATCACCAAATGGCTTCTATTATATAACTTTAGTTTACTCTGACTCTCTGAAGATCTGAGCAGTTTGAAAAATCTTATTTTCTGATATATTATCAGAAGAAAAGAAAGTGCAGTTTCCATGCAGAATAATGAAAGAAATAGGCCATGGGTAAAACAGAAATGAAATATTGCAGAAAATAGTGGTATATAGAAGATATTAATGCAGCAGATTTATTTCAGGGTTGGAGTAGCTAATATTCCTCACCTTGGTTCCACCAGGTAACGTGGAAAAAGGCACTGATATTTTCAAAGCACAAGTATCCAGTAAACTCATGCAAGCAGACAGGAAAACAGATTGTAATTTTGAATTGAATTCTGTTTCTTTTTCAAGAAAACATCACCATACAAAGATAAGTGTTGGGAGACACATCACAGTCTTACCAAGACAACGGAAAACTTATGGTTGATGAAGTGTTGGTAGTTAGGAAAGACAGTCTGTGAGAGGCAAGCTTTTAATGGATTGAATATAAAAAGAAAAAATTAGCAACAAACAATTTCACCCTGTAAAAAGCTGTCCTAAGAACAAAAGAGAACATTCATTAGCACACAACACAATGTGCTAAAAGATGTGAAAGCAGGAAGAGGACAGGTATAACAGAGATAAGGGTATACTGGATTTGGCATCACCCACGTTCAGAGCAATAAAAGAGGTATGTGGGAGGACCAGATGCATCAAGGTTTGTAATACACATTGACTGTCCCAGCACCAGAGAAGGAAGTCACGAGGTGCTCAAAGCAAACCACTTTTGTGAGCATACTAGGCAGGAATATAGGAAATTAAAGAGCATACACATTTGCAAAAGCTCCTAGCAAGGAATTTAGCAATACTACAACTTTCTTTTATAGTTACAGCATAAGAGCAAGAAATGAGTACTAAAAGCGTATTTATATTCAAATATGACACAAGAGAAAAAGACTATCTAGAAAAAGTTTTTTGCCATGATAACGTTGATATCTTTTGCATCATTAGAACAATAGGAAGTGTGTATTAGCAAGTACATAATAGAAAAAGACAAAATCTAGATTTTTAACAAATACTTGTATAAAACAAATAACATGCTGTAAAATCATTGCACCTTATTCAAAACAAGATTAGAAAAAACCTTTTAATATGACAAAATGCTTCAGAGCAGAGAATACAAAATTCATCAAGATGCCTACACAGGCACATCACATGATGAAGGCACATGTGTGTGCAGCTCCAGAACTACGTGCACTGCTACAAGTGCCATCAGCAAAATATCTAGAGGAAAGAAGAAACCCTTCAGATCATGGCATAATTGAATATAATGACAAGGGTGGTGAGCTCATTGCAATGTATTGGCTCAATTAATGCACTAGAAATCGCAGAGACCATTCTAATACAGTATGTTGGCCTTTAAGACCTGGAAAGGAAGTAAAGTGGAATGATAAAATTTACCTGCTCCAGATGATGTAATCTTTTTGCTCTACAGGTCTCATACACTCTGTACTGTGTTCTACCCTAATATGGCTTATTATGTTGATTAGGTCCAAAAATGGCTAAACTCTGAATTATGAGACAAAAGGTATAAAAGAGAAACGTGAATTTTTAGAGAAAAGCTTTTGAAAACAATTTGTCATGGATGCTTTGATATGACAGTACACTCTTATTTATTTTTTCATATTTTAAAACACATGCAAGCTTAAAAAAAAAAAAAAAAAAAAAAAAAAGAAAAAAAAAAGCCACAGGAATATTGGAGATAGGAGTGCAATGGTACTTTTTTCATGCCTAATAGAATTTGGCAATACACTGTGATATTAAGGAAGCCAGAACTCACTTAGCAACATACTAGTCAGAATTGTGGTGAGTCACATCAATCACTAAATGTGGTATTTGTGACAAACTATATCCCCAAACAGACCCTGTTCCTATAGGCCTTCAGCTGTGTGCATTTTAGCGAGTTGAAGCCTCAAATAAATAATGATTCTGTAACAAACTGTTGTGGTCTGAGATTCAAATCAGGAACCCAGGAGTTAACCAGAGGCAAGAACTACATTAGAGGCATGTAAAGTCTACCACAGAATTGGAAATGACCTCAGCAGAGTGACAGCCTGTGAGTGCAGTGCCTTCTGTATCTGGAGTGAGGCTGCTGTGTCAACAGGCTCCCCTTGATCAGGTACCTTGTAGTAGATCTCAGGCACAAGGTTGATTTTGCCTAAATTACTGTCCAGTCTGTTTGGTTTTTCTCCTGTGACAAGTGTTCCACCTATTCAGTGATCACACCAAGCTGCTGACTGTGGAGTGCTTGTTTCCCACAAAGCCAACCCTGTGCTGGGCTGCATCCAAAGCCCTGTGGGCAGTACAGTGAGAGAGGTGATTCTGCCCCTCTGCTGTACTCTCATGAGACCCCACCTGCAGTGCTGCATCCACCTCTGGGGTCCTCAGGACAGGAAATATTTGGATCTATTGGAGCAGGTCCGGAGGAGGCCACAAAGATGGTCGGAGGTCTGGAACACCTTCCCTGTGAAGACGGGCTGAGTGAGTTGGGACAGTTCAGCCTGCAGAAGAGGTGGCTCTGGGAGACCTTATAGCAGCATTTTGGTAGTTAGAGAGGGCAGAAAGAAAGATTGGAACAAACATTTTAGCAGGAGCTGTTGTGATAGGACAAGGGGTATGTGGTTTTTAAGTAAAAGATAGTAGACTCAGACTAGATATAAAGAAATTCTTTACAATGAGCATGGTGAAACACTAGACCAGGCTGCCCAGAGAAGGGACCCCATCCCTAAAAACATTCAAGGTCAGTTTTGATGGGGCTCTGAGCAACCTGATCTAGTTGAAGATGTCCCTGCTCACTGCAGGAGCAGAGTTGGACTAGATGACCCTTCCAACCTAAAGAATTAAATGATTCCATGGAAATGACAAATATTTAGTTGTACTTGCAATATTTGGAAGAAAGACTTAATGGTGAAATTGCTGCTTGTTATGTTGATCCAACAAATAAAGAAAATGTAAGTCTATTAATTTGTTCAGAATCCATATTCCAGAGAGAGAACACAGCTCAGTTTCTGCCTCTTTACACATGGTCTCCTAACATCCTGTTGATACAAGAAAGTGAATTTCACTCCTGAAAGTGAAGATACCAACACATCCTAATACTTCTCACACATATGAGTATTAATTTTGGCACCTACAATTTTTGCTTATAGATAGGCAGGCACACTGTCAGGTCAGATAACTGGTGCTTAAAAAGGAGCAATGGATATTAGTCTGACATGGTTCCTGACTGATGTCCACCTATCAAACTAACTTCCTGAGACTACTGCCTGCATTAAACAGCAAAGCAGATGTGTACTAGTAGAGAGAACACATTTAATAAAAGTCTGGACCCATGGCTTTTCAATATTCATGAATCCTACAGCTAATACTTACCGGGCAGCTACTCCAGCAAGCTGCTTTTCAAGCTTTGCATAGATTTCAGCACTAAGAAAGCAATCAGTCCTTAAAAAGATGGTGTTTCTTGCCTTTCCTGGACAGTAAAAGTGATGCTTATCAGCCTTTTCCCAGCTAACCACATCCTGGGCTGCTTTCTAGGGCCCAAGGCTTGTAATTTCCCATCCTTTCTGCCTTCATCTTATTTTATTGCATCCTAGTGAATTTCATTGGAGAAAACAATATCCTGCACTTGTTATGTGCAGGTTTGAGTTTGAACAATAGGGTACAAGGTGGATAATTTTATAATTCCTATATTATTACAGTCCTGGAGAGAACCAAGCCTTCAGACTTCCAGTAAGTCTTTCTCTGTTGAAAGCCAGAGAGAATTGGTATAATTTGGGAAGAAATGCTGTTGTTTCTTGAAACACCAAATGTTTATTTAAGCAGTTACCAGGGAGAATATGACTCTTTCCAAGAAAGGTGCATTGTGTTTTTCACAATTTGTAATAACATAGCTACCGTTCTGTCTGAGGTCCTGCATGCTTTAATACGACTTTAAGTACATTTAGGCTTTACTGGCAAAATAGGGATTTTTTTACTCCAGGTCACTCAATAAAGATTACACTCCTACATATTGTTCTGTGTCAGAGTTGTATGTGCCCGCCTGTTTCACAACAGATGGCTGCATTTCAGTGCTTTTATATAGATGTATGTGGAAAATTGAAAAAAAAAAAACATTCATTTTAATTCAACTTCTTCCAGCTGCTTGTATGCTTTAGTTGTATCCATCGAGCTTGATGTCATGCAAGAGAATTTTTTAAATAGAACTTTGCAAATTTTCTTCTGTTCATTCTAGATCAAGATTTATTTGGAATGGCTGTATAGAGAAAGTAAATTGAGTATATTTCATGTTGTAACATACCAGACATTGTTTCATGGAGCATTGCAATCTGTGAAATACAACAAGGAATAAGGTACCTTTAAATATAATCTTTTGGTTTTAGGGTGAAAGAGCACTTGCAGTTCTGAGAAGGGAGCCTTAACCTCTGCTTCCAAGCTTTGAGTGAGCATTTCTCATGATGGTTTACCTTTTCCGAGCTTTTTTCTGACCTGTATTTCAAGGATATGAATAAAATACGTCGCAGATTTTTTTTTTTCCCCATGAAATACAGAAGTAAACATATGGTTATTCAATTCACAGATAGAAGGGTATTTTCAGTGGTCTTTTAAGTCTAGGTCATCAAAGTTCCTTATCGGCTTTTCCAGTAAACGTTGATTTAAAATGCTACTTTATGGGTTTGGCTTCAGTGATTTAGTAATTTTCCTCTGCTTTGCCCTTGTGCTCTGTGACAGAGAAGAGCTGGTCTGGCTTCCTCCGGGCTTTTGTCACCCAAGATTCATTGATGAGACACCTAAGGACTAACAAGGAAGCGACGTAAAGCCTCAAAGCCAAAGAACAGAGTGAATCACGACCTAGTATAACAAATGAACCGTCTGAAAAACATAGGAAAACAGGCTTGAGCAAGGTCTTCTAAACTTTGCTTCTCTTTACTGTTTTAGAACAGGGTGAATCCCAAACCCACTTGCAGCCCCACATCTGGGCAACTCATCAGAAATATCCTGTTTTCTGGCTGGTATTTATAAAGTGGTTTGCATTACTAGAGGCGCAAGTACAGAACGCTGGATAGAGGATACCGCTGTTTAGGGGAGGGAAAAAGAAAATAAAACTGCGTCTGCACTCCTTTCAACACAAGATCTGCCTTTTTCCGTAAGATCTGACAGGGACGGAAAGGACGCCGTCCTGGATCCCCGACCCCTCTCACAGATCCTACGGCACCGGGAAGGGCCTCGAAGGGGACTCGTGTGTCGGAAGGGTCGCTGTGGGGTCGGAAGGGCTCTACGATTCGCACAGGTACAGATACAGATATAGGAACAGGCCCGCCCGGCTCCCGGTGCGGAGCCGCTCTGAGAGCGCTCCCTCAGCACCGGCCCCTCACCGACCGCGGGGAGGCGGGGCCAGCAGCAGTGACCAATGACAAGCTGCGGCTCGCCTCTGACTGACAGGCNCTCTGCTGTCCCCGCCCATTGGAGGGGGCTGGGGCGGGGCACGGCTCCTGGGCGGGGCTAAGGGCCGCCGGGGGGGCGTGGTCTGATGCCGTATATAAACCTGGTGCGGCGCGTTTGTCCTGCTCAGTGGGCGCAGCCTTGGCCGTGCTGCTGTGTGTGCTGCGGGTCTGTGCGCAGCGCCTGCCGCTGCCTAACAGTCCCTCCTTTATTGTGCGCGCGGCCCCTGGGTCAGCGGCTCCTGGGGCGCGTCTCTTCCCCGCCTTGTGCCTCCTTGTGCGCTTCCGCAGAGTGATTTGTCTGCGCCCCTTGCCCGCTGAGGGGGGGCGTACCCCCAGCCCGCGCCGCTTTTCTCTCCCCTCCTGGCCGGGGGCTTGCGGCGCTTCCTTCTGGATGCGTCCCCGCAGCCCCGGGCGGGAGGCGGCCAGGGGGAAGCGCTGCCTCCGAGGATTTACCGCCGCCTGGGACTCGGACCTGCTCCTTTCCTGCGGGCGCACCCGGCGCCCCGGCTCCGCTGCCGCTCCGGGCCGCTGCCATGGACGAGAAGTATCTGCCCGAGCTGATGGCGGAGAAGGACTCGCTGGACCCGTCCTTCACCCACGCCTTGCGGCTGGTCAACCAAGGTGAGGGACGGCGGGGCGGAGCAGGGCGCCTTGTCCCGCGGTGGGGACGGGCCGGAGTGAGCGGCGGATGCTCAGCCGGGGGTTCCTCGTTGTACCGCTCTGAGGGTTTTGTTGTGTTCAGGCGAGGTTCCCGGTGAGGGGTTCACCCTCGCCTTGCTCTGCTTGCTGAGGTTTGTTGTGCTCAGGCTGGCGGTGTTTGCCGGCTCCCGGCGCCTTCCCCTGCCGGGCAGCCTCGCACGCTGGGTGCCTTCCCGCATTGCCCCTACCCACCGGTGTTTTCTCTGCCATCGCTCGCTGCTCGAGTTACAGACTGTTCCGAATTGAATGGCTGTGTAAGACGGCTGGGTCTGCTGTGCTCTGCTCGGGCTGCACGTCAATTAAAACCCCAGAAGGTTTTCCTATTTTACCCTGTTTCTGAACAATGAACAGCCGGTTGTTTACATGTGTGTGAGCCTTCTTAATAACGAGCCTACTACCGATGGCCTTTGCTAAAAACTTTGGGCTCTGCCACTAAGGTATTAAGGAACCAACAATGAATTTTAGTAAACCTTTAAAAAAACACAAGGCATATTTTGTTTTGCAATTATATAACTCCAGATAATAAATTACTCCCACCCCTTCTGCATCTGTCATGTCAGATGTGCTTTAAAGTGCTAGCTTTTTGTTTCAGTGATGCAATACTGACTATAAAAGTCATTGTGTATGAATTAAAGTATGATTTAATGTACATTTCGAGATATTGTATAATTGGCATGTGACTTGCAAGTACAGCTCTGGAGAGACAAATGCTTGATATAGTGGTTAGGATGCTCAAGTGAAATAAGCTATGAACTGATCCTCTAATACACCAAAGTGTCAGCCAAAATGATCTTGGTTTTAATTGCATTGATTAAAAAGCCTTGCTTGATGTACTTCACATCTTATAACAGAAACAAGTTTAAGTTGATGTGGACTCTTCTAATGCATTGTAGGTTTTGATGTGTGATAGATGTGAACACCTGTCTCAGAATCAGAATTACTGTTGACTGAAATACTCTGAAGTTAAGGGTAGCTGTCACAATTTCAACTGTGGAATGCATATGCTAAGTGAATTGAAGGTCTGTGTCCATGGGTGGTTGATATTTTGCATGTTTTTTCAAACTTTGAATCTGTAAAAATGTCCCTGTTGATTGTGGGAAAAGGAGAATTATATTAAAAAAAAGCAGTTACTTGCTGTGTTTGCTGTAAATGAAAAAGCTGGTAAAAATTAAACTTGATGGCTACAAATTATTGGAGTTCCTTTCCAGGTAGTGAAGAATCTTTTTTCATATGTAAATTATTCCAGAGAGTTATAGAAGCATGTGATTTACTATTTTGTAAACAGTGTTCAAGGAAGTAAATCTGTCCTTTTGACTGAGTTTATGATATTTTTTGAGGTTCTCATTGAAATGATAAATTGGAGGACTGAAACTTTTGCCTTTCCTCATGATGTCTGCATGCATACATTCAGCTCCAAAAAAAAAAGTGAAAAAAGTAGATATATGTGCATCCAACCTCTGTAATCTAGAAGGTGTCTTGATTTTTTTTGTTTATTTGAAAGTGAAGTCTTGGATTATAACTGAAGTGCTTCACATGTTAGAGGTGGGGAAAAGAAAGATTGAGGGTGACTAATCAACTGGTTAACTGTAGTTTAAAATGGAAATTTGTATAATAGCTACGTAAATTAAGTAGTTTATTGTGACATCACCAAAGAGCCAGATAAAATGAAGTGACTGTATAATACAAGTGGGAAATATGACTTCAGGAGGGGATGTTTTACAAACCTGTCCTGCCATGATGCTAACTTTATCAGGGGCTTTTTTTCCCCCCTCATTTGTAATAATTCTATGCACTTAAATGAATGGCAGTTATTAGTGGAAATGTGTATGTAATGATTCTGGCTTGGATTTTGTGTGCCTGGTCCACTGGTCTGTTTTCTTTATTAGTTCATGTGGTAGCAAATGAAATAGCTTGTCTAATTTTTTTTAACTGGATTTGTTTATCTTTTAAGTTTAGAATGAAACAGGTTTCCAAGTTTGGCTTCTTTTGGATATCTGTGAGAATGTCTTAGCAAAGGTTTAAAGTGCTTTAAATAACCAGCTTAATTATGTAATAGCATTTTGGTGTCTTAGTGGTATTAAATTTGCTGTCTGTTTTTACTTAAACTGAAATACTGTACATCAGCTGGCTTTCTTCAGAAACTCAAGACTAATTTGTGAGAGTTGTATGGATGAAGTAGAATCCTTCTGAGATGCTGAAGTGATTCAGGTGTGTTTAGTGCTTAGACAGAAGAGCCAAATTGCTAACAAATTTCCAGTCATGTTGAAATTTGGTTTCTAGGGAAAATCCTGGGTCTAGGTTTCTCAAATCTGGTAAATAGAGTTTTCAAATGGAAGTGGATGAATTTGCATAGTATGTTTACAATTACATATTTTAATTTGTGTACACTCAAATTACATTATTTTAAATTAAAAAAGTGGAGCTTGACCTGCTTCAAGTTCCTGGGTAACATTTCAGTTAAAAAAGAACAATGTGGAAATAACTAAGATGCTGTAAGAACATTTTCATGGGCAGTATTATTAATCTTTCTGAATTGAGATATGACAGAAATTTCTCTGCCTCGAAACCTTGGTTTGAAAGCGCTAAAATCAAATATCAGCATCCTTCAATGTTACTGCATAGTAAGTCCTGATTTTTCTTGTTGAGAACTCTGTTCAATGATTTGATGCCCTATCTCCTTGGGATACAAATACAATACCTATTGCTTCAGTTTTGTTTTAAACAATCATTGAAACATGTAGCTGCTGTCTAAATTTTAGAACAGTGGGAATCTTTTCTAGGAGACTAAACTTTATCCCTTGTTCTAATTAAGATGTATTTGTATACTTGAACATTAAGCCATCCTAAAAAGGATTTTTTTTGCCTGTAAACGATTAAGCATGTTATAGATTAGAAGTAGACTTACTTGTGTGTGTAGTAAGATGACCATGCTAATAGGATTAATTTGCAGCTGGTACCAGACAGTGGGAACTGGAACATTTTGTCCAGTTACTAGCTTGTAGTAAGTTCTGTAAAAGAAGAACCTTGGGAAAGATGAGGTTCTGTGAAGAAGCAAGAGCTTAGTGCATTTGTTTTTTTACTCTTTTCAACTCATACGTGCCCATGTTTATGCAAAATCTGAAAAATATTTATCTGTGGGAGTGATGGTAGTTTTGAAATCAAGCCTTATTTTGAAGGCTGACTTTGCAGTTGTGCTTATATGTAAATGTTGGGAAATGTGCAAGTGTAGTGTTGATTGTCATAACTTGGTTCATGAGTGATGCTCTAAAAATACTGAAAGATCTGTGAGAGAAAAGTTGCTTTACCTTCTTTCACGTTTATTTATGGTAGTGATTCAAGATGGGCTGTTTGTGAATGTTGAGTGAAGTATATGAAACTGCAGCTGGAAGAAGCTAACTGTAAATAAAACGTGGTGATACCAGACACATTTCTAACAGGGGAGACATGAAAATGGGTGCTTGGCAGTTGTTGGTTTTTGTAGATAATTAAATGTGTAGGTAATGAAAGTTGGAGCTGCTGTCTTTGCTGAAAGACAACTCTTCTGTGCAGAAAAGACCTCAAGAATTCTTCCTTACAAGCTCATTTCAGCTGCTTTGAGATTTGAGGTTAATATCTGAAGTTGGCAAGGCTTCCTTTAAAATGTCAAAGAGACGATGTACAGAAATGCCAAGCCTTCCCATCAGTAGATGGCTGTATGTGCTAACTCTGTGCTGCATGGCTGCCCTGTGCCACATGTCTAGTGGTGATCAGCAGGGGCTTGCTGCTTCTTGTGTCAAATTTTGCTTGAGAGTTCAATTATCAGAGCTGTACCTCCCTAAATATCAAGGAAAATGGAGTGAGGGAATGTACTTACTTTGTGCTTTGTGGAGGCTTTTAGTGGTCTATTTTTTTAGTTTTTTTTTTTTTTCCGGCAGAGATGGCTTTGTAAAAATGGTTGAAGTAGGAGCTTAACAATAAATAAAGATTCCATAGATGTTAGTGATTTTTGTTGTGGTTTAAGCTCAGTTTGGTTGGTAGGTACTGTGCAGCCACTCATTCCCTTTCCTCTGGTGCAAACTGAGGAGAATTGAGAAAAGGTACAATTTGTGAATTTAATGACTGAAATAAATTAAAATATAATAACTATACTGGAAGTGATAAAGAGGAATAAAACCCAAGGGAAACAAGTGATGCATAGTACAGTTGTCCCCCATCTGCTGACTGATGCCCAGGCTGTCCCTGAGTAGCAATCAGTGGCTCTGAGTCAACTCCCCCCAGTTTGCATACTGGGCATCCATCCTGTGGTGTGGAATATTCCTTTGTCCAGTTCAGGTCACCTCTCCTGGCCGTGCTCCCTCTGGGCTTCTTGTGCACCTGCTGCCCAGCAGAACGTGAGACACTGCAAAGTCCTTGATTTCCAGTGAGCACTTCTTAGCAACAAGCAAAATATCACGGAGTTACCAACTCTCATTCTGAATCTGAAGCACAGCGCTGTACCAGGCACCAGGCAGAAAATTAACTCTATCTCAGCCAAAACCAGGACAACGTTCAATAGATCTGAGTATGCAAGAGGTTTTGTGCTTTTCTTTAGTTTATCAAAAATAATTGTGATTATGTGCAGTGACATACATATGTTACAACAGAAGTAGTCAGTTTGCCACTGAACATCCACTTTCCCATGTGGACAAATTCCACGGCATGGCACAGACACTTGGTGCTGCTCATTCCCAGTCACAACGTACTACACTGGTGTAACCTCAAACTCTCCTTTGTGTCATTATTGTAGCAATCACAGAAACAATACTTGTTTCCAGTGTCCTAATCTTTGAGGATTTCAAAGCACTTCATGAAGGTCATAGGTGCTTTGAAAATGAGATATGGCTGTAGAAAGCTGACGGTGTTTCAAAATGATTCAGAGCATTGTATGAAATACAGTAAATTTTGTGCTCCTCAGATTTTTTTCAGATAGCTGATCACTTTTAGTTGTCACTCTTAGAGGTTAACCAGAAATAAACTCTTTGGGTTTTAGTCTGATTACTAAAAGACAACAGTCTAAGCAAAACGTTTTGGTGAAATTGGTTATTTTCCAGGCCAAGTGTGAGGAGAAATTTAGGTGACAATAATGGGAATGGATATGATGTCATGGTTGCACCATCAAACTAGGGAAGGCTGACCTGGGTTCAATTTCTGCTTTCTTAAAGCAGAATAAAAAGTAGTTACTCTTGGAAGGCAGTAGGGATATTTTAGAGTCTGTCTCTCATCTCAGCTACCTGTATTTGGTAAAACTTCAGAAGTTCACACTTTTGTTATGGTTACTCTTTGCTTTTACTGCAGTGAAAGCGTATTGAAACGGAGGGCTTCCTAAAAGTTAGATTTCAATCTTACTCTCTAAAAAGGCTGGGGAAGTGGTTTATCAGATATTCCAGTCATGTTAACAGGGCTTCTGCTAAATGCAGCTGAAGATAATCACACGTTCTTCACCCCTGGGCTCATCTCTGTTCTGAAGCCTGACTGAGCCTAGAGCTGCTCACTGTGATCACAGTTAGTGTAAAGCTGACTCCTAATTCACTTGCACACTCACTTTGGCAGTCAATGAGAGAGATTGAATTTAAAGGTTTCAAATGCAGGCTGACATGGTTTGTCACTTTCAATCCTTTTTGACACCAGCCATGCAAATTAGAACTGTAGCCTTCTGCGTACTTATTTACTGGGGAAATCAGAAAGAAGGTCACAGCACTGTTCTTCTGGCCTGTGGCTTGTTTGACTTTCCTTGCATGTACTTAAAATTTGTGTACGTGACCTTTCTGCCCTCTGATTTCAAGTATAATTAAGAAACAAAAGAATTTAGGATGCAGTTTTGTTTGAAAGAATCAGGTGTCAACGTTCAGAGTTGAGAAGCGTCTGTAAAGTATTGAGTGTGGTACTGCATGACTTTTTAATTAGTATTTAGCAGGGTTCAGTAAAAAGCATGTTTAAATAGATTAACTGGTAACTAACACACCTAATATTTTATGGTGAATTAACTGACTGTTCTTAGCTGAGCTCTGCAGAAATCTTGCAAGCTTAATGTTTACATTGTTAGTACTGGTTTTCAGATAGCAGATAACGAAGGACAGGGCTTCCATACTGGCTGTGTGGAATATCTGATAAAGTGGGGTTGTCTACCCCTGAATCCTGGGAAGGCAAGTCTCACCCATGCCATGGAGCTGTTTGATAGGGGTGATGATAGTTCTGGAATTATTTTAGAGCCATATGTTTCTAGCCAAGTGTGATTGTTTGGTTTTTTTTTTTCCAAGTGTAACACTAGCTAGAAAATTAATATCTTTGTGGCCTTAAGCTAAGGCTATTAAGGGCATATAGACTTGGGAATTCAATTTTCTTGCGACATTTTAGTTCCAGAAGTCCATATGCCTTATTCTTTGAGGAAATCATGGAAAAGATAGAATGCTTTGCAAGCTTGTGAAGGTCTGTAGGGCTCTTGCCAGTCTGATTGGTGTGTGAAGGTGATCTTGGAGTTGTGCTTTGAGAGCCCGAGTGCCTTCAGGAGTGAATAAAGGTGCAAAGATGGTGACATGTCTGACCAAGAAGTATAAATGAAAAAATGCTTTAGCATTCTACTGGTCCTTATATCTGGTTTATTTTGCATGTATTGACACCCTTGCTTCAAACTGAGTCACATTTATGGACATTTGATCCCTGCTGAATGGTTCAGCTCTTTGAACTGTCAGTGATTTGGGCTGCACTGTAGCTGTAGGTTGATGGTTTATGCCAAGAAGCAAATTAAAGAGCAGTAACTGGAGAGGTAGCATGAAGAAGCATAGACTGATTAGACTGACTGATGTATTTCTGTACCTCAACAGCTGAGCAGTGCATGTTTTATTCTTTGTGTGTTCATCCCATCTTAAAATTTTCCTTTGTTTCAACTCACCTTTGTCATATTAATCACTTATGTTTCTTATATGTTGTATTGTTTTTCAGCATTTTACTTCATTGTCAAGGTAAACTTATTAAGAAACCAGTCAGTTAAATGGATTTCTATTCTCCACCTCTAGTTGCTATTTGCTGGATGCCTTTCATTTCTTATTTTGATGTGTTTATCAGACTTTTGGCTGCAGGTAGCAACTCAACTTCAACAAAGTTGTGATGCAGCAAAAAAATGTCAGTTTAATTCTTGTAGAAGGTAAATCTTTCACTTTTTTGGCTTGTATAGGTGTTCTTTTATAGGTCTTTATTTTCTAGCAGGAATTTGTTGACAAAGTAATTGGAAACCTAAAAGATTAGAAATCATTTCAGTAAACCCATTTTACTTGATCCAACAGAAAATTTGTTACAACAGCTACTGCTGTGCTGATCTTGGTATAATATAGTGACAGTGAAAACCTGAAGTTGCAAATCCTTTGAGGATTTACTGGTTTTCTTTGACTTTAATAATCCATCACGATTTTTCAGAAGGAATAGTCTGAGGAAGATGCCTTTATGTGGACAAGACAAAGAACATAGGAAAATGTCCAAAGTACTGTGTGCAGTTTCAGACACAACAATATAAATCACAATATAGGAAAGATATGAAACTATTAGAGAGGGTGCTCAGGGGAGGACTATGAAGATGAAGGGTCTGGAGGAGAAGCTTTATGAGATGTGACTGAGGTCACTTGGTCTGTTCAGTCTGGAGGAGACCAAGGGGAGACCTCATTGCAGTCTGGAACATCCTCAGGAGGGGGAGAGGAGGGGCTGGTACTGATCTCTTCTCTCTGGTGACCAGTGAGGACCTGAGGGAAAGGCCTGAAGCTGTGTCAGGGGAGGATTAGTTTGGATGTTGAGAAAAGATTCTTCCCCCAGAGGGTGTTTGGTTCTTCCCCAGGTTTCCCAGGGAGGTGGTTGCAGCACCAAGCCTGATACAGCTCAAGAAACATTTGAACAATGCTTTCAGCCACATGGTGGGATTCTTGAGCTGGTCTTGTGCAAGGCCAGAAGTTGGACTTCAGTCCTTGTGGGTCCCTTCCAACTCAGGATATTTTATGATTCTATAAATTGAAATTGCTTCTCCTCTCTCTGCTGCTGCATTTGTTGAATACTTTGAGAGTAAATGTGTCTGTAGTCTTTTACTGCCTCAGACCATTCAGCAACAGTACTCTGGGAAGCAGATGTGTTTGAAAGCAAAATGTTTTAGATGTTTTCAGCCAGTTTTTCCTACTGCTTTGGGATAAAAATGATTTTCAGATGTAGAAATGGAAGAACTGCTTTTAATGTGGTCATTCTTCCTTTCATGTGTCCTTTTCTGTTTGCTGGTAGTGGACAAAGGTTTTTGTTACTGGTTCATTTTGAGCCATGTCCTAATTAACTAGAAGTGGTTAAGTTCCAATCCTGATGTGTCCCTGGTCAGAAGCCCAGCTTCTGCTCCCTGCAATCACACCTGCAGTATTTGAGGGTTCAGGAGATTTTTGTTACTTTTCTGCTGCTTTTAAGCAGAAATGCTGTGATGTCCTCTATCTTGACTTCAGTGATACACTCCATGAGGTAAAGCAGTGGAGTAAAAATTCACCCTTTCCTTCTCTACCCACCTCCAGACTAATGCTAAATGATAAATTTCACTTCTGTGAAAGTGTAGGGCACTATGGTTCGTCATGTCTGTTTGTTTGACTTTTTATTGTGTTTAACTGTACTCCATCTCCCCTCCTGAGCTTGAAGGAAAGCAGATTTTTCTCAGCTATAGAAACACAGTTGGGGTATGAAGTTCTTGATCCGTTTGTAGAGTCATGAAAGTTCAAAAAGCATTTTTTTGCTTTATAAGTATCCAACTGCTTCATGACCACTTCCAGCCTATTATTTTGTGCTCAAGATTGTCTTAATTTTGAAGAAACTTGGTCACAGATCAATTTTCTGCCTTCCTTAAAAGAGTTCCTCAAAATCTTTGTTGTAATTGGAAATGTTTCTCAAAGCCAGCAAGTTTGTTCTAATGATTGATTCAGTTTCTCTGTTTAGAGCCTGGAATGTCCAGACGGGTGATGCCACTTGACAGCACATGGGCTGCAGTGATGCCTTGAGCCCTCCTTAACCCTTGCTCCCTATGCAGAGCTATCCCAGGGATGTCAGAGGCTGGATGGGCTGCAAGGTGAAATGCAGCACCTTAGTACTGGCTCTTAAGGACTGGAAAAGGCTATTGTGGTCTAATTTGTCTTGTGTTACACAGATTGGTCTTAAAGATTCTTTTCACTTATCATATACCCTTGACCTTTTTATTACACTGTGCATCTATGGTCTGGAAAAATGATTAGGTTTTTATTGACCTACTGTATAAAAACATACAACAAAAGATTTATCATGTTTTTAAGGCTTACTGTGTCTATTTTTTAGACCTTTTTGTTTCTTTGGGCACCTGAGTTTTTACAGAAGCCTCTTATTACCATGTGAAACAAATGCTGGGAATGATGTGTGATCAGAAAGTGCTTGTGAGGGATGTGGTGTTTTTGGCTGGGTTTAATTTTTTGTTCCTGGTAGCCAGTGTGGGGTTGTGTTTTGGATTTGTGATGAAAACAGTATTGATAACAAAGGGATGTTTTCATTACTGCCTAGCAGAGCTTACACAGAGGCCTTTTCAGCTCCTTCAAAGTCTTTTCTGCTCCTCACCCCACTGGTGAGGAGGCTGGGGGGGAACAAATACTGGGGTAAGACACAGCTGGGACAGCTGACCCCAACTCACCCAAGAGATGTTCCAGACCGTATGGCATCGTGCCCACCATGAAAAACTGGGGGGAAAAAGGAAGAGGGGAAGTTTGGAGCGATGGTGTTTGTTTTCCCAAGTCACCATTATGTGTGATGGAGCCCTGCTTTCCTGGGAATGGCTGAGCACCTGCCTGGCCATGGCAAGTGGTGGATGAGTTGTTTTGCTTTACTTATGTGCATGGATTTTACTTCACCTACTATTAAACTGTCTTTATCTCGACCCACGAAGTTTATTACTTTTACCCTTGGAATTTTCTCCCCCATCCTCCTGGGAGGAGGGAGTGCCTGTATGGGGCCCAGCTGCTAGCTGGGGCTAAACCATGACAGAGAATTAATGACCTCTGAAGACTTCTCTAAGCCCTATATCATCTGTGAATTTGAGGATCTCGGGCGATTACGAATTGTTAATATCGGCATACTTTGGAAAGAGCAGAAGCCTTCCACAGTGGGTTTTCCTACAAGATTCTGATACAGCGTCTTGCTTACGTGTGGTGATGCAGAACTCCTGACGATGTAGCTTATGCAGAAAGGTTTCTGAATGCATCTTTTCCAGACAACTCTATTCTGATTAGAGCACTAGTAATTAGAGAAGGCATTGAGCATGTTTCATTTTGGGGGAGCTGTTTCAGGAGGGTTTTAGAGCGTTTCGGGAATTCTTTCTGGAGCGGTGCCGCCCGCGCCGAGCGGCGCCAGCAGGGGGCGACAGCGGCCGGGCCCTGCGGGACTCCCGGGATCGGGCGTGATCCCCCCGGGAGAGCCGGGATCGGGGCTGTGGGAACGGGCGTGACCCCCCGGGAGAGCCGGGATCGGGGCTGTGGGAACGGGCGTGACCCCCCGGGAGAGCCGGGATCGG
>VYXF01008401.1:208995-243324 GCA_013397295.1 Polioptila caerulea
GGAGCCGGGGCCGTGCGGCTGTAGGCGGGCGCTGGGTGCCGTCGGTGTTCGCCGGTCACAGCAGCTCCGCTCCCAGATGTGTTGTCCTGTCCTGTCTGTTCTGCATCTCGAGGCCCAGCTGTGCCCCTGTCCTGCTGTAACCCCAGCCCGCAGCTCTGCCCCCGCAGCCGCTCGCTCCCTCCGCCGCGAGGGAATGGGGGAGGGAAGCGGGGAAGTGAAACACCCAAAGCTGTGGGTTAAGATGGGATACTTTGATAAGCAAGGTACGAGCTGCGCACACAAGCAACTGAACGCAAGGAATCCATTCACCACTTCCCATGAGCAGGCAGGTATTCAACCATCTCCAGGAAGGCAGGATTCCATCACGCCTGACTGTGGCTTGAGGAGACAAACACCTCCACTCGAACATCCTCCCTCTTCCTTATTCCTTCCACTCTGAACGTCCACCTCTTCTTCCCCCTCACTTTATATGTGTAGGATGTTGCCACATCATACATGGGGGTGGTTTTAAACTAAAAGAGGAGACATTTGGATTATATATTAGGAAGAAATTCTCTGTGTGCTGAGGCACTGGCACAGTTGCCCAGAGAAGCTGTGAAAGCCCCAACCCTTGGAGTGTTCCAGGTCGGGTTGGATGGGGCTCTAAGGGAAGGTGTCCCTGTCCCTGGCAGGGATTGTGGAACTAGATGATCTTTAAGGTCACTTCCACCCCAGACCCTTCTGTGACCTGAAGTAGCTTTGTCCAGTGGTGTTTTCTTCACATATGCTTGAACTACTAAGACTGCTCTCAGTCCAGTTTGATAAGTGTTGAATAAAATTTTAAAAGAAACTTTCCCAGACTTTTAAACTTCAAGGTCTTAGAATAGTCCTTTATTATCAGCTGATTAAATGGAGAGTACAGGGAAATTACCATAATGATATTTATAAATTATTTATTTATGGATGCACTTCTATAGTTTGCAGACCTGAAATAATAGGCCTTGTTTGAAACTCTAAGTAATAGTACACATAGTTCAATATAAGGTTAATTAAAAATGCTGGTGTGTGTTTCATTACCACATAAGTGGCAAGTAGCTGGCTGTGGGATCAGCTCTATAAAGAACTCCAAGCAAATTATCCTTTAGATTAATGCCCTGACAGTAGAAAATGGATGTGATTTGCTTTCTTAACTGGTAGATCATAGTTTCTTTAGACTTCAGTGGTGTGCTGAGCATTGTGCTAACATAATGTATTTTCTGCCTCTGAGTAGGTTGTAGGTCCTGAAGGCACCAATCCCTTATTCCTGTTCATGTGTTCAAAGCAATGACCAAAACTTCCAGTGACTGCTTGAGCTAGGAGGCTGCTTGCTATGATGCCTTGCATGAGGCTGATGCTGAGTATTTATTTAGTTACTCTAGGCAATAGCTAAAGGACTCAACTTGCTGGATAGCCTCCTGCTTGGTCATTTTTTCTGGGGGAAGCAGTGAAATGGATAGAAAATAATTGAATCAAAAGTACTTTTCTTTCCGTCTTGGATAAAGTGTAAGGTAAAGCTGTAGGCTTAATTCTTTACAGTTCTTTCAGAAAATTTTGCTTAATGTTACTGCACTGAAGTAATAACTGGCTAGAGCTCAACCCTGTAGCTTGTATTTCAGTGTCTTAGCAGTAACTATTCATTATTTCTAAGTCTGTGGAAGTGATGCTAATCCCATAGGTATGTCTTGTCAGCATCTGTATGAGGTATTTTTTGGCTTATCACTTGGAAAGGTTTCATTGCTGTTATCAAAGCTGAGATTTGAAGCTTTTCTGCAGAGTCATCAGAAAAGAGCTGAGTGGAGGGAATGCAGAAAGCAAAAACAGTTCTTTATTCAGGTTTGGTACCTTAAACATGGCTATGCATACTGGTAGTAAAGGATGTCAAGCTGTGCTGTAATAAAACAAATGTTAGCATTATTTTTCTTTCATTTTATTGATGACTAATTAGCTGTTTGAGCTGTATCAATTATAGTCAATCAACTTTTTGTAATAATACCTTTTCCCTTTACAGTATTTCATCCTCAAGACATTCATCCTGACATGGGAGAAATTGTACATGTACCTAATTTAAATCCTAACAGAATAGTGAATGCAATTTCAAGCTAAGCCACAAAATGAAGAAATAAGAGCAGATGGCCCCTCAGAAAAATAGATTAAACAGAATAGACACTCCTGGCCAGCTACATAGTTAATCTCATGCTTCTTGTCAAGGGGTTCTGCCAATAGATAGTTATTATGCAAGAGTAAAGTAAAAGCTGTATGAATTTAGTGAAAAAAGCTTTTATTCATTCACAGCTCTTTCTGATAATTTAGTGTTATGTTCGTATTTTAAAGTTACAGTTATAGCAAGTGTGAGTAATAACTTAGTGAATTAGTTGTGTCTTGCTTTAGAAAGTGATCCTGCAAAAAGACTGGCTCTGGGAATGTAGTTCCTTTTATGATCATCAGAAATTCACTGTAGCATTTCTGGTATTTTCTGGCTCTGTGACACACTGATGATTGAGTCTTTAAACCCATATGTCAGATTTGGTGGAGGGATTTGTGAGTGTGTCTCTTCTGTCAGCACGAGAAAGAGCTTATAGTCCCTGTGGTTAACTGTTCTTTTCAGATGTATTAGTGGACAGTCAGATTTTTCAGTTCAGTGAAGCACCTTTATTTCTTGGGAGTATGCAAAATAACACATTTCAGCCTTTTTGGGTGGTTATTCTGTGTTTGACTGTACCTGTCATTCCTGCACTTGCTCTCAGGTCAATGAATCAAGATGGGGAAGTGAGATTTAAAATTTAGTAACTCTTGAGCCTTTCTCTAGGAAGATTCCTTCATGGGCACAAAAGTATCCATTGTGAATGTTTGAGTTTCTTACCAAATGCATTTTTTTGCTCTATTTCTCTCTAGTAGCAAGGAACGGTAGAAACACCTACCCTATTGGTTATTGCTGTCTCAGCTGTCCTTCATCTTCTAGGTACTCAGACTCTAAATTTCTTAAACAGCTGTGTTTTTTAAAATGCATTCCCATTGTTCTCTGCCACATTTAGACAATAACTTCATTCTGTACTTTTGGAAAATGGAGCATCAACATTTTCTTTCCCATATAAAAGCAATTTAAGCATCACTGAATCAAGAAGTAATGGCACCTCAGGTAGTTTGAGTTGGCACTTTTCTTATTGTTTCTTGGCAGTCAGAAGTGATGAAGGAGCAGAAACTTGAATATATGGGGCTGTGAAGGCAGGTGGGGGACAGGCAGGGCAGGTGTCTGGTTAGAAGCAGCTTCTGCAGGTTCCCAGCACTGCTGTTAAAAATATGACCAGTTTTGTGTTTGCTGTCTCACCTTGAATGTAGGTGAACTTCCCTGGCTGTGAATTGTTCCACTGCACTTAAAGGTGTCAGCTGCCTTGTGCCTGTGACACTCTGTAGTAGCTGATTTTTGGTGTATTATCTGTAGAAATGTACTGAAATCTGCTATTTAAACTAGTGAATGTAGGAATAACTCCCCTAAGAACACATACTCATCACTGAGTAAAAGCTGGCATTTTGAAATTAGCTGGATTAAAATTAAAACAGTAACATATCTAAAGTTAATTTATCAAATAATTAGTGACATAATTTGGCTGCAGTAAAAGTCGGGCGTCACAATTTAGATTTCTGTATAAGCGTTTGATTTTAAACTGTCTTCAAAACAAATTAGTAAGACAAATGAATTTGTAATGGCTTGACTGCTGAGTAGTTGCACAGAACATGCAGTTTTCCTGACTCTTACAGCTATACCGTAACCATGTCTGTTGGAAAGAAACTTGGACCTTTAAAAATACTTTTTACTGAAGAAAGATACTTTTTGTAAACAAATTTACTTACCCAAATTACAGTTTGCTCAGAAGGAACTGCTTACTTCAGATAAGGGTAAACCTAAAGATGCTTTTTTTAGAGAAAGGTTTTGGGTCAGAACTGTTTCTTATGGCAAGTAAACCAATACCATAAATGCTATTAAAACTGTAGTGTATTTTAGTTTTGTACGGTGTGTTTCAGCAAAAGCTTACTGGCATAACTTGGTAGTTATGCTTTAGATGTTTATGCAGTTATAAAAGGTGATCTGTTTAATTTTCTCTCAAATTTGGGAATATGAATAATGTTCTATTAGGTGAATACTAGAAATACTAGTTTAAGGGAAAAAAAAACCTTTCTTCATAGATGCCATGAAAGTTGGAAGATTACCTTCCTCAGGGAAGGTGCTGCATGAACAGGCACGTGGTCCTACAGAGGCAGAGATGTTTTTACTGTAGATGTGGCTGCTTTCGTGCAGAAACTGCTCTGTTGAAAGATGCTGGATCCTTTTCTTGTGATTTACAACTGGATTGAGTCCATAAGATGGACTTGGAAGCTTTATAACACTTGTAGGGGGGGCTGATCTTGTTCTACAATTCTGTGAAGTGATTCAACTAATTTCATGAGAAGAAGCTTAATAGCATGATATTTGGGAAAAAAATTGAATGTGGTAGCAATATGCATTAATTCTGTGCAATATCTGTCTTTATACACAGAAAATGATTTGGATTTGCCTGCTATTGAGCATGTGGAAGGATTGCAATTAATGTTATTCCTGTGCTAGTTAATTTTTAACTTGGATGCTAGAAGTTTTTAACATCCAATTTATGTTGGAGCTCATACATAAAATTACCACACAGATTTCTTTAAGCTGCGCTTTCCCATCTCATAGTGTTGTGCAAGCTGCCTATGTCTGTTTTTCCTGCCAAATTACATTACTGCAGCCACCAGGACTTTAATGGGTGACAAAAAAATAAAAGTACTGCCCACAAAAATTTTGTCAGAAGTGGTGCCTTGCCTTTTATCTGCTGTCAGTGGAAGTGGTGACCTTCTGAGGGAATCATGGAGTGCTTTGGGCTGGAAGGACCTTAAAGGTCTCGTTCCAATCCCCCTGCCATAGGCAGGGACACTTTCTCCAGGACCAGCTTGCTCAGAGCCCATCCAGCCTGGCTTTGAGGTTAGAGGATTAGGGTTGTGCTAACCTAATCTAGGATGGTGTGTTGGAATTAGTCCCTTTTCTTTTACCTGTGCCAACTAATGTCCCAAGGTTTGTTTCCTATATTGTGGGATCAGAATGCACAAATGCTTTAGGATGCTTTAGATTGTTATATTTTTCATAAATATTATGGAAGTATTTTTAAATTTGTGATTTTTTTGTTTTGTTTTACAGAGTAATACACAACTCATCTATTTTATGACCCATGACATACACCTGTTTTTGTGGGTTTGTGTTCTTTGTATACAAGGTTACTTTTTCACAGCTTTTTTGCACGTCAATAGTTTGTGCTTTAGTAAGCAAAATTTCACATATGGAAGTCTCAGTATGCTGAGAAATTTACATCAAAGGACCAGGAAGCTTGTGTTAAAAATCAGCAAGATGAGAAAACTATGAACAGTAGATTAAAACAAGAGATTATCCTGAAGGTTACTCCAGCGTATTCTGTTTTCAGGGGTTCATCTTTTAGAGGCTCTAAGCAGTGATGGATTACATTCACTTTCTGAATTCACTTGATCTGTGCAATGCCACAGAATATATAGATTTTTTTTTATTAATTCTGTAATAAGAATGAGGTTATACTTTGTTGGTAGAGCTCATGTAGGATCAGTGGGTGTGAGTTTAAGTCACAGCAGTGTCTGGTGCTAACTCTGAATTTCTCTGAATTAAATATAAGAATTTAAAAACATTTTAGATACTTGTAATAGCTTTGTTTCTGTTCCTTTCCCTAACTCTGTGTGAAATATGGACAGTGACAAGTTTTTATTGGACAGAAAATGCATTTTGGACAATGTGGAGTTCTAGGAAGCTGTAGGAAGAGCTGCATGCTGTGTGCATTTTCAGCCATGCACAATGGACAGGGAAAACAATGGCCTGCTGTACCCTGAGTCTGTCCATATCTGTTTCTCTGGACTGCTTTAGCATTCCTATGATAAATGAATAAAACCAATTTCTACTGTGCTTTAAGGTCACAAATCATGCCTTTCTATGTTCCAGTATTTCATGAGAAATAAGTCTTGAGCTGAGAGAAGAATTTATTAGAACTAGTATTTTTTAAAAATACCAAAGATAGAACAAATCTTTCCTTCAAAAATAATTTCAAGACTCTTTAGCAAAACAGCAGAAATCAAGGCACTTGCTAAAACTTACATGAGAGGAAGGATCACCACTTCCAAAGTCCTGGTAGTGCTGTTCTGGTGCAGCCCAGGTGCTGGTGGCCTTTGCAAGTGCAGCTTCTGGGCTGATGCTCAGCTTGTTTGAGCCTCAGGTCCCCTTCTGCAAAGCTGTTTTCTGGCTGTTTGCTTTCCAGGCCATTCTCTTGCATAGGCTTATTCCTCCACAGGCACAGGGCTTTGCACTTCCCTTTGAACTGCACAAGACTGCTCTCAGACCGTTCCTCCACCTCTTTGGGGCACTTCTGAGTGTCATCAGTCCTCTGGTGTTTGAATCACTCCCAGGTTTCTGTTATGTGTAAATGCTGGAACTGCATTCTGTGCCATCAGCCAGGTCACTGATGAAGATGTTAAATGTCATTGGCCCTCAGAGCTCCCCACTGCTGTCTGGTCCCTGGCTGGCCTGGTTGTGATGTCAGAGTCCCTTGAGCCAGGCAGGTCAGTTTTCAGTCCACCTCATCCATGTCTCTATCCTGTGCCTCCTCAGTCCACATGAGGATGGGGTGTGGGAGGCTTATCAAAAGCTCTACTACAGATGGGGTGGACAGATCAGCTCTTATCTCATATTGCTCATAGTGCTGTTTAGTACCTGTGAGTCCCCTGCCATAAATTTGGACAAACTGCTCTCATCTTGTCCTCTTTTGCTTGGAAATGGTTTTCAAGAGCTGTTTACTACATCACCTTCCAAGAGATGAAGGCAAGTTTTGCTGTGCATGGTGCCCCAGACCCTCCTCCGTGCTCTTGAAGGTAGGACTGCTTTGCCTCAGTCATCAGTGACAATCCCTGTTGACCATGGCCTTACAAAATCAGTGGCCTGTTGATGGCATCAGCCAGCTCCCTCTGTATTTGTGGATGTTTCCTGAAACTTCTGCTTTAGTGGTGATTTCAAATAAATAGTGACCTACAGGAGGTGTGAGTTGTGTTTTGCTGGTATTTATCAGTGGAATATGATGCATTATTGAATTGAGGATTGCCAAAGTGTGAGGCTCTACCCTGGCTTTCCATCACTAGGATGGAGGCTCCTGGCAAAGCTCTAGTTGCCTAAAAATGATTTTTTAGAGAAGTAGGAGATAACACTACTTTGTCTTGCTGATGGCTACATAAATCTTGCATAATGCTAAGTAAACAGCTGTACACTTATTTGTGTAACCATCAATTATACAAAACACAGGGATGTGTTTTGTTAACAGCTATCTTCTAACATTAAATATGGTTTGTTTGAATCTGCTGGCAGAGTTTTAGACTCCTGTCTTTGCCAGTGCCTTAAAATGTGGTATTAATAGTGCTCAAGTCTGTCTGTTTTAAGGGTCAACAACTGGATGTGCTATGGCTACTGCTTCACCTTGGCAATAGTTTAAAACGTGATATTTCCATTTTGAGAGCTGCAGGTTGTATCAGTTTTTCAGTTGAGATCTGACTTTACTCATTTTCTTGTGAAAGTTGCCAGAGGAGATGCAGAAAGTTTGTAGTACTCTGCAGTGCTGTGTTCTTGATAAGGAAGGAAGATTATAGGCCCTTCTTGACATCTCACCAAAATGTCAAGTGAAATCTTGTGTAAGAGCTGCCTGGCTGTACTCATATCCATAAATGAAAAAGGTGGAACAGCTGCTTGTAAGGACCCTTGATAGAGAATATTAACTTGATTTTGCCTGAGTCCTGTGCACCAAGTAGTGCAAGATGCTCTGTATATTGGATTTTATTTTAAATTTACACAACAAATGAGTTTATTTTTTGTAGCTAGTAGATACCTTACCTTGCTAATTTAAAGGTATTCATGCTTAAAGAAAGATCTGCAGTAGGTAAATGTACTGTAGGTACAGTAGGTATATCATACAGCTAATTTTAGCATTTTGTAATTATCTTCACAATGAGGTAAATAATTTTCAGTGGAGTAGATTGAGGATATGGGACTGAAGTCTATGTCTACATCTTGTTTTCTTCCTGAGCAAGACTGATTAAACATCTATTAATACCTTATACCTGATTTTGACAGTTCCTACTGTGGTACTTCCTACCTTACTGCTAATATTAATCAGTCTAAACAGATTTTAGTGGAGTCATTTTTGATGTGAAGGTAATAGGTGTTCAATTAGTTTTGAATTGCTTAAATAAAAAAGCCCATTCAAAATATTTGTCATATTGGTGACTGAAATGTATTTCCAGATCAGTGCAGATAGTAGTTCTTAGACTGTAAAATAGAACTTATTATGCCTGTGAATGCAATTTAAATACAGATTGGTTTGATCCTTCATCAGGGATATTATTATTAATTTGAGGATTCTGAATGCTGTAGACATCATTCTAGCATGAACTGCTTATTTTATTGTAAATTGAAATTAGATTCATTGTCAGTTGCTTTTACAAAATTAAGGTGGCATATGAAAGACAGTTATTCAGAATTTGACTTTTGTAATAATGCGCATTAATTGAAACAAATTAGTGTGGTTTTTTTATGCACAATTCATGCTCTTAATGCATTACTTTCTGTGCCAGTTCAGAATTAGGACCTATTATGGATGCAAAACTTGCGTTTTTTTTAAAAAGACTTTTTAAAGGATTAAAATGTTGGCTGAGGAGAATAGGCGAGGTTTTCTGAGGCTCCTAAAGGAATGGGGGTGGGTGCAGTAATAGAGCAACAGCATTAAAAATTGAAAATTCTGTTGCATTTTTTATTTGTGTTTTGGACCCATTCAGGATGAGTCTAAATGTTGTCGTTCCACATATATTTAGTGTACTTATTTAAAATACTTTGAGGCTATTTTTGTTTACTTGACTACTTTAGTTCCCTAATTTTCCCTTTTTTTTTTTTTGGGTTTTTTTTTTATGAAAACACACTAATTAGTATTTACTTTGGAAATATCTTAGAGGGTGGAAAAAGGGATATTTGTCTAAGCATTTTCTTGTATCAGAAAATGTTTAGTTGCTGAACTTAATTGTGTGTTTTTGGGGGGGATTGGGATGCTATATACAGTTGAAATCAGGAAATTCTGCATTTTTTTGTGAATGTTTACACCAAGAAACTGCTTCGACGCAAACTAGACTATGCTAGACATGTTTTAAGATACCCAAAAGTAGGAGGCTAAGGTTGCCTCTTCTGTTTAGTGCAAAAATTGGGAAGGTTGTCCAGCTTCATGCTGATCAAGAGGACAGGAAGTGAGCAGTAGGTCTCTTAGAGGATATTGTAAGAAAATCTGCTGCAAGCCTTTGGAAATGTATTAAAATATATTAAAGCCTTGGTGTGGTGATTCTAGTTCAAGTTCATACTGTGCCCTACTGTTTTAAGCTCAAAAGATGAGAAAGTTTGGTTGGAGAGGTGCTGATTCCAAGAATTTTTAATCATCCCCTAATAGGACAGGGAATAAAGCAGTTCAGTGTAAAAGATGTATAATCTGAAGCACAATCATGACCATTTGATTAAAACAATAATGAGATTAGGCTCTCATCAATTAATTGAACTTAGAATTGTAATTGGGTTCACTATATTGTGTTACTGTACTCTGGATTTACAGAACTCCTGGAAGGACTGTGGGCAATTAGTCAGCATCTGGCACAGCAGAATTCCCATGACTTGGCTTCACTGGTAAAATTAAAATATTTTTTTTTAAGAATAGGTATTCTTAAAATGTGTCTTCTGAGATAAATTATGATTTTTGCCACAGTGAAAATATCTAAATAAACAGTATGGAATGCTGATATTGTCAGTTTTTGTCCATTAAGTAAAAACTTTTTTTTTTCTAAAATTCTGCTACAATTGACTTGGAGTCAATTTTCCTCTGTGAGCTTGTCTCTTACCAAAGCCTGACCGTGTTCCTTAAAGGGAGCCTTCCTGAAAGGCAAGCTAATAAATCAAGGTCTGTTTTTTTGTAGTACCATCACTTTGGTTTTTTTCTGATGGGGAACCAGAAGGAATCATGCTGCCAGAGGAGATCCAGCTCAGTGTTCTGTCTCCAGCAATGCTCAAAAGCAGTGAGTTTGCAAGAACTAAAAGGACAGGGGAAGTATGTAAAGGTACTTAGCCATCACTTTGACTTAAGAGCTTTCTGAATTGAGGAGGGTGTGATTTTTCTAAGTCAACTGTGAAGTTTTGGGAATTCACTGAGAAATATTATTGCTATTGGGCTGTGTTTCAGTAGTTGTATAACATGCTTGATTGAGTCTGTCTAAATTTTGATGTTTCCTTTCCTTGGATACAAGGCAATAAAATTGCCTAAATAAAGCAAAATCTATTGCTTCTATTGTATACTGTTAGTAATTTTCAAACCCACTTGATTTAGGAGTATTTTTTAAAGAAGAATGTAATTCTTAGAACATTTCCACTTTCCGAATGAATGTGGAAACTACTTCGAGTGCAATTGCAGTGCAGTTCCATCAAAGCCCTGTTCTCTCAAGCCATGATCATGTGGGTATCCTTGAATGAGCGTTGCATTTTTCACTTGTTCTTCCATCTTATGTAGGAAATAAGTTAATACAAAATTATTTGGATATAATGGGATGTTTGGTAAGAAATCTGAATCTCAGGAAATATAGTAGAAGTTTTCATAAAGATTTGCAGGCAAATTGAGCTGGTTTCTGTGTCTCCCAATCTTGTGTGAAGGAAATCTTGCCTTAAGGACAAATGCAGTCAACATTTCTGTTTACTTTGAGGTTGACATTCAATCTTATATTTATTATATTGATTTACTACCGACAAATAGGGCATCACTTTGCTCAGCATTAAACAGAAGTATTTATATTGGCTTAGCCGAGGGAGCTGGAATCCTGGATTGTAGTTCTACCCCAAGAAGATTAATTCAAACTGAAGAATAATATGAAACAATTCTACTTTGTCATTATCTGATGTATCTACCACTGTTATTTGGTGAATTAACTGAGGAATAATCATTGCTTAGATGTCTGCTATGATTAAATGTAAAGAAAAAAGATCCATGCAGTTATTACTGCATGCAGTTAAGTTCCTGTTGCATTAGCTGCATCCTTGGTCTGAGAACATGAGATTTTAATCTCCAGCATTATGGGAAGCTTTAATCACATGTTTATTTACTGCTTGTGGTCTAGGAAATGGCATTGCTTCATGTAGCTAAGCAGTGCAGAATGTAATCTAAGGATTAAGAAAAGGCAAATCTTCCTATCCATTTGACCTTGAAAATCTGATTGGATTTCCAGGGTGATCTGGCATGATTTTTCCCTAATTATCTAAAGCTTGATGTATGTGAATGATATTGCAAGAGCTTTGCAGGTATGGATAAAATTCTAGTGCTTAGCTGTATTTCCCATTCGTCTTAGATTTCAAGATTGCAAAGAAAAAAGTAAAATCTGAGATAAAATGTGATCAGTGGTTTGGAGTTTGTTCATATAAAACTGAAATCTTTTAAAATAGCAATGAAGAGGCAGAAAGTCCTAAATCAGTTTGATTAACAGTAGGCCTTAACAGGAAAAATTTACTTAATCTGACTTTGTTCTGCTTTGGCAATGGACTATGGCTGTTTGTTAGTGAAGAAATTTGTCTTTAAAACAAATGGGGAAAATTGTGATCCATTTTGCTGAGAGCTGATTTGCAGCCTCTTAATGGGTTTCAGTAGCTTCTTCAAGCAAAAAGAAAGTTGTTTAAACAGTGCAAGTAAAAGAATAAAGGGGTTTTGGTTAAAATGTTCAATAAAGTGTGTAGATACTTGGGGTAGGAAAACTGAGTTTTGGAGTAAGTAGTGTGTTTCTTTTAATAATTTCCTTAGCATCTTGAAGTTCAGTATCTACTAGAGCAGGAAGAGAATGGTCTTTTTATGTTTTTTATTAGCTCAAAGTAGTCCCATATTATGAGCATATTAATCACAATCAACAAAGTCCTTCAAATACCTACTTCAAATAACTTTTCTAAGCTGAAGTATTTAGGAAATACAATTAACAGTGTATTGATCTCTCAAGGAATTTATGCAGCTGGCTCAGCTGCAGAATGTTACTAAGATAGAACTCTGTGCTTAACTCTTCAAGTGCATTTTAAGTGCATCTGAGGTGTCTGAAACAACTCATTTCCAGGTGTAATATTTCTTGGCAATTTCTAGGAAGTTCCTTAAACCACTGTTGATTTGTAGACTTGTGGTTCTCACATTTTGGTGGGCAGGGGGATTGCAGTTTATGCTGTGCTGTACATTTGGGTATAACAGTGTATGACTCAACATGAGAAAACAAGTTTTTAGCTTTACCAGTTCATAAAAACTTGGTGGGCTTTGATATTGAAGGTGCTTTTATTTTGTAAGTTTAGATTCTTGAGGAAAAAGTCCTTTTACTGTAAATTAATTACAGTGCCTGAGAACTTGTAAAGGTCTTGTATCAGACTGGGATCAATTGAACTACTTGGGGGTCTTGGTGTGCAGCTCTGTCACAAAAAAAGTACAGGAAAATGCATTAATTTAATTTAATATTGAGTGGAGTTTAACTGTGCTTTTCTGACATTGAACAAATTTTAGTCCTAACATTTAAAATCAATACTAAATCAAGTCCTATCAAATTTTGTTGCAGATGCATTTGTTTCAGTCATAACAAATGAATGTATTTTATTCCAATTTTAATAATCAGCATTTTGTAGTGTAAAATATTGCTAAAGAAGAGCAGATTTCTGGTCAGTTTTGGGTGTTTGTACTAGTAGTGTAATACCAACAGCAGCCTTAAAAATTAGTGTTGTGTTTTTACTTATAAAACATAAAAACCTCTAAGTACCTAATCTTGTTTTTCAAGAGAAATCCAAGAGCTTTGTCACTACTGCCCTTGTTATAGGAGGAAGGAGGGGTGTTAGATGTGTATCTGTATTTGGATGCTGTGATAGTATCATGCTTTTACACCTGATTGTGATATTTGGAAACTTTGACTTCTAAAAGATAACAGTCACCTGATCTCTGAGCGGGAACATCACACCCTATAAAATTTTAGTCTTAATTTCACCTGGAAATGAGTTCCAAATTAAGCTGATGTAACTTTACATCTGTTTAATTGCCCGTAATTCCCTAGTCTGTTATGTTGCATTTCCAAATTTCCGTTTTTCCACCTGGATTTCAGCTATTGAAATGTTTTTCAGTTGTTGTTAGCTGGTGGGATAATGGTGCTGGAGGCTTTTTTTTACTGAGCAAGATGAAACAGAGGACATGCTGGAGCAAGGCTGCTTTGATAAAGCTCCACCAGAATTTTGACATTGCTACAATCCATAGGAATCAAAAACTTCGTAGGGACTTGGCAAGAAATTTTGGATGTACTGCTGGGGAATTCTGTTTCTTCAAGAACCCTTCAGATAGTCTGAAACTGGCAGCCACTGAACAGTTACTTGGATAAATTGTTTATTTCCTGTTTTGTGTTAGTGAAATTAAAACTTACTTGGAAGATAAGATTCAAATATTAAAGAAAATGTTGGGATCTTAATTTCTGTAGTGGGAAATAGAAATGGACTGGTAGTCATTAAACAAATCTGCTAATAATGCATTCCTTTTTTTCTGTAGTTAGAAATTTGTTGATTTATTCTGTTTCTCATTGAACCTAATTTCAAACCAGATTGTCTTTGGAAGTGTATTAAAGGCTGGTTTCTCCTCTATTTTTGATTTGGGTTTTTTGTGTTCACATTTTTATTACAGTCTCCTCTTGGCATAAGAACACATTCCCATTAAAGAAACTACAAGATCTTGGTGAATGTCCTTAATTTCTAGTGGTCAAGTAGAGTAGAAGGGTGTTTCTTGTGACAAATTAACAAGATATATGGAGATGCTTGTGGAGGACAAGTGCTAGGTTCCCACAGGAGAACTCGTGTGGCCTTTCTGAGATGGGCTGGATTTTGGTGTGTGCTCACAAGGTTAAGGCTGCAGCCCCCAGCATGATGGACCCAATCCAGCAAATACCTCAAGAAGTGCTTCACTTTGTCCCCCTGTATGCTCCTCATGAGTCCTCTCTAATGGAATGAAATCTGCAGTTTTTCATTAGCACTCTGGAGAGTCAATATTTGGTGAAAAGGATAATCAAGGGTCAGTGTTGTGTGCATGTCTGGAACGAGTAGAGTCATGCAAACCAGGATTTGAGCTTGTAAATCCCATTCCTAATAAAGTCTTTGTTGGCATAAAACTAATCTCAGATTTTTGGGTATGATCTATGTGCCTCAATTAACTTGACATTTTCTTAAGTGCACTGTACAAAGGCACCATTAAAACTGATACCTTATTTATAGAACAGGAATAAAATTGTTGATTATTTAGCTATGTTATACATTTTAATTTAAGCATGCTCAAAGGTATCTAGGAATAGTTTTCACCACTTCAGCCATATAAAAAAATGTATCCTAAGTGTTAGTAGAGTCTTTGCAATGCTAATTCAAGGTGCTGCTATAAACATGAGTATAAAAAAAGGGAAGCATGCTTTAGCCTATTGGCCTTGTATAACCAGTTACATGTATTAATTACACAATATGTCATATGTATGCCATACAATATTAGCTTTGAAATTTATTTATACTGAATTTTTAAGATTCTCAGCTTTTAGATGGTTGCATTAAACTGAAAAAAATAACTTTTTTCTTTAACAGAAATTGAAAAATTCCAAAAAGGAGAAGGAAAGGAAGAAGAAAAGTATATTGATGTAGTCATCAATAAGAATATGAAGTTGGGACAAAAGGTTCTGATTCCAGTAAAACAATTCCCTAAGGTAAGCCAAATTTTCATATTTGATAAATTTATGTCCTTATAAAAGATATTTTGCTAGTATCATAACTAATTTTTTAATGTAATATTTAAAACTATTAAACATTCCAAACAGTTACTACTGTTACTGTTCTGCAGTCTCTTCTGTAGGAGCTCTAAGATAGAAGTGATTCTTGTTAGAATAAATGTGAAGGAAATTTGTGATAGTCACATGAAATAGTATGTTAAGAGCAAATAATTGAACCATATATTTGGGATAGCAGTTTCCACCTCTTCAGAATATCAAACAGAAAAACAAAATTTGAAGTTGAATCTGATGCCAGGATTTGAAAGTTTCTTATTATAGCAGGGAGTGCAGCTTAAAATGCACCATTAAGGAACTAAGTGTGTAAATTTTCTTCTCATCCTCTTAAGTTTCAGCCATTGTTATTCTTGAATGAATTACAGCTTGGCTGCTAAATTATGCAGTCTGTTCTGGAGGGGTAGAGACTGTTTCATTAATATCTTTGCCCACCATGAATTCTTAACGCTTCTTTACTGCCAAGTATTACCCTGCACTAAAATATTGCTGCCTGGAAGCATTTATGCAACATTCAGTAGGCTGTGGAACTTTATTATTTTGGTGCTGCTTAAAATTTTAAAGTTAATGTTATGACAATAAAATTAGCATTTTTAAAATTTGTTTTAAATGGCTTTTTCTTCCTACTAGAAATTTCAATACTTTCTGTTCTTGGAGGGAAAAATTTCACCATTCCTTCCTCCTTCTGTTTAGGAAAACCTTTTATAATTGTTTTTTTTTTTCTTCTGCACAGTATCAGTGTCTTTCTTATCTTTCTCACAGGCCTGTGCAAGGTAACTTGTGAGGGTTTCTTTGCTGTTATTCAAAGTTTTGTGAAATATTCCTTGAGTGAGTGCAAGGCTGCACATCATGTGGGCACCTCTTTGGAACCCTTGACTTAAGTCATCTTTATGACTAAGTAGAGCTATATATGAGCAAACAGAAACATAAAGATTGGAAGGTAAAATATGGGAACCCCTTACTCCCCAGGCAGTGTTTGCAAACAGGATGTTTTTCTTCTAAATGTTGAGATGTAGATGCTTGATCTCAGGGCCAAGAAAGGCAAAAAGGCTATTAAAAAGGGAAACACAGCCTTCTGAAGGATAGTTCTGCTTCTTTATCTAGTGTCAACTTTCTTTATAGGACTAAACACTGAAATTATTTAGGAGAGCTGTAAGGAAAGCCCTTGCCATATATTGAATGGCTAGAAATGCTCTGCTGTTTGATTCTGACCCATAAAGACACTGAACTGGAATAAAGCCTGGTGTGTGCTGTGGAAAGAAGCCTGAACTTATGTCCAGGCAGATCCAGGGGTCCAAAATAGGTGGGCAGAACAGACATGTCATGTGAGTTCCTGCATTTCTACTAGGACTGCTCCACAGAAAGCAAAATATTGGTATCTCTGTTCACATAAGTCTCTCTTCTGCTAGAGTGAATAAAATCCTAGATACTTAATATTTAGGAATATTTTTACCCCAGTATTTGGGGGCTCAACTTCTCTTAGAAATTTCCATGTTATTGCATATAGATGGTATTTGATAAAGGTTACTCATTAAAGAGTCTGTAGAGTCAAAGTGAACTAAAATTTCTCACTGTATAGGAGTAGTCTGTGAGGTGAGTATCAGTTCAGAATTATGAGAGGGACTCCTGATATCTCTGAAAAGCACCTGCCCTTAACCACAACCAATCAGTGCAATTTGCTATCACTTGGTATTAGAACCAGGCTTGTGGTTTTATTTTTGAGATCTAATAAATTATGACACATTGTAGGAAGTGACATAGCTTCAACATGGCAAACTAAGAACCTTATCCTGGCATAGTGTAGTCTGCAGTAAGTGATATGAGTTTGAAATGCTTGTACATGGGAGGACAAAGTCTTTTTGCATCAATAAATGTTTGAAGTGCTAATCCTGTTTCTATCTCATGTGTTCAGAGGAGGGCTCAGAAATTGGAGATGCTTTGTCAAGATTTGTGGGGTAGATATGGGGTTGTTCCAATCATCTTGGTTCCCCTGAGCTGTATGTAGAGTGCATGTGTTGGATACTTATCCATGTTGTCTGATTGGTGACAGCCAGGATGGCTTCACTAAGGACAAGTTGTGCCTGACCAAACTGGTAACTCCTTTGACAGGGTTACAGGGTTGATAGATAAGGGGAAAAAGCAAGTGACATCATCTGTGTGGATTTGTGCAGAGCATTTGATGCTGTCCCATGTGTCAGTCTATTCTCTAAACTACAGAGACTTGATGGATGGACCATGGTGGGTAAGGAATTGGCTTGGATGGTCACACTCAGAGCTGTGGTCCATGGTTCAGTGTCCTGGTGGTGACCAATGATGAGTGGCCTTCCTTGGGGGCTGGTGCTGGGACCAGCACTGTTTGACATCTTTGTTGGTGACAGGGACAGTGACACTGAGTGCACCCTCAGCAAGTTCACTGACACCCAGCTATGTGGCACACACTGGAGGGTTGGGGTGGCATCCAGAGGGACATGGAGAGATTGGAGAGGTGGGGCTGTGTACAGCTCATGAAGTTCAGCAGGGCCAAGTGCAAGGTGATCCCTGTCGGTTGTGGCAATCCCAGACACAAATACAGGCTGGGCAGAGAAATGGATCAAGAGCAGCCCTGAGGAGGACGACTTGGGGTGTTGGTGGAAGAGAAGCTGAACATGATACCAAATTTTTTTCTGTCAGTCCTGAAACCGAAGGTTTCCTGGGCTGCATCCAAAGCCCTGTGGGCAGCAGCTGAGGGAGGGGATTCTTCCCCACTGCTCTGTTATTGTCAGACCCCACCTGCAGTGCTGCATCCAGCTCTGGAGTCCCCAGAGCTTATGCCTTGGACCTGGAATGCATCTGAAGGAGGTCAGGAATGTGATAGGGGCTGGAGCACCTCTGCTAGGAAGATGGGATGAGAGAGTTGGAGAACGTTCCAGGGAGTCCTTACAGCATCTTCCAGCACCTAAAGGGGGCTTACAAGAGAGCTGGAAACTTCTTACAAGGGCATAGAGTGATTGGACAACTGGGGATGGCTTTGAATTGAAAGAGGAGAGATTTAGATTAGATAGTCGGAACAAGTTCTTCACTAAAAGAGCAGTGAAGCATCTAGTACAGTTGCCCAGAGAAGTTGTGGATGCTCCATCCCTGGAAGTGTTCAAGGCCAGGTGCGATGGGGCTTGGAGCAGCCTGATCAAGTGGAAGGTGTCCCTGCCCATGGCAAGGAGGTTGGAACTGGATGATCTTTAAGGTCTCTTCCATCCTATACTTTCCTGTGATTCTCCTCTGCAGAACTTAGCAAAAAAGATTATGGTCCTCATAACAACCTGAAACGGTGTTTCACATAAATGCTTTGTGTCTCTGCACTGCTGTTCTCTGTGTACGTGTGCAGTTTCCTGGACCATTTTACCTGTGGTAGGTGTTGGTATTGCTGCAAAGTTGTTGTTAGTAGAAAATACCAAGGAAGAATTCTTCAGAAAAATGGTTAAAAGATTTGTTTCTAGTTTTGAGTTTTCTTACTGGTGATCAGTGTTTGTGACAAATGCTTCAGAAGAATGAAATTCCAGACTTAAATATGGATGAAATCTCTGAAAAATAATCTTCTGCATGTCAGTATTGAATTCAAAGTTCTGCTATCATTCTGGCATGTTTGCCTGCAATCCACACTAATGCTGTTACCTGTATCACAAGATCCTGAACAAAGGCATCTCCATTTTTTCAGGAGATACAGTCTTTATGGTGTTAGTGACCTGAGAATCTACTCTTTGAAGTTGACAAAATCATTATAATAATTGATAAATCTCTCAAACAAGCTTTAGATTACCAAAGTTAGATTAAACCCAAACTGGTAATCAGGAAGTAGTGAGAAAAAACAAGTTTACTTCAACTTTATTAACAGAATAGTCCCCTAAATAAACAGTCCTGCTTTTAAACTAGATCAAAAAAACCCCAAGTTACTAAAATTGTTAAATCCTTAACAGGGTTAAATAGATGAAAATGAAACTAACCATAAATATAAGTGATTTTTGCCAACAGAAACTATTCATTTCTTTATATTTGCCAGGGATGACTCTGGGAAAGAAAGATGCCTCTGCTGTTTATGTATATTGATATTTCATTAATCTTATCCTAATTTTTTTGTTATACAAGAGGTCTGTGAACCAAAACAGCCTATCAGTGCCCTGCCCCCAAGCAAGACAGCTTGCTAGACTTGAAACGTATATTACATTGCCTTTTCCTTCTTTAAAACTTTTCTGTAACTGACTCCTTGAATAAATCATAGTAGCCTCAGCACAGGTCAGGCAGTCCAGGCTCTGATCAGATCAGCCTGGCATGATAATGCTTGCTCACATTTCCTGTCCTGTCAGATGCATTCTCATGAGCCATGGCTGGGTCCTGTGCAATTACCTCTGACAGCCCTGGAAGGTGACAGGTTAAGTGCAGCAGAAGCTCTCCAATCAAAGAGCAGAGCAGCTGGGTTTCTGTTGGAAAAGAATCTGGTAGACCTCACATTCAAAAGTATGTATTGCACTTTTTTGGGCATCTTTGCTTACCTTGAAAAAACACGAGTTTCTGGTCTTCTGCTTAGTGCACAAATAGCTGAGTGTGTGCTTAACTGGCCTCCTCCTAGGAGCTCTTGGTTTTTTCTGTGACATTCTTTAATTATATTCTTTAACTGGGAACCTTTGTCTTATTCAACCCTTGGCAGTGTTAGTTATAGTTAACATGCTTAACCTCATGCTTCAGATAGTTGGTCTAAATGTTATTTTTTTCACATCTGGACCTTGATAGAAGGTGATAGAAAAACAAAGACAGCCTGAATTTTGTCTGTGCTATGACATAACTCAAGATGTTAGTCCCAGCAGTTATGTTCAGTTTCTCCTTGAGGCTGATTGTGCATTTGAATAAATTTCCTTGTGTTACTTACACACTCCTTTAAAAAAGTCCCTGCTTCAATATGTCTTGATGTGGTGACAGATAGTCTTACCTGGGAAGACAAAACCATGTGGAAACTCCTTTATAGATTGCAGGCTCAGTCACATCTTTGAAAATGCGATTGTGAAGAGTCTTAAGGGTTTTTTGGTTTGGTCCAGCTCTGCAGATGCCTCCAAGAGGCCTGAAGTGCTGTGATACAGAATTAATCTGAGGTATTAAGGGGAAGCTTGAATAAGCTTTGGTAGGGCTGTCTGCAATCCTGTTGTAACTGGGACATCTACTACAAGTAAAGATTAGAGATTGGGCTTTTATGCAACCTTGTAGGAAAAGGGCCAACTTTTTGGGGTAGAACTGATTTCTCAGTCAGGTTACCTATAGATAAGATTCCATGTGGATGCTGGATG
This sequence comes from Polioptila caerulea, assembly GCA_013397295.1. Taxonomy (NCBI): domain Eukaryota; kingdom Metazoa; phylum Chordata; class Aves; order Passeriformes; family Certhiidae; genus Polioptila; species Polioptila caerulea. Next base: position 229,272 of record VYXF01008401.1, read on the forward strand.
TTTAAACTGCAGGTAGTGGAGTTGGATCTTGTCAGAGTTGGACACTGAGGTTAGAGTGACTTGCTGTTTGATCTGCTGAATGCCTCAACTGACTCTGGCTTGTGTGTGAAAATATGACCCTTAAACCTGTATTTCTGTTGTGTTTCATGCTTGAAAATAATCTTCAAACTTGCACAGACTTAAAGGTGTAAAAGGTGAGGTGGCCACTCAAGGAAGGTCCTGATGTGGTTGTGCTGGGGACTCTGTGGATCTGTCCCAGCTCTGCTCTGAAGAGCCATCACATGTGGAAGGTGTTTTAGAGTTTTGTTGTGTACTTCTGAGGCAGGAAGGTCTTATCCCCCTCCCATACATCTAATGAAGATGCATTGTGAAGTAGTTTAGTCTCAGAACCCTGATTTTGCTTTGACAGTTTGCTGAACTTGGGTGTTCTGAATTAGGTGAAAAAAATAGCTTCCATGGATGGCAAATGGAGTCATGATGGTTTTCTGTGAGATGGATCAAAACTGTGGGGAATAATTATTTCAATTTTGACAGGCTACCATTTAAAAAATTGCTCGTAGATCTACACTTAAATACTGGATAAATCTCAGAAGTTAGGAATAAATGGTCTGTTGTTCCCTAAAGTGATACTTTAAATATATTTTTTCAAAAGTTACTGATTTGTGGAACTGGTATCCATTTTAGCCTTTTAGCTCAACTTTTAAAGTGAAAATACCTGTTTTAAAATGTCGTTGTCATATACAATATATCTGTCCTGGTTATGAAAAGTCATGGAGAGATTAATATTTTAATCACACGACTAGTTAGAAAGCTATTTTTCATAATCACTCAGCTCTAAGGATTTCTTAAAGCAGAAATGAGAAATTGTGGTTGCATAACCAGAAGTGATGTGGAGGAGCAAGCATCAGTTGTAATAGCAGGCATAACTTTTGAGCAACTTTATAGTGAAGTTGACCAAGCTTTCTGCTATGATTAAATGTTTATGAAGGAGAGTAGTTTGTGGTATAACATAGATGCTTGAAACTCTTACCCTTCTAGAGCAACTTTAGCTTTCTGAGATGAATGGGAAAAACCTTAAAGTTTGCCTTGTTTCAGGTCATTCTAAGGGAAAGTGCTCTGAATCTTAAAAATTAACTTTTTTTTTTTCTAGTGACCCTGTCACAGATAAACCATTGCAGAAAACTAATATGTCAAGAAAGCTTTCTATGGCTTTAATAACAATAGAGTGCTTAAAGCTTTACAGGAAAGCATTTGGTCAAGCATTTATACTTTCACTGAGTGTTTTAAGCTGGATGAACCATTCTTAGCAGACTTGCCATGGTTGGGGATAAACAAGGATTACTTTTTCTATTATATCCCCTTTTCTGTAATATATACATTTAAAAATGCTGTAGCACTGGCATTAATTCCTTTTTTTTTTTTATATAATTCATATAGTACATCAAATGATTCTGAAGAGAGTATCATGTTCTTTGAATGTTTTTTGTAAATGCTTCTCCAGAAATGTTTTCAGAGAATAGTTTCAAGCAGTGATGTGGTAAGGAAACAAATCTCTACAGACAACTGTTCAAGTCATGTTTTGATTTGGTGATTCTGAAGAAATGGGTGCTATGCAATGATGCCCATAATCTCCATTGTATGATAACTGAAAAGATGCTTCTTAAAATGAGGATTTATGGACCTCTAAGAAAGGAAACAATTTTGAAGCAAAAACCTTACGATCAATTTTTTGATGTTGTTTCTATTGTGAAAGATGTTTTCTATTTAAGATGAATTTTAAATTGGAGATTTTTGTTACATACTTAAGGATAATCTGTGAAAGGGAAACAGATGCACTTTTTCAGTACAGTTAACCATTATTTGCCAGCTAATGGACACCATGATCAAGAGAAAATCCCATATCCCGGGAATCTGAGGAAGGGTTGTTGCACTGCATGATGTATCTTTACCCACAAAGTGAACCAGAGGTACAGGAGGGATGTGCTTTCAGTGATCACAGATTTTAGGAATAAGATCACCTCTCAAATCTTCCATCCTTTTGCTCAAACTAATGTCTTATTGGATGGTATTTTGTCCAGGAGTACCATTTATCAATAGCACAGTATTACTTGGTTAGAAGTACAGCTGAGGTGCTAATTTTTCCCATTTTATCTAAGTGTTTCCTCTCAGGTCTGTTACTCTGAGTCTTGATTTTGTTTTTGCAAAATGCCTGTAATTTTGCTTGAGATACTGTATTTGCCAAGTCCTTCAGAGCTGGTCTAGAAACAGATTTGACTTGGTGACTTTACCTCCTCTTTTACACTCCATTGTCCATAGTTTACTAGTACTTACCTAATACACCAGAAGCTGTCTTAGTGCAGAGACAGTTCCTGATTTAGCAAAGGTGATCTAGTCCAGAGAGACATTTTTGGTTGACTCTTAAGAGTTCATCTGTGCTGTTGAACTGAAAACTTCACCAGCTTGCACTGGAATACAGAGTGACTGCTCAAATACAGTGTTAAGCTGAGGACTGTTTTTGTTGTTTACAGCAGTTTGGAGGTGATTGTGCTGTTTTGAGAGGGGCAAGTAAAGAGGGGAGTCTGGTGTGTCTGATTCTGATCCAGCACTAGTGAGTGTGACTGGGGCAGAGCTGCTCAGATGCCTGTTTGTTACAATCCAGTGTATCTGATTCAGAGATAGTTTATAAGCTTGAGTTCAAATAATAAACCCGAATTTCTTTGTTCTTGTGCTCTTGGGGCAAATAAACCCTAAATGTGGAACATGAGAACCACCCATGCAACTTGTATGTGAGCAATCTTGTGTAAGAGATAACCTGGATCTGCCAGGCTTACTTGCTTCTGTAGCACCAGCAGATAAATAGATTTTGCTAATTTTGTAAGTAAAATTTGTTTTAATGTGTGCTGGATTTGTCCTTTAGGTTTGAATCCTTCTACTATTTGATTGAAAGCAGTGTATAAGCAATAATAGTAGCTTAGTGACTGATACTTTGAGTGTTTCTATATCTATGAAATATTTCAAAATAAACCTTTGATCAGATGTTTCCAATTTGATGTAAAAGGGAGATAAACCAATAGTTTGAACAAAATGCAATACCTCTTCAAAGTAAATAATCTGTTTGCTACAGAAAGGATTCCTTCAATATCATAAATGGGTTTTATTAATGGAATGATAACTGAAATGTTCTAAAGCCTTTTAGTTTTGTTATGTGGGAGCAGAAATGCTTTGTGCCTGCATTGTAAGCCATATTTTACTAACCTTTGTGCTTTTAAGCTACATCTAGAGGTAATGTGCTTTCAAATCAGCAGAATTTCAGACTTGCAACACAAGTTTGTTACGCTTCAGACTTGTCAAATCAAATAGTTGGAGCCTCAGTGCACTGAAAAGAATTGTTCAGTGGCTCTCAGGATACAGACAATACATTTTCAGGTTCATTAAATGTGTCTAGAACGTGTCACCTGAGCAGTCCTTGTACAGCTGCTGTAATGTCTGACTTTGGTGTAAGAGATTTCATGGTTTTTACAAGATGCCAACTTTAAGCTTAACTATTAAACTTCCTTTAAGGAAGTTTGAGTTTCCTATGAGTTTCCTTTAAGTTTAAGGAAACTCTTGATAAGGAGTATTTGACTTCTCGAAGTTCAAATTTGTTCCAAATGCTTTCAATTTGTTTTCTTTCCTTAGTTATACCTTCAGAAACAAAATCAGAAGTCCGAGTGAAAAGGAATCTCTAGAAACATCTGCGTCTTCAGATGTTCACCCTTCTGTTGAAATAATGATTGTAAATTAAATTGCACAAGACCCCATCAGTGGCCCTGAGTCCTGAATATTTTCAGCAAGGGAAATTTCTACCTGTATCTGTTCAATCTTTGTGATTAATATTTTTCTTGACTGTATCTTAGGACCTATATGAAAAAAAAAGTTAAACTCTAAAAAAAAAAAAAGAAATTCTCTGAGAAGTTCTTGATGTGACCTGATAATTTCAGAAAAGACTGTTCTGTGCAAAGCCTTAAATTTAATAGGTTCTGTGAACTATAGTAATCCTTAAGCCATTTTCTCAATATTACTATGTGAGGTCTACATTGGGAATTGAACTTGCAGCCAGTAAGGGGAATAAAATGTTTTCATATTTAGTTAACTTAAATGCTTGCTTTCTTTTTTGTCTAAAGCTGAAAGAAATGAACTGGAGCTGTAGACTTTCTGCATTGCAAGCAGAGTGCAGCTGGGTCTTTGCTCCATCAGCACTGCCAGTGTAGCAACAAGAGGTTTGGGACTGCCATTGCCCCATTGCTGAGTCCTTTCAAATAACTCCAGAGGAACGGGGAAATCAGTGCAGCCCATCTTGGCTCCTCAGTGACAAGGCAGTAGAAGGACAAACAAAGAACTTACAAACTGTTTCATAAATTTGAGGCCACAAAGCTTAAGCCTGTTCGCTGTTCAGCATCACTATATTTTATTTCTGCCTAAAGCTATCTTTTTAACATGATTGGGTCATTTCAGTTTTTGAGTACCTCAGCCTTCTCATCTGTTGTTACCAGTTTTCCAGCATTGTTTATCAGGGGAAAGGGGGAACAATGCCTTCTTTAACCTTCCTTTTCTAGCTGGGACACTTGGAGAAGCCCTCTCTCTTACTCTTTGTGTCCTTTACCAGATTCAGTTTCATCTGTGCTTGGGCCTTCCTCACCCCAGCTCTACACAACCAGGCTTCATCTCTATACTCTTGTCAGGTCACCTGTCTTAGTTTCCACTGTCAGTGCATTTGTTTTTTGCCTTTTTGTTTGGCCAGCCTGTCCCTACTCAGCCATGCTGGTCTCTTGCCTGAATTCTTGCTGCTGGGAATTGCTAACTCTTGTGTTCAGTGCAAGACTTCCTTAAAGATCTGCCAGCTCTGTTCCACTCCCTCATCCCTGAAGGCAGTCTGTTAGGGGATCCCACTGACTAGCTCCCCAAAGAGCTGGAAGTCTGCTTCCCTAAAGTTCAGGAGCCCAACTTTACTCCTAACCTGATCCATCTCCAGTGCATGATTGCTGCCTCCAGTCTTGATGTCCCCACTGAGCTCATTTGCATTGGTGATGAACAGATCCAGCAACACCTGCCCTCTGGTGGGTCTGTATTCCCTGGGTCAGGAGGTTATCCCAGGCATTGCAGGAGTCTCCAGGGTTGCCCTGCCACTTTTCCAGCAGATGTTGGGATGGTTGGAGTCCCTCAGCAGGACAAAAGCCTTGGGCATGATGCCTCCTGTTAGCTGGAGCAAGAGGGCTTTGTCAACAGGCTCCTCTTGATCTGGCAGCCTGTAGTGCACACCAAGTTATCCTTGAGTTCAGATGCTTCTGTGTTGCTGGAGCCACTGATATTCTATTAATTGTACTATATGATTGCACTTAGTGTTTTTTATTTTATGATCTAATCATTTTAACCTATGACCAAAAGTTGTTTCAGCAAAATATCCCTTTTAATTTACTCATTGTTCCTTAATTTACAACTAAAAATCAAATGAGGTTAATGTGTTGTGGGTTTTTTGGTTTTGTTTTCTTACAGTTCAACTTCGTGGGAAAACTTCTGGGTCCACGTGGTAATTCTCTAAAGCGTTTGCAGGAAGAAACACTGACAAAAATGTCTATTTTGGGAAAAGGTTCTATGAGGGACAAGACAAAGGTAAGGCCTGAGTATGTCAGTGGAGTTTTGTTTCTTACTTACCTGAAATTTCTGAGGGGAACAAACCTTGGAACAAAAATTGGAACAAGTAAAAAGCATAGGAGATCCTAATATTAATTATTGGTCAATGTCTCTCCTTATCCAGTCAAGCCAAGATTCCACATGCAGTGGGCAAACCAAGCCAATAGATATGAAATAATGGAAGACAGAACTTTATGGGAGCTAAATTGCTGTCAGAGAGGATGCTGGAATTGGAACAAGTTATGACTTTTGTGTTGATCTTTATGAGAAACAAAAAAAACCTTAAATGCTTCATGTGTTCCCAAGGTTGTGAGATGTAGCCAGTGATTGAGCTCATTTTCATTTGTGTGCTGTTATAAGAGTTTGTGTGTAGTGTCTTCATAGAATCACAGAATATCCTGAGTTAGAGGATACCTGCATGAATCATCAAAGTCCAGCTTCTGGCCTTGCAAGTAATGGAGACAGTATGGAAGCATTGCCAAGTTATGTTACAGAACTATAATAAAATACAGTAATATTGGCAAAAAAAGCACAGAGTGACTTTAAAAGTTTGATTATGGAATGATCTTAAAAGAAACCCGTGTTGAAATTCTGTATGTTTTGTTAAAGGTGCTGATTGAAAGGCTTTTTTTATCAAGTCCCACACAGGAAATTGTGACTCTTCTATTGCTTATTGCTGTTATCAGTCAACTTAATTGATAAACACAAAGGGAAGTTTCTTAGCACTCTGTTTTCTACACAAACTAACTGCACAGGGATTTCTTCCTCTCCAGGAGTAAAAGACAGGAAATGTGTGGTACAATTTTATACTAAAAACCAGTACATGGGGAACTCAACTAGCTTTCACTGCTAGTGGCTCATATGTTTTGGGTAACTGTCCTTAAAGTATTTGACTGAGAAGCAGTTCCTATTAAAACTAAATATTTGAGCTGTGTGACATTTATATTAGATTACCTTCTATTCTTAAAATCTCTTATTTGTATTGATAAAATATTGATTTTGCTGATGGAGTCTAATTCTGCTGAGCGACCTCTTAATATTCTTGCTCTAGATGCTCTGATAGTGATCTAGACTGATTTTTTTTTTCAACATCTTCATAGTTAAACACAAATCATGTTGACAAGAATGTTATTCATGAGAAGCAGAAATGGATTGTCACATATAAACCTCAACCCATAATTAGGAGCGTGCAGGGGAGGAGATTTCAGCTATCATTGGAACTTATAATTTTAGTAATCTAAAGGGTGAAGTGCTTACCTGGTGCTTGCCAAATACAGGAAGCTGCAGGGGAGTGTCATTTTTTTAGACAGCAGAACTGCTAATTATTTGATATAATGTTATCTGGTAAAGCAATGAAATTATTTCTAGTGCTGGTTTCATCCCTTGAACCTGTCAAGTACACATGGACGAGGGGCAGCCTGGGAAAAGCAAGTGCTGCCCTTTTGGTCTGTGAATATTTTGCATGTGAGTGTCAGTATTTGAGAACTGAGATCTGCTTCACTCCATTGAACTCAACTTTGCAGTCATTGAAGTGGGTTGGGTGAAGGAAGATGAAAGATACAAGCTTACTTCTGAAACAGCTAGTGAACTCTTTTTGCTAATGTTCTCATCTCATATGCTGTTAGCTTTATGTCCAAATAGCACAGTTTTGTGAAGGATGCACTCATTGGATAAAAACTTCAGTGAGAACAGCATAGTAATACTGAAAGCAGCACAGTAATACTGAGATTGAAATAATACTGGTAAAAAGAAGCTTGCTCTTGTGGAATATTAGATCATACTTGTTTCTGTAGACTTTACTTTCAAGAAAAGTGTCTTCATGAAAATGGTGCACCTGCAAAATTCTTGGCATCGTTCCTCCTTGTGCTGCAGTTTCTGATTGTGAGCAGAAGCTGTTGCTTGTTACTACATGTTACTTTTTTAGTTGCAGACATCTGAACATGAGTGAACAGTATCTGAAAATTCCTTTGGAGTAACTTCAACATTTGCATTGCAGTGTTTCAAACAAGAATGTGTAAAACCAATCTTTTTTTTTATCTCCTAGGAGGAAGAGTTGAGAAAAAGTGGAGAGGCAAAGTATTTCCACCTAAATGATGACCTACATGTTTTAATTGAAGTATTTGCTCCACCTGCAGAAGCATATGCCAGAATGGGACATGCATTGGAAGAAATCAAGAAGTTCCTCATCCCTGTTAGTATTTTTTTTTTTAATGTGAATTCTGGTAGTCTTGAGTAAGAAATGTTGTCTCTAAAACTGAGTAAGCTGGTCTAGTGAGAGTGTCCCATTGTGGGGGGTTGGAACTAGATGGTGTTTAAGGTCCCTTCCAACCCAAACTGCTCTATAATTCTGAACAGTACACATTATTTCTCTGGTCATGTTGCTTAATTTCCTTTGTGAAAGAAGTTACGATTGTCAAATACTTTGTATTTTGATACAGACAATTACTGGGTGAATCTGTAACTGTCCACACAAATTTCATGACCTGAGCTACTGTAAATGAAAAACTTATTCGTGCTTAACTCGTCATATGCAAAGTATCACAGACTACAAATAATTGTAAAAATCTGTGAAATGTGTGCCTTTTCCATTTTCTTGGTACACATGAAGCATCAGTTCTGTTTAAGATTTAATACATTTGAAGCTGTAGTAGTTCTCTCACCTGTAATCCTGGTTTAGTGTTGAGTGCTGAGAATCAATACAGGTTTATCTTGTATCTTTATTTTTATCACAATACCAGTGATACATGAACTATACTTGTTTTCTGGTGTATACTTCAGCTTCCATTGTATGGATGTGTAAATTGACATCTGGCTTTCAGAACAATTTTGTACTCCAGGTTTGGGATATATATTGGTAATGAGTTTCTAGTCTTCTATAAGAAGATAACTTCATCTGCTCCTCATGTAAGAACCAACCTTACTTCTTTACAACAGTAAACTGCTTGAAAAAATCTAGCCTCTCTTAGGAAGCTCTGGAGCACTTGAGGTGATGTTTCTATGTGTGAAGTTCCCAACAGTTTTAGCTCTTGAGTAAGTATTTCTTCAGTCTTTATTGGTGATTAAAGAAACAATATAGAAAGCAAAGCATTCTCAAAGCATATTGACTTCTGTTTATTTTTACTGCTGAAAATGTTTCCCAAGTGTTAGTCTTTATTTGTGTCATAACAGGGAAGTGTGGGGACCTGGCTAAGGAAAGTTTTCTGAGGCATGTATCTGAATGGCAGCAGCTTGTAAATGTCTGAGTGGAGCCAGTGTGGCTGTACTGGGGACCAGCTGGGGATGTCTCTTGTGCAGAAGTTGATGCTGATGACTTAACAGTTCTCCTGTGTATGTATTTTGGGAATTAGAGTTTGTACCAAGCCTAGTCAACATCTAAGAAACCACTCACAGAGTGGCTGAGCACCAGAACAGGCTCCCCAGGGAAATGGTCACAGCACCAAGACAGAGTTCAAGAAATGGACAGTACTCTCAGGGACATGCTGGGATTCTAGAGGTGTCCTGTGTGTGCAGGGCCAGGATTTGGACTTAGATGATCCCTGTTGGTCCCTTCCAACTCAGGGTATTTAATGAAACTAAGTCTCCAGGTGACTGAAGCTGTGTGCTCCTTGAATGTTTCTTCTGACCTGTTTTTGTCTGAATGAAGTGAGTTCATGTGCCCCAGTACTGCACTGTGGTACGAGCCAAAGCATGATAGATGACAGTCATCAGGAGGTTCAGCAGGAATATGTCCTGATGTGAAATAACTCTAATGTTTATGCACTTCGGGACAGTTAAAAAACAAAGATATCCTGGGCATTATGTTCTCATCTTATAAAAAAATCAAGCATCACATTTTACATTTGTCTGCAGGTTCCAAACTGCTTTTTTCTTGATGCATATGAAAAGGGGTGAATAAACATACTTCTCTTCAGACATCCAAACTGATCAGACAGGGGATGCTCAACAGAATATTTGTAGGAATGCTGAGCTGTCATAATGTCAAAGGTTACTCTAGTTACATGATTTGTGATTTAATGTTGTGGAGAGATAAGGGAGAATTAAGTCTTTGGCTATTCTAGACAGCAAACAGCTTCCTTTTTTTAAATAGAAATGTGTTCAATTTGATAAATTCTTCTAGCACATGCTGAAAGGAAGAATATGTCTGATCCCCATGCCCCCTCCATCAGAGGTCTTATTTTTCTTCATTGAGCTTGATTTCCCTAATGTTGCCATAAATGAAGTAAGCTTATCAAAACCTGGTCATTAGTGTGTTAAGCCAGGAGAATTACAGACTGATAAAGAGCAATTCCATTGACTAGTGGTTATACACTTTTACATCTTTATTTTTGATCATTGCATCTTCATTATACTGAGCTGAACTGATGCTACATAATCTTTCCTGAACTGTAGGATCAAGCCAACACTGTCTTAATTTCCCTTTGGCTTTTCAAATGTAAGCTTATCAGCATTGCTCTAAATGCTTTAATCTCTTTCTCCTGCCCCCCCTTGCAGCAGCCACTGAAGGAATAAGGAGAAGCTTTTTCTTCTCTAGAGCTGCTGTTTGGTTCACTGATGCAAATGCAACTTGTTTTTTATTTTCTCCAAGGTCTGTTGCGGCTTTCTTAAGAAATTACCTGTTTTATTTCAGGGATGATGTCCTGCTGTGAGTATATATGATCATAATTTGCATTCTCCTTACATTGTAGAGTCACTATGACTTCCTACAGTTTTAGGTGCCAGACCCAATTTATGGATATGGTTATTGTTCATCTTTCAGATCAGTGCTGAACATAACATCACATTAGGTGCTAGAATGCAGAATACAGACTATCCTTGTGGTAGCTGACTATAGCAAAAATGCCTCAGCCTCTCTTGTGGGATCTTCAGGTCCATGGACAAGCATCCTTGCATTATAGTTTAACCTCAAGCAGCTGCAATGGGGCAATTTCATTTTAACTATCGGCATTACTCAACCCAAAACATAAAAACTGGTTTTGAGGATATTTTTGGCTGTGCTTGTGTTGCCTTGAGCCTTACCTTTCTTCTGCAGTTAGAATTGTGGCATCTGACTCTAAATATATTATTTTATCTTCCTTTAAATTAGCCAATCCCTTTATTCTGGCCAGACTCTTTGGTCAGCACTCTTCTTTGAGTATTAGATGTCTGGGTGTTGTGCTTGATACTGGTTATCTCAGAATTACTTCTGTCAGGTCAAAAAGCCAGATACTTTCAACCTCACTTGTCCCTGGTTGGGGCTTTATTACCAGGGTTTCAAGGCCAGGCTGGATGGGGCCCTGAGCAGCCTGGTCTCATGGAAGGTGTCCCTGCCCATGGCTGGAGAGTTGGAACAAGATGGGCTTTAAGGCCCTTTCCATCCCAAACCATTCCGTGATTCTATCATTATGGCAGTTTGGGCCATTAGAACTTAGTCTGTTTTGCTTAATTTTTGACTAGTGGCAGTCATTTGTCTTATGACAGATACAGCACTAATTACCCTTTGCCACTGGTTACTGGAGTTTCTTGTTTTCCTTGTCTTTAAAGCAGAGTGTAGAAATGTCTTTGAGAGAACAATCTATACTAGTTATATGACAAGGTGAGCAGAATTCACAACCTTTTCCTGTAGCCTGTCCTACCTTCTGCATATTTGATTTGTAAGATGTGGTGATGGAATAGCTTTTAAAGGTGTTTTGAAAAGCTTGGTGGCCTTTGGAAGCTCCCACAGACTCTTCTAAAGTAAGCTGGCAAGTAATTGTAAAGTGTAAAAAAGGTGGCTGGAAGCCTGACAATTGTAGATTGTTCACTGTCAGGACAAAGATCTACTTGAGTGCTTTGCAAAGCCCCAAAGGGCTTTGTAGGGATCTGTCCTAAGCTGATACAAATAAATAGCTTTGCTAATAATTTGAGTGATAAATTGAAGTAAGGTCTAAGCTAGAGTGATCCCAAGAAGAGGTGCTGCCAGTGTGTTGATCTGACTGGGTGAAAACCATAGCTAAAATTTTAAAGAAGTTTTAATTAGATCATGTAAGTATGGGGACTTGTGGGATGCAAATCTCTTGCATGGATCTTAATGTAAATGCACCCTCCATGGTTGGATATGACTGTAGTTAGTCAGGGTAGGCAATTTATTCATAAAGTGAGAGTAGACCTGTTCAGCTGAAATTCAGCAGCAGCATTTGACTGAAATTCAAGTGCTGCCACTGCCTAAGCTGTTCAGAGGAGGGATGCAGTCTAAAGGGTTTCCATGTCCATCTTCTAGGTGAGGAAAAGATTGTCAGCTTAATTTGACTTGAAGTGTGCTGTTTCCAGCAGTGAGTATTCATAAATTGGCCATCTGCTACTTTTAATTGAGGAATCCATTTCAGAGTCCAATGGATTAGCACTGCAGCTTATCGTGGCTGCCTTGTACTGCCCCTTCACTCTGCATCCTCCTGCTGCCTCTGGCATATGTGATAAGGGCCGTGTTTTCTGTTCTGTGCTGTGCACAGTGGAGCCCTACTCTGTGACCTAAGGCTGCTGCTGTGTCTGGTACTGTGCTGCAGGAAAGTGAGAAAGCATTAGGGAGAAAAGAAAAGGGACCCAACATACACAGTGGCAACCCGAGCACATCTTTGGCTAAGGAATTACATTATTGGGTATAAAATGATCAAAGGTATTTTTCCAGGGGCCCAGTTCCAAAAAGGATGTTTTGTGAAGAAATTATAAAGGCATCTGATACAGGCTGTCAGAACTTTGATATTGTGTGTTGGTGGTACAGTTTCTTGGCCTTTTGTGTCCAGATTTAAGTTTTATCCTATACAAGACATAGAATTTTGCAATTATAGCTGGTTCTGTTCCAGCAACAAATAAAAAAAATTCAAAGTGGATTTCTGTATAGTAGCTGGCGAGAAGAGTGTTCAGTTTCCTGTTTGTAGTCTACTCCCTGTGATGGATTGGTTATTTACTGGGTCCTGGCCATTTAATGATGGAATCTGTTTCTCAAAAGCTTCAGTTATGCCATATGAAAAAATTATTTCAGTCTTCTAGACCTTTCTCATATTTGCTGTTCCGTTTATGCTGCTAAATAGAGGATGATCTCAGGTGGGCAGTTGGGAGTTAAATTTCAGAACCTATTTGAGGCAGTTTGGACAAAATGCTCTTATGGTGCTTCTTCTTTTAACGCCAGTAACTTTCTTCAGCAATGGCATATAAAGGACTATTTTTTTTTTATTTACATTTATAGAAGTCTAGGAGAAGTAGAATGTTTCAAGGATAATAGAGAGATTTGAATTCATAGAAGTTTTAATCTCCATTCAGTGCAGGGTTATGTTTCAAAGTCTGCAAGACTGCCTGACAATCTTTTTGTCCCTGTCTAGTGAATAAATGTAATAAACTCAGATTTGCAGTGAGATGCAGATTCTTTGTTTTGTCATTGAATTGTAAAATGGGTGGTGTTAGAACAAACCTTCCTTCTTGAAATGGGAGGATTTGCAGAATAGCTGTTGGATCAGAAGTGTCCCTTTGTTCCTATGGGAGTACCTATTAATATTTTGATACTCAGTACAGATGCACCTTGGGTAAAATAGTTATCTTTAATTCACCTTTATGGCTCCATTCTGCTTGGCTCACTTTAAATGGAGGAGAAATGGTAGAAAAATACTTAAATCTCAAGAGTTCAGTGCTGGGTCTGTTTTATTCCTGTGTGCTCTGCTTGTTTCAGAGGTTGCCTCAAGGTCCCTGAAAACTGTGCTTGAGAAATACTATCTTAATTCCATGTGTAAAAACCTGAGCTTCCTTTTGCTACACCTTGAGAGTAGAGGATTTGTGCAGATAGAAATAAGCCATATGTCCTTGGCATTTTTACCATTGCATATTATAGAATTTAGTTTTTCTAGCTCTTCTTATTAGATAACAGTGTGTGTGGATATTGAATGAATTTCTGGGTTCATTCTATAACTCCTGACTTTAAAAGGGTGGATTCCTAATCTATTCCTTCATTTTCATGTACTGTTCTCAACAGTGTATTTATTCTCTAGTCTTTTGCAACTCCCTCTCTTGCTCTCCTCTTTTACTTGCTTTTAACACAGTCACTCTACAGCTGGAACTACAAACTGAATCTCAGTTCAGAATATGGGACCTTGATTTTTTTTTTTTTCTGGTTTCCTCCTATCTCTGAAGTATTTTAATATTGCCATTTTAATTGGTAAAGCTACATAAAAATATACGCAAAGGGAAATAAAAACATGCCTGAGCAAAAATGGCAGTTGTTATGTAGAATTCTCTAATAATATTTGGACTGAATATTATTCCTATCTTATTATGCATATTAAACTTTTACAGTGGAATGTTCAACTTTTTAAGAGGAAACTTTCAGGAGCAGTGTTTGCTGAGAATGGTGGGTAAACGATTTGATTTTTTTTTTTTTTTT
>VYXF01008401.1:243367-327303 GCA_013397295.1 Polioptila caerulea
CCCACTCTACCTCCCCCTTGTTTTAGGACTACAATGATGAAATCAGACAGGCACAGCTTCAAGAATTAACATATTTAAATGGTGGCTCAGAAACTGCAGAAGTTCCAGTTGTCCGTGGAAAAGCATCGATTCGAGCAAGAGGAGTACCTGTTCCTGCTTTGTCCAGGTATGTGGAATTTCATTTGAATGTTCAAATTTCATTTGAATTTCAAGCTTCTCCCTTCAAATACAATTTCTCCCCCAAGGACAACAGTAAAATACATGGAGGATTCCCAAAAGAAGAGCAAAAGGTTGGGGAAAAAACCGTCATTTGTTGATGAAGGTTTAGTTTATTTGGGCTGAATTAACAATGGCCTTGTGGAACTTGAATGCTGCCACTGTAAAGAAGGAGTGCACAGCATAGGAGATGTTCACTCCTACTGTGAGCAGCTGGATTTCTAGCCTTGAGTTGCTTCCTAGGTGCAGTCTGTGTTTGGGCCCTATGGAGTTCACAGCAGTAAATCAGTCTTGCCTCGATGGATGTGAGTTTCAGGCAGGATCTCCAACTTTTACAGTATGCTTTTCTTTTTTTATGATACTACTAAGTTTTCATAGTTATGACGAAATGATAGAGAAGTGCTCTGGAGATAGAATTTGGATTTTCTTGACTAAGTGGCACTTACTTTTGTGAAAAGTGACTTTTGTTTGATTAGGGAGTAGGCAAAGTCTACTGCTTTTGCTGTTTTTCTTTGTCACAGGAGATGTTTTATTTTACTCTAGCATCCCCCATTTTTATTGCAGTACTGAGATGACAGTTTCTACTCCTTCAAGTTCTGAAGTGTGGAAACAAAACCTAAATAAAGTTCATTACTGTTTATGTTACAGAGTACAGGGATTGTGACTACAGCACCTAAGTGTGACTGTTAACTGTGGTAATCTTCTGTTTTGTGTACAGTTCTTGTTAATGCAACTTGAAACTCGCATTTTTGAATGCAAGTTGTAAACTAATTTCTTGTTTCAATGCGTTTCTCATGAACTAATTTCTGAATAATACCCTGAAGCATTTTACCTCAGATGATAAAGCATGTTGGAAGAAGCAGCACTAAGGAAATACTCCCTTTATGTAGATCTGCTTAGTTACATGTATCCTGACAGTGATTCAAATGCAGAATGAATCTTAATTTAAATAAATTATTCTTACTGTGGGTTGTGTCCTGGGAGAAGAAAAAAGTTCTCTCAATCATCAAATTGTTGTTCTTGCATTTCGTAATATTGTGTAAGAATATATATATATATATATTCTACTTTGCTTGATTTTAATGTTCTGAGTAGTGCTAATTATATACCAAGGTTCACCCCTTGGCACTGTAATCAGCCGTACAAGTGTTCTTTCAAATTGGAGACCTTATTTGATTTTGGAAGGTTTCTTTTGCAAATTATTTTTTGTTTTTAAATAGCGGTTTGTAACTTTGCCACAGATGCCTGTAATGATTCTGCTGCAGACGCTCAGTACAGATACATTTGCAGTACTATTTCAAGTTTGTTTCATTTTCTGTGTCCTTGAGCTAATATTTCTGAGATACAGAAGCTATTGTTTGGTCAGATCCTATCACCAAATCTTGATAGCTAATTTACACGAATAGTACCTAGTATGTGCATATGTAAATAGTTTTTTAGAGTACTGCATTTCTAACATCACTAATTCTGTCCTCTGGATTTTGATAAAGTATTTTTTTCAAATTTGCATTTTATGTAAGAGATACACAGCTTACAGAATCCTGCATAGTTGAACTTAGAACTATTGAAGTGTTTCCAGGGTAAATTTAAATGTTATTAGTATTTGATTTGGAAATGACAGTAAAAGGTTTTGGTTTTGTCATCACCATTTTTCATGTATATTCTACAGGAAAGTGAAAGGGCGTCTGTTTGACTTGTCCTTACTTCAAGGCTTGTCTTAAACTCCAAGACGTTTTCTCTCAAATTGAAGTGCTCTGTTAGCACATTCCTTTAGTGAAGTTCAGTTCTGTTGCTACTGAGATTCCACAGCCATTGAGCTGAAGATCTCAAACTCATTTATAATGCTCTGATTCTTTTTTAGCAGAAATGGATTTCAATGAATAATACTTTTGTTGAAGCAAAGCTTTAAAGGCTTTGTCTCAGTGTTGGATAAAACAGTTTCAATAGGCACCATCCCTGAGATATCCAGGAGAAGTTGAAGCAAAGTCTTAGAAGACTTGCAAACCAAAGTCTAAAACCTTGATCCTAACCTTTCTTTGTAATCTACAAAATGGTTTTATGGTACCAGCCTTACATGAAACATCCCATTGAGTGTGTTCAAGTTCCCACTTTTGAAACCTTTATTACTCCTGAATAGTTTCAGTTAAAAAAAAAAAGTACTAATTTATACCTTTTTTGCTCCTCATCAGACATGTGGGAACTGGATATAATACATCTTATCAAATCTATTTTTAGCTCCTTTTTTATTTTGTAGAAAACAGTACATTTGCATTTGCATACAGAATTCTAGCTTAGGTGCAGACATAGCTGTGTGTGGTAAGTAATTTCCTAATGGTTGTGGTTTGACAACTCTGTATTCTTTTTTTCTGGATTTTTCCCAATTTTCTTGACTAAATTTTTGTTACTCTAGAGCCAAGTAAGGTTTTATGGGTGCCTGGATGGAATTTTATCAGGAAGAGCTGTGTGTATGTTGTGAGTTTTACATTCAGGAATGTTCTTCTTTCATCATTCATCTTGGAGGATGCGACTGCTTCCCAAAGCTATTTCCTTTCCCCCACCTTGCCCCAAGTTTTTGTCCCTAATACTGCTAAAGATTACTTTCAGATGAAATCACAAATCCTATTTTCTGTAATGTTCCTGCTGATCGCCTAAATTATTTTGACATAAACCCTCCTCAGTGCAACAAGAAGGGAAAGTGGTGCAAGTCTGGTTCTTATTCCTTTGTTTTTATTATGATCTTAAATTCTTTTCTGGAGACAACTGTATAAAATGATCATGCCAGTTGCTTTTTAATTTATTGTGATAGCAAGCTCAGAAGGATCCATGGTGTTTAATGTGATGCTGTTAAGTTGTGAAACCATAAAATGTAACTCTTAAGGAATCAGTGTTTCTTTAGTGCATTTGTATTCCCATCCTGAATCAATGCATTATAAATGATAGCAACCAAAATGTGAATTTTGATTTCTGATACTCTATACATGTTAATGTACACCTCTAAGGAGGTTTTACAACTAAAGCAGCATTTCTCTCTAAAACTTCATGCTATTTTAAGAATAAAAATAAGATTCAAGGATTGTGACTTCAATTGAGATGTTTTAGGATATGAGGATGATTATAAGTCTGAGAATCTGGCTACAAGTTCCTTGGTACCTTGGGGTGGCATGGGGGGAACCATTTCATGTCACTTAGGGCTAGAAATCAGTGCTAGAATCACAGAATGGTTTGGATTGGAAGAGACCCTTAAAGATCATCTCATTTCACCCCTTGCCATGAGCTGGACACCTTCCTCTAGATCAGGTTGCTCGAAGTCCCACCCTGGCCTTGAACACTTCCAGGGATGGGGCATCTGCAACTTCTCTGGGCAACTTGTTCCAGTGTTCTCACCACCCTCATCATAAATTTCTTTGTTATGCCCAACCTCAACCTGCCCTCTTCAACTGAAAGCTGTTGTCCCATGTCCTATCAGTACAGACTCTGATAAAATTACTTTCTTTTTGTTATATGCAGCTGCACTTAGTTATTGAAAGGCCACAATAAGGTAGAGCTGGCTGCGTTCACACCTCAGACTGAGAGATTGTATTTGAAAACAATAGTCTCATTAAAGAAATGGCAGATTTCTGGTTTATGCTTTCAAGAGGGTGTGGAGATGTTTTTCTTTTCCATTTATTATTCATATTTCAGTCTGTGCATGACTGGGGTCCTAATGGCTAAATGACTGTCACTGCCTGAGGAAAAATAAAACTGCTACAGAAGTTGTGAGTTAGAACTTGCTGTCTTATGTGTTAGAAGTAAGATGAGCTGGTGGGTTCACAACTTCCAGCTGCTTTCCTACCACGTCTGGATTGAACTGGTTTCTTTTTTTTTTGAAGAATAACATTTTCTTGAGAACATGTAGGTGGTGAAGTGCAAAAGATTCTGTAGCACAAAATAAATATTTGACAAAGCCAGTTCAGGATCTAGACCAAAGGCAGATATTATTGATGTTCACTGTGTTTTATTTCAATTTTGTGATCTCCCATTTTCCTCAAAATTGAAACATGAACATTTGTATTACTGTTTTAAAATACAAATATGAAATAAAACTTCTGTAAGAGTGTTAACACAATGGTGGCTTATTTTTTTTTCCCAGAAGGATGAAAAGTAAGGAATCTGAGTTCTGAGTTGTATCCAGATATGAGTGTTTTAGTATTTTAAAATGCTAGCACAAAACAACAGGTCTGTTATTTTAAAAATATCCAGTATAAACCAAAAATATTTACTGTTTGAGGAACACTGAATGTAGCTGGCTGTGCTCAAATGAAGATAATATATCAACATCTGGTAACCAAATTTGTCAGACCTATTCATTGAACAGTGTAAATCCCTGCAGATAAATAGAACTTTGATTGCTAAAATTAAAGAATTTCAAGTGTTTCCTCATTTAATAATACAGTGTTTAAGAACTGGTCCTAAATTTTGTGAGTATTTTAAAGCTATTCTTCCATTTCATGTTTCTGGAGGAGATAGTGAAAAGGATCTTCATACCATAAACTGTTCCAATTTTTTGTTTCACTAAAAATGAAGGAGGGCTGTGAACTGACTCTAGTTGTGATCTCATGATCAGAATAATTTTGCGAACTCAGCCATCCAGTGATAGGCTAAACTTGAAATAAAAATCAGTGAGATTCCAGAGCGGAGCAAGTGCTACATGAAATGCCAAAAGTGGCTGTTGCTGAGGGCAGCTGGAGATGGGTGTGAGATGCTGTGCCTGCTACTGTGGTCAAGGGCAGTAAATTAGTTTGCTGGAAACGAATTCTAGAAACACTGTGGGACTTCTGGAAAGCAGAAATGTCAACTATTATTGCTAACAAAGGCCAAAGTGGAAGTATCTAAGTTGTATAATTTGGTAAAGAACTATTCCAGTGGGAATCAATGATTAGATTAGTACTAGTGAATTACTTCTGAACATTCACAAATGTTTTGAGTCTGACATTGTGTAGCATAGTTCTAAGTGGTATTAGATTTTGGTATTAGATTTTCTTGAGAATGCTTTTACGCACAATGATTTGAGGATTCAACAATGAGATGTTAATCACACAATTCAATATTTTAGTAATACTGTAAGTGTACACAGTAAGGTAGACTTTGCATTTGCATGTTTTTAGACATTAACCATCTTCTATCATTACTCCACAGTGTTTACAAATCACCTTAGCACCTTCTGACACTTTTTTTTAGAGGCATTTCTCCTCTAGTGTGTTTATAGTTTTATAGAAATTGTGCTTCACTTTGTATTTTCTTTTCCCTCATATTCTGAATTGCAAATATAAGTAATGAAATAATGTCATGAGAGGAGAGTTGGATGCCAAAAAAAAACAGCTTTCATGACAGTATCTTCAAGGGATGATGTGGTATGTGAGTTGAAATAGATTATTCCTCCCATTTTGTAGTGAAACAAAAGATATTAAATGAGTTACTGGGATTTCCTTTACTTAGGCTAGTCCATGATACCCAGATATAAAAGCCTTTTTAATGCAGAACCTACAAGATAACTACTCAACTTTAGGAGTAAAATTATTCTGAATTTAACAATCTAAATTACACATGTGTTTAATGGAAAAGGGTTATCTTCTGCACTGGATTCACCACATTAATAAATGCAGTAAAATCAAAACCAAAGTGATTATAAAGATGAAACAAATATTTCAAATTTTCTTGAAGCAGTAATAATCTGGCAATAAAATTTTCTTTGACAGCAGGGCACAATGGACTCAAGTGCATAGATGGGCATTTTGTTTCTAAAGCCTTTTTGGAAGTGACAGTAACAGCACCTGGCTAGGTGACAGGATTTGCTGAGTGTGCTGTCAGTAATGAAGTACTAGTGTGTGTTTGATAGAAATAGCAGTTGATAGGTACTTAAAGTTTTTTTTCTCAAAATCATAGCAAAAAGAAAATCAAATGCTAGTGTTCCCTGTGATGCTTCAGTACTTGTGTACTGCAGTCTCATCCTCTGAGGGGTTATTGGCAAGGACATTTTTATTTCACCTTTCGTGAAAATAAGACACTTTAACCCTGTTCCAAAGTCCTTGCACAAAGTACTCAAGAAGGTTGGAGACAGCTGTGGGAAGTTCAGTGTTTATTTGTGCATGCCATCAGCCTGGATATATGGACTCAGCACTGTAAGAAGTTTTTATGCATTCTTACTCATAAGGGGTTCTTATTGAGGACATTCAAAAGATTTCTGACCAGGACGAAGGTGACACCATGGTAGAGAGGAGGGAAATAAAGACAAAAAATTACCTTTCTTGTATTTTAGAATATGAGCTGTTAATCAAGGCTGACATGGGCTGACAAACCAGCTTTGATAAGGTGTAACTTGTTACAAAGGTTTTATAAAGAAAGTAAAACCATTCAGCAGTCTGGTAGCAAAGAAAAGGAGAGTTGGTGGCACCTGAAATTTGGCCTTGGGCAAAGAAGCAAGCAGTGGAAGTGGTCTAGGTGCCATGAGAAGTTTGATTTGATGGTAAGGTATGTCTGAATGTGATAAAATAGAGCTGGGATAAAATATGTAGAATAATTGTTCTAATTATTAGCAGTTGCACAAAGGAAGGTGTAGACATATGTGAGATAGTTGTAGAAGGGAAAGGGTAGAGGGCAGACCCTCTGTGCAGTTTCTTCAGAGGCTTTGGAAGCAGATTAATACCCCTCAAAATTAGTTGATTAGGAGATGAAAAGTCAAGGAAAGAACGAAATAATCAACTTCAGTTTTGTTCTGTCCTGTGTCTGGTCACCAGAGAGGAGCCCAGCACCTCCTGTTCTGCTGCTCCCCTTGAGGAAGGTGTAGACTGTGCTGAGGGCACCCCTCAGCCTTCTCCATTCCTCTGATGTTTCCATTGGATCCATCAGATAAGGCTCAGTTGCCATCTGTAGTATGAAATGCTTTCATCTACTTAATTGTTCCTGGTGTGGGAACGGTTCTAGACTGCTCCTGATCTTTGGCATCGTTTCTGGTGCATCATAACCTGGTACAACTCCAATCTGTATGGTGCTCATTCACCTCTCTTGTCACTGGGCTTTCTGTCTCAATGCTTTTCTGGTCTCCTTCAGCCTCCTACAGTAACCATGAGATCCATACATCTGAGATTAAGAGATCCTGTAGGAGGACTGAACAAAGCTATGAAAAGTTAAGATCATAAATGATCTCATAAAACAAAATAAATATTATCTCCCATCCATCACCATTTCAATCCTATTAACTGTTTTTTTTAAATACAGAAAAGATTTTATCACATGGATCTGGTTTTCTAATTACTTCTCAAGGATAAATCTATACTACCTTGAAAAACTGAACCTTTTTCTTCCTGTAAATGTTTTTCCATGTTTTTCAGCATATCCCATTTCCTGCTTTCCCTTGCACTCTGCCTGAAGGGTGCTGTCATGATTATGCCTAGTGACTCTTGGATCTTTTTACTGACCTTTTTCTTTTTTTTTTGACTTGGTATTGACTATAGTCTATGCCCCTAGGTTCATTTCCCTTTCTCTGGCTTCTCTTGGAAAGTATCACAGTTGCTATTTCTTTATATTACTTCAGTAGGCTGTATCTGGGAACTTCACTGCTCACCCCTGCCCCCTCTCCAGTGAGGTCAAATAAGCAACAGGTACCCTGTCCTGAGGAGGCATTCTACAGATTAGCCAAAACCAAGTAATAAGCACAGTTTTGAATCACTTACTCTCTAGGCTTGTTTGAAATACTTTGTGACTGTGTTTTGGTCAGTAATTAAAATTAATAAAATCTATCCTGGTTGTATCTTTCCATTTTTTGCATTCCTCATTCAGTGATGCAGTTTTTGAAATACTACTTATTTGTGGTAAAACAATTGCCTTGTTTTCTGATTTGTTTATTGATATCAAATTATATGACTTGTATGAAATGGAATAGGAAATCATAAGGCCAAATCTGGATCAAGTTGGAAATTTCTACTGAAATCAGGACATTTTCACTCAGTTACTGGTCTTGAGATTAATTAGATAATGGCTTGGTAGGTGGAAAGGGTAGAGCTTGTGCCTTGTTTCCTTCTATGTATCTGTTAGAGTATGATAAGAGTCTGACTTCTTTGGAGCAATTCTATTTGCCAACAGCAGTCATTCAGGTTCAATTATAGTTCATGGGTTGAAATGATCTTAAAAAGGAGATGTCTATTAGCAGTGTTTAGATGTTCTGTTTAAAAGAGAATAAATGATGCAAATTTCTCCCAGATTGTACCTTTAAGTCTCTCCCTTTACTGCAGGGAGGCAGGAGAAAAAGCCACTTCTAAATGTATCAAATGTTTTTTTGAAAACTGGTTTAACTGAAGTCTCATATTTTTTATCCATATGTTAAATATCCAAAGTAATGGAATGCAAGTTAGTGCTTACCATGCTTTCGGAATCTTTAGACCAAATATACTGTTAGGTAGTGTTCTTAAATATATGTAGGACATCAGGTTATATCCTATAATCATCTTGCACGTTTTATTACATTTGAGTGTTTCCTAAAACAAATGGAAATCTCTTCATTAGCAGAGGAAAATGTATTTTTTGTGACCCACTCAGTATCTGGCAGCCAGTGTGAATTTTGGGTTGTGTTCAGAGGCTTTCACGGGATCAGAAGGGAGTGGCAGCTGATTGCTCTGTGCAGGGTTTGGGTACGATGTAGCCTGACACCTTCAAATGAAGCTGTTACTCTGTGCTTGTGATTTCACATACTGGAAGTCAAATCCCGGTGAAGTTGACTGATTCCAGCAGATTGTTTTGGGTGTGTCTGCGTGTGTGAGAATGACTCAAGGCACCGCAAGGTTCATCACAGAATCCTGGTCTAGTTTGGATCTTCCAGCATTTTTTGCATAATGCATGCAATCGGTTGTAAGCCTACAGAGAAATGACAAATTCTAAATCTCTTTTAGACTTTTTCTGGCTGTAGCAAAGCAAAACTGTCATGATGTGGGGGAGGGAGGTGTTGGAAGGGAGGCCAATGGTGTTTAATGGTGAGTGATCTCTGTGTTCACAGGGGCCGTGGGGGAGTGCCACCACCACCAGCAGGAGTGCCCAGAGGGGCACCAGCTCCCCGGGGAGTCCCTCCCAGCAGAGGACCCGTGAGTCGGAGCCGGGGACTTCTGGCACCCAGAGCTCGAGGAGTTCCTCCCCCGGCAGGGTACCGGCCCCTGCCGCCGCCCCCGGCACAGGAGACCTACGGGGAGTATGTAAGTGCAGCTGTGGGTGTGCTGGGCATGGAGCTGTGTCATGGAGGGGTCAGATCCCTTCAGAACTCTGCACAATCGCTGTAATTAGCACCTAAATAAGTCCTACACCAAATATCTCTGACAAATGAACTCATCTCTGTTTACCGTTTCAGACTTCAGCTGTTTAATTAAAAAAAAAAAATCGGGTTATAGGTATGCACCACCATAAAAACATTTACAGTGCATTTGGCAAAATAGTTATGTACCTCTTAAATATTTAATATTAGGTTCCTGCTTTCCAAAAAATCTGAAAAATCAAAATGTTATAGACTTTTAGTTCTCAGCTAAAACAGAATAATATTCTAATCTTGCTTCCTAAGCCTATCTTTGTGGTCATATAGTTTAGTGATTAGACAAGTAAAATAATTTTATGAAAGCTTCAGAACTAAAATTTTAACAATGCACAGTGTATCTCAGTAAGCCATACATATTCATCTTAATTTTATTGTATTAAACATTAGAAACATATCAAAAGACTTTTTATGTTGAGTATGACAAAATTATGCAGTTATGAATTTTTAGGGAAAACTTAAATTGAACTTACAGAGCAGTAAGAGAGAGAAAAAAGATCATTAAATCAAAACTGTAGTGATAAAAATGAATATAATCTTAGAAAAATAATGCCTTCAAAGACAATGCTTATAATGCTTTTTATATACTAAAGGTTTTAGTGTGCCCTCTTTACAGCCAAGTGTGTCTGGACTCTGTCTCTCTTGTTTAGACTAGCAAAAAAGGAGATTCTGCGTTCCTGAAAAAGGTTTTGCTACTTAGATATTTTTTTGCTTTTCTCTAAACCTTTATTTCATCTGCCTTCTCCTCTTCTTTCAAAGATCCCCTCCAAAACCATTCAAATGAAATGTCAGGTTTTTTTTCCCTTTGACAGAAACCCAGGTTTCTATATAACATTTGTAGCTTTATTAGGGAAGAAATTTAACGTTGTTAATGTAAACATTTATGCATATAATTGGACAATTCCAGAGGAAGTTAATGTAGTTCATTAATTTTGAGGAAGAATACTTTGACAATATGCCTAAATTTCCCCTGGCTATGCTTGACTAGTCAAAGTGGGTACTGAAAATAAGTGGTTGTCTCACAATGCTTTCAAAAGAATCAGTCCTCATCAGCCTGTTTCCAGGACATACATTCTAGAACACATATAGAGATTGTAGAATATAAACCTCTTTGAGTAACTTCATATTTATATATAAACTGCTATTTATAGCTTGTGTCTGTAGAAGTGGTGTGGAAGTAACAGCTCTTTGCCTCAGTATCCTGAACTATGCTTCATTTCTGGGAGAATAATTAGAAAATAGCACTGTACAGAAAAATAATGCTGTGCTAAATAACTTCTAAAAAGAGTTTTCCTCAGAACTGGATCACTAATCTTCCACAAAAGATACCTTAGCTGGGATAGATATAGTTAGATAGACAGAGTATTTAAAGCTGTAGTTGATAAAGCAGTCCTAGGTGGTCTTTTTTTTTCTTTTTCTAAAGAACATTTAGCAGGGATATAAGCCATTGGTGTATTGCATGTTCAGTATTAAATTTGCTGCTTGGTATTTTTTAGGCTGTCCATTTGCAGTACATTATCTAAGTGTCTTAACTATGACTTTTACAGATTAAGGGAGCATGGTAGGAGTCATTAGTAGTATGTCTGCACCTTCTTTACTAATTCCTGTTTAGTTATATCTAATACTAAAGCATTAGTTTGCCAACCTGAGCAGAATAAGGTTGTGTTGATTGAGAAGTGTCTGTAGAATGAGAACATCAGAAAGACTGAGGGGTACCATAAGTTATTTTAAGCACCATCAAAGCTTTGGAGGCTGAGATATCCAGAGAGGTTACAGAGAAACCTTTGGGAAAGCATGTTGAGTTTTCAAGGCCAGTTTTTGATGGCAGGGGTGGCTTCTGTGAGACACTTCTGGGAGCTGCCCCCATGTCCAGCAGAGCCAGTGCCAGCTCCAAGGTGGTTCTGCTGCTGGCCAGGCCAAAGCCCAGCAGCAATGGTGGTACTGCCTCTGAGATATGTATTTAAGAAAGAAAGAGGAAAAAACCCCAGTCTGGAGCAGTCTGTTCCTAAAGGGCTTCACCCCATGGAAGGGGCCTACCCTGGAACAGTTCATGTAGAACTGCAGTCCAAGGGAAGGGCTCACGTTGGAGGAGTTTGTGTTGGACTGTCCCTGTGGGAGGGATCTGATGCTGGAGCAGGTGAAGAGTGGGAGATCCCTGGGTGGGAATGAGCAGAGACAAGGTGTGGTGATCTCACCACAGCCTCCATTCCCATCCCCCTGCATTGCTGTGAGGGAACAAGTAGAGAATTTTGGAGTGAAGTTGAGACTGGGAAGGAAGAGGGCAGGGAAGGTGTTGCTAAATGTTTTTTTTATTATTATTTTTCATCATCCTACTCTGATTTCATTGGTGATAAGCTAATTTCCCCCAGTTGGGTCTGTTTTGCCCAGTGACTGTTGTGACTGTAACTGGTGAGTGATCTCTCTCCCCTCTGATCTTGAGCCATGAGGTTTTTGTTATGGTTCCTCTCCCCTGTCCACCTGAGGAGGGGAGTGACAGTGCAGCTTTGGTGTCCAGTCAGGGTCAACCCACCACAAGAAGATTTTCCATTGAGGATTCATGAAGCTTTTCAATCCCTTAGGCTTACAAGCCTTTGCTTTGTACTCATTAAACTAATGTGAAACTTTGCAAGTGCAGGAGGAAGCAAACTGTGTGTGGATGGAAGCTTTGAACCACTCACTCCTGTAACTGTGAATATCTCAAAGGTGATTTAGGTTTTTAGTATGTAAAGTCCTTGCCCATTTCCTCTGTTGAGTGCTATTAAATCTGCCTTGTTACAGACAATGAATTACAAACAGCTTCCCTTTTCCTTCACTCCCTTTGCTAACTCTGTGTAGTCCTTGAAACCAATGAATTTTTAACATCTATGACTAACTCAGTTCTGCCTCTTGCTTATCCTGATACCTCTCCTTCCTCATCTTGATTAAGTAGCTGTTTTTTAAAAAAGTTATCAAAATGGGAAGGAGAATGCCTATTCCATTCTGAAAAATAGGAAGGGTTACTTCTGGAGGCAATATTTCACATGGGCAAAACATCACAGGCAAAAAGTCATTAATTTGAGATGCATTTTAATGTGGGGTCAAGGTCCAGAAAACTGTGTGAACATTGCTGTCCTGTGTTTAGAGCCCATGGGGAAGTGTTCCAGAACTTGGCCCATTACAGAAAGCTCTACTCAGAGTGAGCTGCCTCTGTCTTCTGTCAGCTTTCTGGGGTCTTGGCATTGGTGGCATTTGAATGCTTTGGCTTTCTCTGCAGAAGTCACACAACAGACTGGACTAGCAGCAGTATTTGCACATCTTTCCAGTTCAGTTTAAGTAGTTTGCCCACTCCACTGTTGCCAGTCTCACATATGAGTCTCAGCTGCAGGACTCATTCCTCCTGAGACCCCACCATGCTCTCAGTCCCATGAGGAAGCTCTCAAAGCCACTAAATGACAGTTCCTTTTCATTTTCTCTGAAGACTGAGTCTTTAATAGCTGTAGCATCAGCTTAGATAGGAAAAATTCCAGCCTCTGCAGCCAGCCAGCTTTATAATGACTGCTCTGAGCTCACCTCTCTGGTTGCTGTGAGATAAACTTGCTCTGAAGACAAACATGACTCTCATTTTTCTTTTCTCAACTGCTCAGGTCAGGAAAAAACCTGTTGTGACGTGTGAAGCATGGCCTGGATTATTTTTATAATAGCTGGAGGATTGAAACCATACTAGGTGGATGCTACATTTGTTGCAGGACTTACAGATGGTTTTAGGAGCATTTTGCTCTTAATTAAATGTGAATCTTTCTCTACTCATTGAACTATACTGTGTAATAAATAAAAATATTTTTATGTATTTTTAAGCTGATGACTTATTCCACTAAGATAGGAAATAGAAGCTGTATTTAACTACTAGCTGAAAATTTTCAGCTTTTCCACAGTTTTCCAATAAGCAGGAAATTAGTAACAGTGTGAGGTCAATTCCTTAGCAAATGTTGAGTCAAACATAGGTTAGAACAGAACTGCTCAATCTCAGTTGCTGTCTCATAACATTTGCTGCTCTTGGCCTTGTCCTGCTGTCGTCTTCTTAGCAGCTTCCAACCTCTGAGACTTTTCTCCAAAAAGCAACACAGCAGTGGGACTGAAGCTTTTTAAGAGTTTATTTTTATTTGATGCTGTTTTCATTTTACAAAGGCAAATATTTTGCAAATATTCTGCCAGTCTTTCGCTTTTGTACTTTACACAAATATATTTGTGTTGATGCTGTGTCAAGTCCTGCTTAGTTTGGCTGCTTACTTGTTAAATGCAAAGTCAGTTTTATCTGAGTTTATAATCAGATTTTTAGATGTTAAGAACTTTAAACATTAATTAAAAACCTGTTGCTCTGACAGTGTGGAATGTCTACTCTAAAAAAAAATAACTCCTCAGTCTAGCATGTTGTGGCCAAGACTTGATTCAACACTACCTTGGAACAGTCAGATCTAAATATTTCTCCCTGTTCTAGAGAAAGTTTTTGACTGCTTGTTTTTGGCCAATTTATTGATGTTTTCTGGTGTTCAGACAAGGATTAACTCAGGGGCAGAGTTTTCTGATGCACTGAACACATGTATAATTTCTAGCAGCTAATGCTTCAGTGGCATTGCTTTGTGTATTAAGAAATGGAACTAAGGTGGAATGTCTACCAGTAAGAGACCAAGGGAGTCATTCTAATGTTAAGTAAATTGTAACTTGAAAAAGAAAGGTGTGAATTATTTTCAGTTAGATTTCAAGATTATTTTAACTTGGATACAGATGCAGGCCACTCAGAAGGATGCAGAGAACAACTGGATGCAAAAAAAGTTACTGATAACAACAAACTTCAAAACCTACTCCTTAAAATCTACATTTAATTATTTCTTCTTTCTGCAAAACCATAAAAGTTAAAAGGGATGTTTTCAAGCTTCATAATTCCTGAAGCATTCATTTGTGGATATTTTCAGAAATACATTGCTTTAACTGGTGAAAAAAGCAGACTTCAGACTGAAGATTGTAGTTTTCACACTAAGTTTGTATTGTGAGACTGTATTTAGCAATATATGCCTACTGTGAAGTACATGTGTGTTACAGATATTGCAATACTATGGGACTATGCTTGTCCTGTTTCCCATGAGAAATGGGGAAGACCCAAAACATTACCATGACCTGCTGTCTAAGAAGATCTCACCCAAATGATGGGCAGATGGTGTGTTGTTCTGTCTCTCTTCGTAAGTGAAATCTCAGTATTTTTCTGGTAGTGGAAGGCCTGTGGTTCAAATTCCTGTTACAGGAATTCATATTCCCTTGGTTCTCTCTGGATGATGTGCTGAGCACCAGGATGCTCTCCCAGCACACACAGTGCTTTCTGTGCTTTCAGTTTTGCAGGAAATCCTACAAATTTGATAAGCCTTAGGGAAAGTTGATTTAAAATAAATATTTGTCTGGATAGGTAAGAAATTAATTTCATGATCTAGTGGTTTTTGCAAAATATGAATGTAGGTATCCATTGGAGAGAAGAATGATTGCAATCTTACTATTTACAGGGAGAGCCCATTCCATTGAAAAACCTACAGCCTGTTACTTAGTTCACTTCCTTAGAAAGCCAGTGCAAATTCTGTTTTAATCTCTGGCCTTAAGCTTGAATTCCCTGCCTCCCTATTTAGATCATAATTAATTAAGATTTTGAAAAACTTGAAAATTAGGATCAATGTGGAAGCAATTTCTTGGAGCTATTAATATACTGCTGATTTTGTGTGGTGAACTGTTTTTAAAGCAGAGATCTCTCATTAATATTAATGTGCTGTTTGAGGTTGAAGAAGGTAAATCTATAGGAAAAAAGAGAAAAATCTCTGTATACCATATAAAAAACCCTAATTTGTTTATTTACAAATAAAGGCTTCTTGAGGCTTAGGAAGCAAAATATTAGTGAAAGTAAAGGCTAGTCCAGATGACCTAAGACTTTGAAAAGAATTTAAATTCTTGAATGGAGTTCAAGTATTATTTCAGTGTCACTTTGCAGGATTTACACCATGTTTTAATTTACGTTGGTTTTGTGAATGTTGATGGCTTCCTGATGATGTGCAGCATTTTAAATAAGTGAGTTTATTTGCTAAGTTGTTTTGAATGTGAAGCTTTTTGTTTGAGTTCCTGGAAAAAGACTTGAATTAGCTTCAATCTTTAAGAACTAGAGAAATTATCTTTTGTTCATACTGTCCCTGTTCCCCTTTGTGGATAATGCTGTGGTTTCCATTTAGTTGTTGTGCCATTTTTTAAGCAGTTTGTTCACTGAGTTCTGGCTTTTTAGAAGTGCTAACACTGTTCTTAAATTCAGGGGGAATTTGTGTAAGACTTTTGGAAGGCAAGTGCATAACATGAAAACATTATATCTTGGCTTTTTCTTCCCAATACAATGTTCTTTTTCATAGTAAATAGGACAAGCAAGAAGAAATAAATGTGGGGGAAAAAAAATCATATTTTAAGCCCTTCAATAACTGTTTTGTTTAATTTTAAATCTTATATCTTCTCTAGGGTTTTCAGGATTAGATGGAGAGAGGATGGAAAATATTTCCATTTTCCCAGGACCTGGGGTGACATAGGTGGTGGAAAAGTGGAGTTTTGGAGAAGAGGCCAAACAGCTTTTTCCCCTGCCTAACTCATTCACCTATAAAGTTCCTATAACATTCTTTTCCAAGTACTTTAGTTAAAGCTGCTTATCTGAAACTTGGTATTATTGAATGAGTCCTCCTGATTCTGACACTGCTCCCTGCTGTTCTGTATAGAAAACCAGACTTGCTTTGGTCTGATAGTAATTTGGTTTAAACATTGCTGTCTATATTCATTAGCAACTCCTCAGGGTTTTTTTGAGGTGCATGAAAAACAATCCACTCCTGCATCTCTCATTCTAGGAAAACCTGATTTGTTCTGATTGGATATGCACTAGGCTCCTTCTGGATGAAAACAGATGAAAATCTCCAAAATAAGAGCTTACAGTCTGTGCATGTTTCCTGCTAATGTCCTTTATGTTGGCACTCAGACTTAAGATGATTGTAGCTACCCATATTTGTTTTGATTGCCCCATATTCCCTATTGATTAAATGAGGGGGGCATTTTATTCCCACATAACAAAATGACTGTTCCCTCCCTTTACAGTTCTAATTTGCCAAAAGGAGTTCATTGCACTGCACTGATGTTTTGTGTTTTCTCCTTCAAGTTAATCTCTGCCCAAACTTTTTTTTTTTTTAATTTGATAGTTTTTTATCTAAAAGGAATATGTTCCTCCAGTGTTGTGGGATAAAGTAGTGGTGTAGGTATTTTGGAAAATGATGAGGAAAAGAAACAATGTAAAAAGAAAACATTTTAGCTGTAGTGGTAATGGCCTTATTTTTTTTCCTTGGATGGATTTCCTTAGATGGGAACAGCTGGAAAATTGATTTCTTATTGATTTCATGATCTTTTTTCCCAGTTCTGCAAATGGCCTTTTTGTTAAAGGCTGCTTTTACCCTCTTCTCTCTTCCTGTTTCTCTGTCTTTTTCTTTGAAACATTGTTCATTTTCCTTAAAGAGGATCCAAACAGTAGTCTGTCATTGTCACTGCCAGCAGATTACAATTTAAAACCACCATTTCCTTCTCCACTTGCAAGGGTTTGTTCAGAGTACTGTGTAATTAAAAAGCACTGATGAGCAAGGCTTACCATGATTTACAATGTTTTGGGGAGTGCAGAGATTTTGGCAAAGATTGCTTTTATCATTTTTTGACCCATTATTGTAACTTAATATATTCAAAGGGTGCATATTTACACATTGCTTTTGATTCTATTAATGAAAAACATCTGTACTTTACACGGAGCAATTACAGCTACCAGTGCTGCTCTTTGGATTTATTTCACCTGTGGGCACCATCATTGAGACCACTGCAGGCAGAAGCTCTCTTTAAGTAGAAACACTTATAGGTTGGCTTAATAAAGGACTTTATTAATAAGCTTTGAGATCTTACAAAGTAATTTCATATTCTTTTCAGATGATCTGTCCTGCAACACCAGCTTTTCTGTTACTTTGGGGAAAGATTCTTAAGCCTGAAGTCAAGACAGTTGTTCTTGATACATTCCTGGTGGATGCTTCAAATGTTAGGTGATAGATACCTGTAATTTAAAAGCTCTTTTTTCTCACATTTCTGGTCTAAGTGCAGACTGTTCAACACACTTGCTGCCTTTTGATCTGACTAATCTGATAAGAATTAAGTTTTCTAGGTTATCCTGAAAAGTAGAATAATGAATAACAAAGAAAAGGCTTCTGTTCATGGAATGATGACATGATCTGGTGCGGGCTTTTGGGTTTTGAAGTGGGAGATGAACTATGGGTTTGCCAGTAAACTTTCTGATATCTGAGTGCATTTAGGAGAAGCTATTCATAGACATATGTGGAATGAATAGAGAGGGAAGTCCATTGAATTACATTTAGTAGGTGGAAGGAATACAGACGCTGTTGTCATCCGTGTGAAGAAGAATAATGGCTTTAAATATAAAAGTGAATGCTTTTATAAGTACCTGAAAGATGCCCAAAAATCAGCAGGAAAATTGTAATGAGAAGGTTCTTATGAAGGTGTAATTCTTTTGTTATTACATAGGAAGAAATCTGTATAGTAATGCTTGGGTTTAGTAGAATGTACTGAGTACAAAGGTGTACTTCAGTACAGCCTTTCTGTGCATGTAAGTTCAGTTCTGTCCATTTTCATTTTATATGTGTAAAAATGATAATTATTTTCATTTTAAGTCAGCATGGTATTTTATAGCACTGAAAAATGCCAGATGGCCAAGGATATTTCACCTAAATACTAAATAAAGTTAAAGAAAACATTCACTGAAGCCATTGGAGATCTGATTCAGAAATAAAATACTCAAGTATTGCGGATTTAATTTAAAATGTAAAAATTCTGTCTTGGTTGACCTTATTTATAACCTCCTGAAAGAGAAAGTTTTCAAATACTGCATGACTAATAGCAAATACTGTCAGACCTAGTTCAGGGAGAGCTCTGAAACATACTTCAGCTGCTCCTGCCTAATTGCTACTTCAAAGGAATCATGCACAGCAAACACACATTTTGGAATTTGAATCTCTTATTTCTTAACAGAACAAGCTATTGAGAGCAAACCCGTTTTATTTTTTGAGTATGTTGCATATATTTATCTTGTTTTTAGTGTAAACTTTGAGGTTTATGACTAAATATTTGGGGAAAATTCTTTCCTGTGAGGGTGGTGAGGCTCTGGCACAGACTGCCCAGAGAAGTTGTGGCTGCCCCATCTCTGGAAGTGTTCAAGGCCTGGTTGGATGGGACTCTGGGCAACCTGGTCTAGTCTGGGCACATGGAACATGTCCCTGTCCATGGCAGGGGATGGAACAAGATGGTCATTGAGGTCCCTTCCAACCCAAACCATTCTGTGATTCTGTGAAATACATCAGTAAGAGATAATTGATCTATTTAAGCAGATTATAGTAATCTCAAAAGCTCAGGTTGACAATTTTAATTCTGGCAGGAGTCCCACATATAAACCACAAACCAGATATCTTTCCATACAAGGCTTCTAAGAGCCAGCATCAACAATATCATAATGCAGGGCTTAATTTCAGCAGTTGTCAACTTATTAACACATGAAGTGATGTACAGTGATGAATCCTGGGCAAAAATTCTCTGGAAGACTACTGCTAATAAAAGAAATAGTTCAGTCTGATACAGAATGACCTCCACCAAATTTTCCTTTTGTTCTGCTGAATATCTTAGAAAGGATCTTCTCGTTTCAAATTTATTTTGTTCCTCTGTTCTCAAGAATTCATAGAAACACCATAATTTCAAAGTAGTCTCTCGCTGCCTTTCTTTCATGGTCCTTTTTTTCAGTGAAATAGTTAACAGAAATGTGAATGACATTCACATGACATGAGGCTTAAGAGGTTTCTAAGGATTCCTTAGGAGCAAAGCGAAACTAACCCATCAAGAGGTTAATTTCAGTCCTCCACTTTCATGTGTTGCCACTGCAGGATGTGCCCAGTTTGAAGTTTGGAAGCCTCTCTTAGGGATGGCTGGTTCACAGTTGGGAGAGTCTATGGGAGGAGACCAAATGTCGTGTAAATGTTCTGGAACAGTGCAGAGAAATTGGCTCAGGCAGCTTCTGCTGTTGGTCAGGGTCTGTATTGTTAACAGATGTCTGTGTATTGCATCAGTAAGTAATAAAATGCCTGTTTGCAATAACTGCCAGGAGGCAGTGGGGTTGGGGTTTAGTCTGTGGCTTATCGAGAAAAACCCATATCTGATGGGCAAGAGAATCCTAAGAGTCTGTTTTAATTTTTAGTTTCAGGGCAGTGAATTACTGAAAGAGAAAATGCATTTCCTTTTAAGAGTGACTATATATTCAGGGATCTCCATGCAACTGACAGTTGAAAGAATCCCAGTTTCTTCTTCCAAACCAATGAATAAACTCACTCAACTGTGCTGGCAAATGTTCACAGACACCCTTCTCCTAATCACTGCTGGGAAACAATCATGTGCACTGATCTAGCAGTGGTGAATCTCTATTGATAGGCAGGTTGCCTATTTTCCATAGAAGCCGTTTCAAATGACTGGAAAACTTGCTAAAAATGCATAGGAAATTGGGTTTCCTATCAGTTGTTTTGAGGATGTCACTGGCTTCTGCTACAGAAACCTGTCAGATCCCCATCACTGGAGATGTTTTCTACTAGAGTTAGACAATCCATCATTTGTCATTCCTATCTAAATTGATGGATACTGATTGTTGGTTTTGTTTTCTGTCACTGCTGAAAGATTCTTAAACATTCCTTTTCATGAAAACGTTGATTCTTTCGTGAGGCTTTATCCTTTAATTGCCAGGGCTGGATACACACTTATTCAGAAAACACCATTTATATATGTGTGTATGTATATAAACACACACATATGTATATGAAGGATTCCAGTCTTCCAAGTGTCTTTTCATTAGGTCATTCTCATCTGCCATCATGACTCCTAAATACCCATTGAAGTCTTTGGTGTATTTAGACAGGATTTAGATGCTAGGATGTTCTAGAAATCAATGCAGTGGATGTGCCATTGCTGCTTTTCCTGTGTTTAGCTTGGTGAGGTGTATTGTTGGACAAAACAGTAAATTGATGGCAGTTCCTCAGATTCCTTTAGCTCA
The DNA here is from genome assembly GCA_013397295.1 of Polioptila caerulea. NCBI lineage: Eukaryota > Metazoa > Chordata > Aves > Passeriformes > Certhiidae > Polioptila > Polioptila caerulea. Next base: position 264,079 of record VYXF01008401.1, read on the forward strand.
TCTTTCTCTGTGAAAACACATGATCACTGTCACTTGCTGTTATCCTAAACTTCTGTATGGCTGGAGTTAGTAGTTTGTTCAAATTGATGTCCAAATACTGCACTGTTTTGGGAAGAGTGTTACAGTATATACTTAAACAGTGTGAATAAAGAAGTAAGAAATCTTGTTCAATGCTAAACTCCCACAAGCTGAAGAGTATTCAGAGGGAATTCANCGTGGAAAGAAGTAAGAAATCTTCACTTCTAGTTTCTTGTTCAGTGCTAAACTCCCACAAGTTGAAGAGTATTCAGAGGGAATTCAAAGCTATCATTCTTACTAGTCTCGTCTCTAGGGAAGTTCTTTCCTATCCAAAGTTGCACAGAATATTAAATTTATTGTCCAGAATTAAGTCAGCTACCTAAGTCAGTTGTGCAGTATTTATTCAGATGATTTGATTCCTGAGATGCTTCCCAGAGCTTTCTTGAAGATCAGTAGCTCATCAAACTCAAGAACATGGAGACATGAAATGTTTGTGCTGTCATCTGTACGAGCCAGTGTTAACTAAAAAAAAAATCTTTTTGAAGCACATTGCCAATAGCTTAAAATATCTTTACAGAAGATATTGTCTAAGATTTATAGATAGAAGTAGTCTCAATATTAACATTTTGCCACTTCATGGTGTACATATGTTATACATATATTTCAGGAGAGTGTTGTCTTTCACACATAGAACGAGGTTACTGCTCTGTTTCTGGATGTGCTTGAAGTTAATGTTGCATCTTTTGAATCATTTCAGGAGTATGATGATGGCTATGGAGCTGCTTATGATGAACAAAGCTATGATTCCTATGATAACAGCTATAGCACTCAAGCACAAAGGTAAGCCTCCAAATCAACTGTAACTACATTTGAAAAATTCTCTGGTTGGCCAGTTAGTTTTACTGAGAGTTTTTTAATTTCATCTTAAACAGCTAAAATGTTATGAGAGGATTTTAGAAATAACCCCCGTGTTACTTGCCTTTACTATCACATAAGTATAAAAGTTAAATTTCTGAGTGGCTGAAAATAAACAGAACTGAGAACTTGTAACAATTTTAGTGATGCCAAATACTAAATCAAAGTTTTCAAATGTTCAGGAAATTCAGGGAAACTTAATTCAGATTCATTATGGGAGAGAGGAGGGGGTAAGGAGGGGAGAGGAGGGAAAAAAGACAACTTTATGGATGGTATTACATTTTCTGAAACACAACTGATTAAATTTTCTTACTGTTTTTACAAAGTTACATTCCAGTATTTTACATGTATTTGACTTTAAGAAAAATACACCTGTCAGTTTGTTTTATTCCTCTGTAGAACTCCTTGTGACAGATTTGATTGCCATTTGTTTTCCTTCTCTTACTTCATCTTCAGCAGTATTTTTAAGCACTTTTGATTTGATTTTTTTTTATTTTTTATTTTGCTTTCTTCAAAGGAGTCACTATTTGGTAACTCTGTGAATAACAATGTGACCCAACAGTGGGAAACATGCTGTGAAGTACAAACTACTTCCTTTCTGTGGTTTGAACTTCATGGCAAAAATCCCATTACAAATGTAGCAGCTTGGATTATCATCTCCACTTCTGGGTATTGCTAGTATTCCTATATGGAAACTGAACTTCTGCCCACCTTTTACTGAGTTGTAATTTATTTTCATTCTTTTTCTCTCAGAGCATTTGTAATTTGCTCAATAGTAGATGTTTTAATGTCTTTGACAAAGTCCCAAAATTTTATGGCAAAATTATGGCCTGCCTCTGAGGGTTACTGAGGTTCCTGTTAATAAATCCCTTGTGGTGAATTAAACTGAATAGTGTATTTGAGGCAGATTTGTTCTACCTTCTGCTAAATATGTAAGATTTGCAATGCAGCTTTATCTGAAATAGTACAGAAGTGTTCACAGCAAAGTTGAGAACAAAGCTCTTTACACCTGACATCTGCTCTGCTATAGTGTTGTCACACCCAACTTCAGTTTTGTTACGTATATCAATATTTTTCTGTGCTCAACAACTTAGTCATTGTGAAAAAGCATAGTGGAGGGTTCAAGTGTCATTATTGTTGAGAACTAAAATAATGAAATTACCTCTGTGTCTGATACCTGGCTCCTACAGACTCTAAGCTTGATAAAAATATGACTTAAGAAATCTGCAGTGTAGAACCTTCAAAATATGAGGTTCTAGAGTGTTACATTTTGAGAGCAGTTACTGGTAATGGATTTTTTTTTTTTCTTTTTCCCAAAAGACAATTGCCAAAGTAGTCCTCAGCTTTTATGTTGGCAATTCTGTTCTGCCTTCTTGCTTGTACTGTTGGTAAATGGGTTTATTGCACACAAACGTTTGGACTTCATTACAAAGTCATTTGCCTGAGCCAAAATTAAACATTACTTGGATTTGATTTTTTTTTTTTCCACATTAAGAGGGTTTTCACTGAGATTTTCTTCCTTTGAACTAAAATTAGGAAAAAAGTAAATCTCCCAAGGAATGAAATTGCTCTTGTAAAGGATTTATATGTAAGAATATGTATAATATTCTTAGATGTGCTCATGCTTAGCTGTGTAGAAGGAGATATTTCATAAAATGATTACTTTGTATTTTACCTGTAATTTCACAATACATAGATTTTAACAAATTTCTTGCATTCTTAATGATTACTTGACTTTTCTCCCTTAATTTTTAAGAAAACAAGAAATTATTCACTTGCACGTTTCTCATGGGATATCAGCACTCATTTTCTGGCATATTTTCTGGCTTGGCAGAAAGATTTTTAGGACAGTATTGGCAGGCAAAAAGTAGTAGTTCTAAACAGCCATCTGAGCATTCCTGTCTTTAATCTGAGTATCAAGTAATAGCCCATATTGCAAAATATCATTCTGTACCCACAGTGAGATACTTACCATATTTAGGTGCATTCCAATGCCTTTACTATGAAGGAAATTAGGGAAAAGTGCATTGTTTTCATAGTTGAGCCTTATTTATTCTTGATTTGTTGCCCTCATAAAGCATGGAAAGAGACTGCATTTGCACATGGAGAGCAGTGCTGTGTTTGAAATGCATCATTTGGTGACCAGCATGTGGAAATAACTTACTCTTTCCTTTACTAAGTTGAAAATAGTAATCTTGAAGTAATAGTATTTCTGGTATATCTTCTGATACTGATTTCTCTGGAAATACTGTGATATTAGTGATACTGTGTTTTAAAGAGGAAATCTGAAATAGCTAGTAAACTGAAAATGAGTTGTATCATTAAATTACTTGCAGAAGTTTTTATTATATGACTGAGTTTGAGTGCAGGAGCAGGGCTTTATGCTCACAAATGTACAACGTGTCATACAGTGGAAACAGTTAAAATTTTCATTTTTTAAAAAAACATTTTGCTTATTTAGTGATTCCTTTGTTAAAGACAGAAACTTGCAATAGGATCTAAACTATCTTCAGGAATTTTGGAGATTTCTAAGAGGTTACACAACAGCAGATCTTTTGGTGTAGGTGCACAGGAGTGCATTCTCCAAACTCAATCTTCAGCAACATAGTGACTCTCCTTTATTGCTCTTTTAATCTGGACATTTCAAGTGTATTTCCCAGAAATGGCCAAATCTGAGTTGGATTAGGATAAGTGACATGTTTAGATATGAAGGATAGGAAACTGTACCTCTGTGTGCATTAAGGAAATTGACACTTTGTTCTGCAAATAAATTATTCTATTCTATGTGCTAACTGCTGATTCCAAATTGTGAGTGCTTGCAAGTTTAATGGTATTTTATTTGACATTGTGTGAGATTGTATCCTTCCTTGTGCCTGGCAATCTGAAGTTTGAGTTAAAACCTGCCACAGCACTAACAGAGAGAGAAACATGAGAGTTTTCTGAGTTCTCATCTATCTTAATGCCCTGTAATCCTATAAAAAAATGTTGTTTTCCTTTAGAACATTTTATTATCCACTGTTGCTTGCTCTTGCAACAAAGCCCCAAATAGTGCTTCAGGATGTCCTTTAACAGAATTATTTTTTATGGTCGAAAAGACTTAAAATAACCCTTGAAGCTGTACTGTGCTTTACTAGAGACCTAATTGATTTTTAGAAGATGAAATTACATGTAAAGTTTTTTGCAGAGGGATGGTTAGATAATTTTATCAGTATAAACTGGGATGTTTAATCAACTGACTTGTTTACTCTTGTTATAAAAAACGAAAACAATCTAAAATTTAAAAAATATTTTGCAATTTCTGAAAAAGAGGGTAGCAAATGATCCATAGAATGATAGAATAGTTTGGGTTGGAAAGGACCTCAAAGATCATTCAGTTCCAACCCCCTGCCATGGGCAGGGACTCCTTCCAGTAGGCTGGGTTGCTCCAAGCTCCATCCAGCCTGTTCTTCACACTTCTAGGGATGGAGCATTCACAAATTCTCCAAGCAGCCTGTGCCAGTGCCTCACCACTTTCACAGTAAAGAATTTCTTTCTGATCTAAATCTCTCCTCTTTCAGGTTAAAGCCATACTCTCTTCTCCTATCACTTCATGCCCCAATATGCAATCAGGCTTTAGAGTTACATTATATGCAGTCAAGGGCATGTTACATAGTCAGGAATTCCTTCATAAAATTTCTCCTATATACAGATGTATTAATTTCATGTGTGCAGTTGTGTGCCAAAAACCTTTTCAGAATCTTAAGGTAAAATACGAATTGTAATTGTGAAAGCCAAACTCGTGACTCCTGGTGCTGATATTTGCCTATGTCAGACACATGTAGATTTGTCACCAGCATGTATGCATCCTTTATGCAACGTAGCTCACTCTTAAAGGACTTCCCAAGCCTGTCTAGAATTGTAATTATTTGTGTGTATTTATTGCAGAAAGTAGTGGGTGCTTTAATAGCCTGGTGTTAATGCTAGAACAATTTTATTATGAAAATTCACCTAGGAGTATTATGGAAGAATCAGGAGGATTCAGCTGAATCTTCATTTAAAACTGTAGTTTAAACATTTTCAGCATGAAAAGAGTCTAGTTATTTTAAATCTCTGAAATAGGCTTCAAATTGAGCCAAAGTGCTTCTGGTCCCTTAGTGACTGCATACATGATCTGCACAAGTGTTTGCGAGGACAATAATACGGCAGAGGGAAATGGATGCTAATAAATCAATTGTCACTGTCAGCTCACTGTTTAATGTTCTCTAGAATACGTAAGATTTATCACTGAGGAGTTGTAGAATAATGGTGGTGTATGGAAACAAAGTCCACCAGGGAGATGTAGTACATCATTCGGATTTAGCACTGCCATCTGCTTAATGGCATTGAGATGACTACAGAGGTGCTTATGATCAACCATTCATAGCAGTGACAGATGCTGCCGAGGGTTATCATGCCAGGAACGAGGTTTGGTGCTGAAATCCAGAGTATGTGGCAAGGTTGCTGAGAAAGGGGGCTGGGTTTGTTACCTCTCCAGTAGCATTAGAGGGTTTACTGTGTGCTTTTAGGTTTACTGTCGAGAGAGAATGGCGAGCACAGTTACTGTAATGCAAAACAGAATGTGGACAAACCCCATCTGTCTGCTTCACACACTCAGAAGGTTCAAAGAACTTCTTAAGGCTTGTCTGCGAGCATTAAAATGGGATACTTTTCCTAGAGGGGAAACAGAAAGGTTTTTCTAGATTTACTTTTCAGCCAACAACAGAGATCAGAAGCCTAAACAATAAGAGGAACACTTTGTTTAGCTGTATGCCAGTGTCTGATGAGGGACAAGAATGAGTCATTCATGTAGTAATGTCATTTTGTGTTTAATTATAATTTATAATTTTAAAACTATTTTAGATATTCAGTTGAGGTGATCTCATCTTCACTCTGTAGCAGAATTTAATCAAAAACATGAATAAAAATAGGAAAATTAGGACCCAGAGAAATTCCTGGATTTGTTTACAATTTTCTGCATTTTTCTGTGGTTTCCAAATTTACATAATCGTGCTATAGACTTCTCTTGGCAACAACCATATTTTCCATTTGCTTAAATAGTGTTTCTCAACTGCTCTTTGTGCATATCTAACAATAATTACCATCACTTCCAGTCATACCAAAATGTGATAAATCCCTGCAAGTTGCCTGTGAGCCTTGGAGCCACACAGTTAACCTAATCTGAGCTGAGGGAATCAGCAAGTTCTCTTTAGTACACCTAAGTTTATTCAGTGCCCCTAAATCATTCTGTGGTTATTGTTGTGTGTTGGGAGGTAAGAATTACATGCTGCAACTTCGTTTGAGCATTTAATTAAATGCATTAAAACATAACTGCCCCTATGGTAAGTTCTAGACATGTTAAAAACATGGTTTTATGAATTATATAATTTTTCAGTTTGGAAAAGACCTCCAAGATCAAATAAAATTGTCAACCCAGCACCACCGTGTTCTTCATCAAACCATGTCCCCACATGCCACATCCACACTTTGATTGTCACTGTTCCTTGGGCAGCCTGTTTCAGTGCCTGACCATGCTTTTCGTGAAGGAATTTTTCCCAATATCCAGTGTTTCTCACATGCAGAAGACCTTTCCACAACATCCTTTCAGGTAGTTGTAGGGATTGATAAGGTTTCCCTTGAGCCTTCCTTTATCATCCATTACCTTATTTACCGCTTATTTCAAAAGTGACTGATTCAAGACAAAATTTCTTTGTAATAGGAAGACTATGCACAAAAGCCCTGTGGTGTGAAAGATTTGAGGAATTTTGTATTTGGTAGCTTATGGTAGTTAGCTGACAATGGAAAAACTGAATGTTGGGTTGAAAAGGACTTGGAAACACCTTGAAATCCAGCAGTGGCCATTGTTCAGTGGATGCCTGAAGAATACAACTAAATTGGTTTGCTAAAATCCTTCAAATCTCTTTAAGTGCTGCTTTTTATGTTATTCCAGAGGCACTTCAGTTCTAAGAGAAGCTGATTCCTAGTATGTAGCTCTTGGAAATATCCTCCTCATTTCCCAATAGGATCTCAAATTTTTGGGTGTTTTTTGAAACTATGCTTAGTAGTCACACAAAAGATGATGACATTCCTGTTTAATAGGAGGATTTTCATGAAGAGCTGAGCATATGGATTTGAAATTGGCTTATGGAGATGTTGCTATTGGTATTTGAAAGTTAATTGCCAACAGTTTGTTTGTGATGCTCAGTGTTTTAAATTTACATTGTTGAGTTTGTCAGCAATCATGCATTTCCAGGATGTATAAATATGCATTATATGCAAACGAGTGTCTGTTACTGTAGTTCTCTGAGATGTAATTCTCTCCATTTTAATGCTTGTAGCTGCTTCTATTTCATGCTATGACTTATAAATCAAATCAGTCTGCAGGAGTTTGATTTCTGGGGATTGTGCAAAGGGTTGGCATTTTGTGTTGCTGTTGTTTATGAACACCTGGTATGTACCAGAGTGTACTGGAAGTTATAATTCTGCAAAATAAAGCCTTAAAGCATAAGCATAAATAAGCTAATGTAGCTTTTGAATGAAAATCCTGGCATTTTGAATGAAAATCCTGGTGGTTTCTGGCACACTCATAGAGCTTATATTATTGAAAGAGATTATTTACTGCAGTTTTTCACATCTAATTTTTCAGGTTTAGGAAGATACTTCCTTTTAATTACTTGTTGAGATGTGACAAGTTAAACTACTCAAAAGTACCTCAGTGGCATAGGTAGTTTCAACTGTGAATCTAGTGTATTTTAATTTTTTTAATTGATTTACAGAAATCTGGTCTGAAATGTCAGTAAAAAGGAGTAAGACTGAGATGATTCAGCTTTAGTGATGGAATAAACACAAGCATATCTCCTGGCACACTCATAGAACTGGAAAAGGTTTTTTGAATCCTCATGGTGATATTGGTAAATGACTTCACTAATAAATGTTAGGATTACTCTTCATGTGTGCTAATTATAATCAATAAAATTCATTTGGTTTTCTTAATGATTTTGTTATTAAATTTAACTGTGTCTGTGCCTCCATATTTAAGAAACAAGTAAAAATGCATTTGAAAATAAATTTAGAAAACTGCTTGAGAAAACTATATTGCAGGTGTTATAGCAGTACAAAAAGTAGTAACTTCAAATTAAAAGTCTTGAGGATTCAAGAAAATTCATTATTTCATAAAATTATATTAATTTTGCATGATTGGTTTAATTTTACTTAGGTGTTTTACAGCATCTTAAACTGGGTGGTTGAATGCCATAATACAATTAAAAAGGATTAGGAGTTGGTAGATTCTGAATTTTTTTTCCTTGACTGATTAGTTAAGGAAATTGTCAAGTGAAAATGTGAGGAAAAGAAAGGTCAAAGGGGGTCTTCCAAGTCCAAAATAGGAAAAAAAAATAATTAACAGGGAATTTTTTTAAACATGAAGTGCTGTATTGTACCTGTTAGTGTAACTTGTGGAATCAGTCATAGTTAAAAAAAATCTTAATTATATGAAGGCTTCAAATTAATTACAGTTTGTTTTAAAAGGAAGGTTCTTTAAGCTTGGAGGATGGAGGTAACAAAGAGAAAGAGAGAATATCCAGTTGCCAGGCATCAGCAGGATGCTGTAGAAATGATGCTGGATATATGGGCTTTGGAGACAGAACACAGATAATCAATCTTACAAATTAAAGTTATTCATTTAGAAAGGACTTCTCAAACATCTCACATTATAATTAACTTTCCAGCAGTTGAAGATTTACAAAGATAAAGAAAAGAGACTACATATTCTCTCCAGACTAGAGAAAGGACATCTAAAATTTACGTTTGCAGACTAGAAAATTATATATATATATATATATATATAGGGAAGACTTTCTTTTTTCCCTGGTGTGGGATGAAGAAGGAACTCCTCTGGAAACTCATACTTGGAAGCCAGTGCCTATTTGCTGAATGAGAAATCAGACTGCATCAGCTCAGAACATACTTTTGTCACAGAACATGTTTTTGTAGATGAAGTTTTGACACTGTTTTGCTGGTTGACAGTCAACACGCTTTGGCTGCTTACTAGCAGTAATTGAAAGTTGCAGTTTTCTCTCTGAGTACCCTGTTGTATCAGTTTGCTTTTCAAGGGGAGAAAAATAAAATCTTACTTCTTTTTGTTGGTTAGGAAACACCTACTTAATTGGGCAACTTAAAAATGGGAGATTGTTTCAGGAAAACTTCAGAATGGTCTTTATTGTTTGTCCTTGTATTTTATCTGAGTAGAAATATTGAGGGCTGTAAATTGTTCTTTTAAGCACACTTTTGATATAGTTCAGGTATAGGTGGTGAAAAATAATGTTTTAGTAACCATCATAACCACATTTATCTTGGTGTAAGTGTATCTTGAGTGCTGTATGTAAAGCACCTGAAACCTGCATATGGACAGAAGTAGTGGAGCTCACGTGAGGCCAGGAAAGAGTCTTTGCACTTAAATGGATTGAATTGTCCTTAGGAGGAAGAGTCCTGCCTGACTGTACTTGGAGAGGCAAGGTTTGGACCCTGCTGGTGCAAAGGATGTTAGAGAAGTACTGGAAAGATCTTGAACGTGGTAAAGCTTATGATTGTGCAGCCCTGAAAACAATTAAACATAATCTCTCTTTTACCAAATGTATTCCTTGATGGCTCTTTCATTATTTTTGAGTTGTATAAAGCCAGGATGGAATGTTACATTTTCTCTTAAATGTTCTTCAGTTTCAACTGGTAAGGCCCCAAATTTTTAGAAAGGTGTTGGAGGTTGTACCAATCCTTCTGTAAATTAAAAAGATAAGCAGGTATGGTGTCTATCTTCTGGAGCAGTATTTGTGATGGTGACAAACCACCTGTGTGCATTTTTTGAGGACAGTGTGTTAGAGGCAGTGCTGTCTTGTTCTCCAGTCTGTGGCAAGTGACATCATTTCAGATCTCTGATGACAAATTATGCAGAACTTGGGGGATGACCAAGAATTAGCAATCCCAGATCTTTCCACTATTGCAGTGAATACTCTAAGGATTTTTTGACTGATATCTCTCAGATCTTCACTGTTCTCTGCCGCTTCCACTGCCCAGAGTAATCTTGTCTGTTTGGAGAGGGAAGAAAACATTTTTTTTCTGATGTTAATGTTGTTTCCTGTCTTTTTTTTCTCCATTTAGCAGCTGAAATATGATTGGTACAGACCTGGATAGTTCAAGACTTCAAGTTTAGCTCCCTCTGGTACCAGTTTACAACCTCCTTTGCAAAGCAGACAAAGTGTGGGATGTCCGGGGCTTGGTTCTAATTCACCAGCCAAACCAAAATGCTGAATTTATGCAACCTGAATTTTTAGTTTTTCTGATGGTGCTTTCTTATTTAATGTAGTGAATTTTTTTACATTAATGGGGGTATCGTTTCACATGTTCAGGGATGTATTGTTGCTGTGTTCTATTCATAGTTTCAAGGTAAAGCTGTAGCTCCTGCTGTTCCTGAGTAACTTTATTTGTACTACATGCTTCAGTCACCTCTTTAAATTGCCATTTTCCTCTCTTGAGAGGTGGCACATGAGACTATAGTGGGGAAGGACTCATTGAGTTGAGACAGCAATAACTGGACATTTCAGATGGTAACACTGCTCCAGGCAACTGTGTAGAGTTCTGCTAGAAATGCCTAGGTAGATCTGTGTCTGGTAGGTAGCACCAGAATGCAGGTGCCTCTGAGGACATTTCACTATTCAGAAGCAAAATTTCTCATTTCTGCCATAAAAAGTAATTCCTAAAAGTGGTAGCTAAGGGGATCTTTGAGAGGGCACTCTGGTCACCTTTAGGATTACGGGTAACAGATCTGCTGTCTATATGATCCACTTGAGAGTACACAAGGCTATAATTCAAGGAAGATTGTGTTGTTTTTCTGTATTTTATAAAGTTTTCACATAGGGGTCTCAGTTGTTTGACAGACGTAAACTGAGCTGCAGGGATAAAAATATGTACTAAAGAAATCTACTGAGTAGCAGCAGAACTGGGTATTAACTAAAAATTTATCTACAAGATGCAAGAAAAAATGTGTGTCTCCTCTTGATATTCTGGATTTCTGCTGTCCTGCTGTAAGCTGGGTTCCAGAATAGGATGTTCTAGTGATCAGCAGAAGCACTGAGAACAGCTACTCAATGTTCAAGACATTATGGAGTTATGAGAAGCTTCACTGCAGTGATTGTTGTCTTGGACATTCTTCCTGTTTGCTGTTGACTGATGGGTTTTGTTATCAAAAGTAGCTGAGCATGAAGACCTGACAGGAATGATGGAAAGAGTCTTATCCTTATGGAAGAGTTCTCTTCAGATGTGATCATATCAATCAGGGTCTATCATACAAGAGAAATCCTCATTTGCTTTTTCTGTTTTTGTTCTGTGCAACTCTGGGTGGAAGCACAAAGGGTGGTTCTTGTTGGAGCTTACCTTGGCACAAAAGGAAACTTTGGTGTTTGCAAGGGTTTTATTGTCACTTTCTGAAATGGCCCTGGTGTCTGCCTAAAGGGATCAAAATTACTTGTGATACTCATGTGAAAATGCCAAAATTTTGGTCAGTTTTTCCCTAATAAGCATTACTGTAAACTGAGCTGTTGGCCAAGGCTGTTTTTCATCAGAAGCCAAAGAAAGTTAGAGATCACTCGGTGCTTATACTGGGCTTGTCAGTGCTTAAGTCTGGGATTTTCCAGTAAACTAGAAGCTTTCAGTCAGAGACATTTTAATCTTCCCTTAGCAAGCAGGCTCCCTGCCACGCTGCTTCTGTTTCAGACACAGAAATGTTATAATGGCCATTCTAAAAGATGCCTGTATCAAATGTAAAGAGCTGTGGCAATCCCATGAATTAAAGGCAATAAATATTTACTGCCTTTGTGCATTTTTGGAAATACACTTGGACTGTGTGGTTGATCTGCCTGTTTAAGGATTGTCCCAAAAATGGCCCAGTGACCTCTCCTGATACAGAATCACAGGATCAAGGTTGAAAAAGACCTCCCAAGATGAGTCCAATCTTTGACTAAACACCACATCAACAAAACCACAGCACACAGTGCTACACCCAGACATTTCTTGAACACTTCCAAGGATCGTGGCTCCACCACCTCCCTCAGTAGTTCATTCCAATGCCTGACCACCCTTTCACTGAAGAAATTCTACCTCATGTCCAACCTGAATCTCTCCAGTACATCTTGAGGCCATTTCCTCTCATTGCCTGGGAGAAGAGACCAACTCCCCCAGGAAACAATCTCCTTTCAGGGCATTGTTGGAAGCAATAAGGTCTCCCCTGAGCCTCCTTTTCTCCAAGCTTACAGCTAAACACACCCATCTCCCTCATCTGCCCCTCACAGGACTGACTTCCCAGACCCTTCCCAGCTCTGCTGTCCTCTGGACACACTCTGGTGCCTCAGTGTCTGTCCTGGAGTGAGGCACCCATGAGAGTTGAGTTGAAACTACTCTCTTCTGTTGATATCTGTCCTAAGAGAAAATCCGGTATCTCTAGAGAGAATAACCTAACAGCTAATAAAGTATAAAAGGTAAAGTTCCTTAAGGCTTCACCATCATGTCAAGAGCAGGTGCTCCTATTTGGTTTTTATAAACATTTGTTCTTCTGTGGTTCATCAAGATATTTTCAGAAACAAATCAGCTTAGTAGAAAAGCCTGAGAAATTGAGGTCATTTTTCATAGGGCCTTTGAAGGCTTATGTTGAATACCTCTAAATTAAAGTATTTTAAGATACTTCTCATAGTGATTCTAGAGAAACAGCAGGAAGCTTCCCAGTCCTCTAGTTTACTAAATAAAGCCATAGGAAAGCGTTTCTGCTTCATCAGCGCTGCTGTGCTAAAATCTGAGCTTGCTCCTTTCTGTCTGAAGCTTTTTCTCTTAACACACAGAAAACAGGCTTTCCCCTGGCCTTACTTATGCTATTTAAGCTTCATTTCACACTTCCTCTGAACATTGTAGCATTTCTGCCCAGCCTTCAGCGATTAGAAACAACGTACTTAAATTAATTGTTGTTTTCTAACCTTTCTGTAGCATTAAGTGATTTCAAGTTTTTATGCTGACATGGAAAATCAAAGCAATTTTTCTCTGCCATCTCTGTCTTCTCTCTTGTCAGCCCAAAGCCATTATGCTGGAATGAGAATACAAAAGAAGTTAGAAAAAGGGGATATAAGCAAGAGGTCTGTGTATAAAAAAGATCTGAATCAGAGCTGATACTCTGGTGTTAATTGCACTTGTACCATTTACTTGATGGTTAGGAAGATGCTTGATAACTCAGCCAGATATAGCTTTCCAATTGTAGTAATCCAATTATTTATCTGAAAAAGCAGATGCATAGAAAATGAAGAAAAATTAAGAAAGTGATTTTTGTGAAGACAATTCACATCTGGAAACAACTCCAAGCAGAGTCCATGTCTAGTTTTGCTGGGTTAAAAAGGGAACAGTCTATGTCATGTTTTCTCTTTTTTTGTGAAAGGAGGGAGTCACATGAGAGAAAGAAGAAAATGAACTTAGTTTGTGGAATTTTTTTTTTCCTTTCTATGAGCCAAAATGAAAGGAAGAGGAGCAATCTGAGCTACTGGTGTAATGGGAGGTGTCCCTGCCCATGGAATTAGGTGATGTTTATGGTCCCTTCCAACCCAAGACTTTCTGTGGTTCTATGAAAAGGCCTTTCCTTACAGAATAAATCCATTAAGGGAAATAAAAAGTTTAACAGTCTTCAATCAGACTGCTAAGATGTCATAGAATATATATAAAAGAGTCTAAAAATAAAGGATGATTTTAAAGCAGAAATGCACATCATATCTTCTGTCCACAGGAAGAATTATTTAATGTAGCTACTTAAGTCTTTGCAGCAGAAATGACCTGAGCTATCTCAGTTATCTCAGTTAATGAGTTAAAATGTACAATTCAGAAGTTTGGTATTGCTGTATGGTGCTTTGAATAAACTTGCTTTTTGCAGGCAGTTACTTTGAAACAAAATACAATTCTGTAAGCTGTAAGTTCACATACAGTACTAGAATTTTCTGAATTGCACTAGGGGCAAGTTTACTTCCTATTGTACCTTGTACTTTTTAGAGAGATAGTTAATTTTGAAGGGTTTGTCTGTTAAAAAAGAGGAGTTGTGATACACTTTCAGTGTAAGTGAAAGGTTCCATCCTTTCTGGTGTCTATTTTTTTTTTGCAGTTTGTGTGCTGTAAAAGGAGTCATTTTTTTGTTTAAGAGATGTATTAGATCTATGAAATGAGATCCCACAAAGTCATTCTGGCAGGATTGACAGACACAGGGATGGAGCTCAGCTGCTTTAGACTTCTGAACTTGATCACAGTCTTAAAATAAAAGCTATGTGGAAGCATAGTGAGTGTCAATTTTCAGTTCATTGACAGAATAAAGACTTTTATTACTGGCTGCTGCAGGGAAAAATACTTTTTATTTAAACTTTCCCCTTATTCTGGGGTCCTCATCACGTAAGAAACCATAGAGAAAAGGTTTTGTAATAATAATAATTCTTTGTGGGTCTTCGAAGTGCATTTGGTTAAGTTTTTGTTTAGGAAGCATTATGCCAGCAATAAAAAATATTCATTCAGGCTTTTTAGAAATTCATTTGCACACACCTAACTGTGTTTTCTTCTGGCCTGGTTATTTTCAGGGGTTTAAATTTTTTAGTTTGAGGAGAAAAAAAAGTAAGCCCAAACTAAAACACAAATAAACAACTCAAGCACAACAGTCTTTTGTCAGTTCAGAAGTAATTGTGATGTGTTGTTTGTTTTATATAAATGCTTTACCTGCTAATTCATGTTAAGGCTATAAATTGTTTATTTTCACTCTGGGGTTTATTTTGTTAGCAATCAATCTAAGATTAGGAACATTTTGTCAATATCAGTAATTACTTACTAGTGATCATATATTAGTGATTTCCTTCTCACTCGGGAGGTGATTCTATGAAAAGGTCTTTCTTTGCAGAAAAATTCCATTAAGGGAAATAAAAAGTTTGAGTCTACTGATGTGGTAGCATCATTTCATAGAGTATTTTCCAAATATTGTCAGCCCTGAGTCTGTCTGTGGTTAGAAAGAACTATTTAGGCGCTTGATTTTCATATCCGATAAACTGTGTAAAAGACTACACATAGCTAGATTTGCATGAGTTACAAAAGCATAATGTGTATATTATGTGTAATAAGGGTTGTTCTGCAGTTTCCTTTCAGGGATCCTAATACAAATATAAAAAACTATTATGAAATGGAGGACTGTTTCGGGCCATGATTATGGTATTCATCCACACTTTTGAATCCTAACAACTACAGATTTCAGCTTTTAACATAGTTCCTATTGTCATTTTTTTCCTGTTAAAATGATATCCTTTATATTTGTGTTCATCTGTCTTGTTTTGAACTTGTCCCACACAGCAGCTATATAACCCACCAATCACCAAATAGCTTGCCCTTTATTGCGTTCTTATCAGTGAGCTTGAAGATGTAAAAGTGAAATACTAGGTAGCAGTAGGTGAAGAAAAGGAATTTATAAGACAAATTAATTGGTTCACTACCTACATCTCGTATTTTTTTCATAAACACTTGTAAGACATTTAACCTTCCCAACTCTAATTTTAAATGGAAAATTCCCACATCCACATTTACAATGTGGATGAGTAGCTGAGTGATGAAAAGAAAAAATCCTAAATGAAATTAAATATAGTTTCTAATTAATAAACGAGCAGGACCTCAGTTGCCACTGTCACATGGATGCTTAGTATTCTTAGAGCGTGTCCTATATCCTTCAAGCTTTCTTTTCAGAGGTAGAATGTGTAATAAGTATTTCTTGTCATGTTTTCTTTCTTGTTCTCTCCATGCCCCTCCTGCCCTGCAGTGGAGCAGATTATTATGACTACGGCCACGGGCTGAGTGAAGACACCTACGACTCCTATGGTGAGTGGCTTTAGGAGCTCAGTCTCTGCAGCAGCAGGCTCTTGGAAAAAGAAATGTAATGAAAGGATAATTTCCGTGAGGCGAGGCTTAGTTCTGCAGCAGGTAAAGGCTGCTCAGGGATTCCTGAGATGTCACAGAGCTCCTCGTGTGCTTATTGAGACAAATGCCCTCTGTGGTCTGTTAGCTAACGCAGTCATGGGAAACTAAAACCAAAGAAGTAGAGAAAATAAAACTTAAATCATGATGCATGCAGCCTTTTCATGTCACATTCAATGAGCTTTAAGAAAAAAATGGGAGTGGAAGGCCTTTTTCCAGGAACTTTTGGCTGCCAAAAGCAAATGCTCCTGGTGTGGCACAGCTTGCATTGAGACTTGGTACAAGGTAGGAATCTGCTGAAGCTCCCAGCTGAATTAGGGCCTAATTGAGTGTTTTAGCCGTGTATGGCCCTTTTGTTTTAGTTCATTTTCATGCATCAGTCTTGGGAAATCAAGCAGGGAGTCATTATGTAAAGGTTAGGGAGGTACTTTAGGTAGCTAATAGACATGAGGGCAGTGGGTTACTCTGTATAGAGACAAAACAATGCATAATGAAGCAAAAACATAAGCCAGTTGGAAAGATCACCTTTTTTTTTTTTTTTTTAATATAGCAGTGTAGTAGTGACAGGTTTAATTAAAGAGATCTGTTACGGGTTAGAAGCATAAAGCATTTTAAAAGGCACCTTTGCTTAAGGGATAAATGTTAAGTCTCTGACTAGAGATCAGAGAAATACAATTTAGGTCTCTCAAATCTCAGACATTTGAGGGTTGTTAGTAATCTGTATAAAAGTTGTGATTCTGAGTAATGAATGCTTCAATTACTTTAGAGGTCTACTTGAAATTTTCTGAGGTCTGTTTCTTTAGCTTCATGTGGAAGTGCTTCCTGCTTGAAACCAAAATGACCTTAACTAAGTTGTGATAAATGCACCTAAAGCAGTAGTTTGCCCAACAAATCTGCTTAAACTAATTATTTTGTTTAAGGAGAAAGATAGTTCATCAAAAGAAGAGATCACTTGAAATTCTTCTGTCCCCCAGCACTTTCAGTTGGTGTTGATAGATATATAGCTTAAATCTTTATTTCAGCATTAAAATAAACTGTTTGCCATTATAAACCTGATATTCCTAAGACTATTTCATTAATGCAAAATTGATAGGGGAAAAAAATGTATGAAACTGCTTAATGTAGATGTACTGATGGGGAGAGATATTGATTGCAGTATTTAAGGTTGAAAATAGGGATTTTTCATTGCTTTTGCATTTAAAATTGGTTTTCTATTTATCAAAGCACAGCCACTCAGAATATTAAGTGATGTATCTATTCAAGTTGAGAGAAAGACTATAAATACCTTGAAGAATGATTATGGGTTGCAGCCACTGTAGTTTTTGCAAATATAAATAGTTACACACTTTATTTCTTAAGTATATCCCTTAAAAGTAGAGTTAGAGATTAATAACTATCCTTGCTATATGGAAAGAACATGAGATACCTCAAAATAAGTAACACTGCCTAGTGAGCAGGTAGTTGTCTGGTGCTGGCTGGGAGGAAATTCAGATTCCCAGGAGGTATCTGAACTTTTCCTCTGAGAAACTCAGATGACAATCCAGAGGAGGTAGGAAGAATATCAATTTTTTTTAGGATTTGGAGCCCTGAACAGCATCAAAATGAAAACTGAGAAACAGTAAAATAACTGTTTACCTGGCTAATTTGATCAACTGCTTGAAAAAGAGCAATTACTCCCCTTAAACTGTAACCAAGGCTTCTCTTTTTCATTTAAACAGTTCTTGCAACAGTGTGTAAAAGCCTAGGATATTTTTAATTCCTACCCCTCAGTCAGCTGCCCGTACTAATAGGCTCAGGGTCTTTTTCTTTTTTTAATGTAAATCTTGCTTTCTGTGTGATGGAGAAGCACAAGAGGTTGTTACCAGATGTCCGTGGAAGTTGCCTGAGGTGAAAGTTAATTCTTTCAGCCTTACACCAAATTTGAACTTATTCCTTTTACCTCCTAGGCAAATGTCCTGACCACCTGGGTATGATTTATAGCCTGGACTCTGCAGACAGCCACCTACCACCTGCATTATTAAAAAGTAGTTAGGATGAGGCTTCTGCAAAGAGATTGTGAAACTGAACCCTTGACATATGGGGTTCTTGTCATCCAATTTCAGAGATCTCATGTCAGAGCATATTACCTCAACATTCAAAGTGCAGGGGTTCTTTGAGTTCTTCCTTTTTTTTTTTTAACAGACTAGAAAGACAAAGTGATGTCTGTGTTTTTCTCTACCATACATTTGAATTCTGCCTTTAGTTTCTGGATTACATTTGGTTCACTGGAGCACCTGTATGTTTAGGGCAGGGCAGTTCTGCAAAAATAAGTATGGAAGCCCATCCACTTTTTTGAGGTGTGTTTTACTTTTGGGGATTTTTTTTTGGTGCTGCTTTTTTAATTTTTATTTTTGCAGATGTGATGTAGTACTCTGATTTGTTACATCATTAAGGTGCACCTAAGTACTGTTTGCTTATACTCTGTGTTTAATCCTCTATTTTCCCTTTTGCAACTGCCTGGCGTAGTAGGTCTGACTCTCATTTAAGATAATTTTTGCTACTTTTAAAAAATATTTATTACCATTAAAAGGTGGTAGGATTATGAATCATTAAATACAGCACAAGCTTTTTTATGAACTTATTTTGTATCCAAAATTCAAACAACCAATGTTTCTTGTCCTTTTAATATTTTTTTAAATAATCTGCCCTCCTATTTCTTGCATTTCAGAGGAAGTGTATGTTTATCTCCAATGGAATATTGGGCCTAGGATGTCAAAAGCCAGAGGTGTTTGTAGTGATACTTGAGACTTGGTTTGTGTGTTTGAATTACGCCTAGATTGGCACTGATGCAGAGAAACTTATTTTTGAGGGCAGCTAATTTCCTTATACATAATTCATATCTTCATTCATTTCATCCCATTGCAATTATTGGTGTGTCTGCTGTGGGAGCTGACGTTCCTGTGCGTTTGCAACAAGGAGGTCCAGCTGAATTTCCACAGCCATAAATATTTTTGCCATTAGCCTGCCACATTCCCTGCTCCTGTGCTGAGGAATCACCGTGGGGTAGCTCAGATAGATGTGCTGTACCCAGATTTCTTGTTTCAAGTGTGAGACTTGCACACCTTGGTTTCTGTAAACAGAATGTGGCTGTTGGATTCACAGATGAGAAAAATTACCTTCAGCATCCGAGAATGTTGGAAGGGTTCTGACCATATTTTCTTTCCTTGTAGGGCAAGAAGAATGGACCAACTCAAGACACAAGACACCTTCTGCAAGGACAACAAAAGGAGTCTACAGAGACCAGCCATATGCCAGATACTGATTGTACTGTCTGATGTTGTGAAATATCCAATCTCCACCAGTCCTGTATACTGTTCAAAGTAATTTTTTCTATGAACAATCCCTTTTTATTAACTCAAAGTGCATAAAAAATCTGAATGGATGGACTGAACTTAAAACATTTTGTTGAAAGAACAACCTGGACAGAAAGATATGTAAAACAAGCAACTTTGTTATTTCCAAACTGTGTTTGAAAAAATAGGTGATCAAAAAAATAACCTTTGATTAACTAGTGTTAAAAAATAGGTTTACTAAATACGTTAGTCCATTCTTTTTTAACATAAGCGTAACCTTTTATTTTAAAGGTTTTCAACAATTTAGTTTTTAGCTTTTATTTTCAGCCATTTGCTAGATTTTCTCTTTGCAAACATGCGTAAAAAGGGAAGCAAACTACAAATGCGAATAATGTGGTATTTTGTAACTCAAGTCTTGAAATGTTCTGTAGTGTTAAGCAAAGTTTTACCCTTGCTTGATACTAAATAAACTTTTGAAAGAAAATCAGTGTGTGTGAGATTAATTTTATGCTTTATCTTATAATAAAACTTCATAAATAGTAGTAAACAGGGAGAAATGTTTAACAGCATAAAAGGCTCATATTAAATATTGTGCAACTTCTTTTAAAACAAAATGGTTTAAACCTAAATGTATCTTTCTATATACTCACAGTAGATATAAATGCTGTTTAAAATATCCAAATGGTATGGATCTGCTTGAGTGCCACATTAAATCAAAATACTTCTGTTAAAAAAAAAATGGTTTAAAATAGCTAATGATTTTTCTGGAAAAAGATGTGACTAGTTTTCACCTTGTTGAGCATTTTTTCACTAGTGCAACTTTGGAATTTTTATGAGAATTTTGGTACGTTAATGACCACCTCGCTCCGTGCTGGAAGCAATAAACACAAAGCTTTTAAAGACTTTCTGACTTGACTAATTGAGGTCGCTTTCGTCAGAGGCAGAGGATGTGTAACCCTTAAAACGGTCTTCATTTGCAAAGGTAAATAAATCAAATAAGATTTTAATCTCACTTAAGTTATCTTAATATAACCAATAAAAACAGGGAGGCTACAACTTAGAAAGTTTCATTTTAGAATGTAGGAAAGACTTGTGAGGACACCTAAATTCTCATTTTAAAACGTTTAATTTGTATTAGTCATCTAAAAAGCCTTAGCTTAGCTAGTTAAATTTGGACAAACTATTCCCTATTAAACAACTGTAAAACCTCATAACCAATAGTTTGTAATATATTATTTTTCCATAAATTCTAGTAATTTAAACATTGCAAATGTTATCTAAAGCTTTTTTTTAAGCATTGTTTCTATTAATTATAGTTTGATTTACATTGTTTTCTTGAGTTTTTATTGGAAATTCTTTGAAATTTAATAAAAACATCTTTTTTTTTCCTCTCTTGTCAGGAAACTCACCTCCTTGGACAGCCAAGAGAACAAAAACCCTAATCTTCTGATGCTTTGGTAGGTATCTTCACTCCCCTGTGAAATTATTAGAAAGATAATGGAAGTTTCGATCAGGTCCTTAATTCTGCACAAAGCTTTAATTTAGGTGTCACTGTCTGTGCTCAATTCTGGTACGAAAAGTCATAGTTTTAAACTTTCATTAATCAGGGCCTTAAGCTGTCACAGTGTGTGGACACTCCCCTGGCAGTTTATTGAAGGGTGTGCATAGCTTTGACAGCATCTCAAACAAATTAAGTGTTTGATTGGGCAGAGGAAGCTGAAGAAACTGAGTGTAGGTTGATGTTTGTAGTTTTCAAATGAGAATTTAAAACTCTAATCTGGTCAACAAACATGTCTAAAATATGAAAAATACATTTTGTGAACTGATTTTCAAAGTCAAGCATTTCTGCACAAGTAGCAGACTGATTTCTGCCACTAATTGAAGGAGAACAAATCCATTAAGAAACATTAGCTAAAGAATAGCTGGCTCTACTGTTGTTTCTGCTCAATTCAATACATAGAGTAAGAAATAATTTAACTGTGTTTATGCTCATATGGTATATTTTAAATAAAACAGTTTTTTTCTACTTGGAATGGTAATTCTTCCTGCTAACCTCATGATCTCAGTGCTTTTAGTTGACAAGGCTCAGATAAATAGAGCTCTATACTGTGAAATATTGCATAAGTTGCACTGCCTCTGTGTACTGCAATAAATTTAAGAGGCTGCTGTCACAGGCTAAAGGAGCCTTTTGTACATACAAAATGTCTTTAGAACTCTTCTGAGTGTTTTAAGGGCTTAAATCAAAGAACTGTAAAAGTAGGAGAGCTTGAAGAAGATTTCTCCCCTTTGGGGCTCAGAGGGCAAAGATTTAATACCAGCTGCTAGAATTGCTATGGCAAAACTGAATATATAAATATCTCTTCAAAATAGAACAATTGGTGCAATCTCTCCTTCTGGTCACATCTTAAATCACATAATATGATGTCACATATCACATATAATATCACATAGAAAGCGTTCATCTGCAAACATCATGTGTTATACTGAATAGAGTGAAACTTCAGGGGTTGAAACTAAAATACCTAGTAGCAAGGGTGGCTAGTAGATAAATAAGTGAATCAGAAGTGGATTCAGTGTTCTGTAATGTTTATCCAACTCTCTTTTATTTAATGCCATATTTTCTTACTCCCTCCACTATGGAGGATGAATGTGTGATTTGTGCCACTTCTCTGCTACTCTGCCCTGAAGTCCTACAGAACCTTAAATTGTTTTAGGTTCCCTTTGGGGTGGAAAAATGCTTCTCCCTGATAACAGAGGCTCTAAGTGCACCATTGAATGATTACCATATTCATTAAATCTTCCTTCTTCCAATACTCTACATTGATACATCTTATTTCTCCTAAGAAAATGTGTTTTCATGCCTCTTCAAAAAAGAAAAAAGTTGTATCAATTCTCATGTTCTATCATATATGTGCACAATAAACTACATCAGTTCAAACAAATTATATTGGATATTCTTCAAAACTATATTTTTGTAGTGCAAAACTTATCTTGGCATTTCCTCAAACAAAATGCACTAGCATTGTTCTGCTATTGCATTTCTCTTGAGGGTGTTTTTTTCCTGTGGAGTAATCTCTTAAATACATTTGATTTTGAGCAGGGGGAAAAATTATCTAAAAAGACCTCTACATGAAATAAAACCAATGTAGAAGGCAGCCTTTCTTCCGTTGTGACAAAACTTTAGAAGTGTGTTTTCATTCTAGTACAGTTTTGCACTCTGGCACTGGACTGTTACTGTATGCTACTGGTCAAAAAAGTAATATTAATAGTTATAATTAGCCATATCAGTTTGCCTTTATTGAAGCTTTTTATAAAATTTCCACTGAATTTCAATAATAGCAGTTTTTGCAACACTTGCCTAGACCTACGTACATTTATTACATGCATAATTGTCTAATTCCTCTACTTACAATCTGACTGGCTTCAGAGAATTCATGATCTCTAGTCTCAAAATGTATACAAATAAAGAATATTTTGCTCTTTTTCAGGAACTTCTGCCGTGTTAATTATGGACTGCTTAGAGCACTGTACTTACCCGTGTGCTCAGACACTGACGAGACTGAGTGAAAATCCTGCTCAGCATTTCTTGTATGAAAGCCTTAAAGTGTCTTGACCGCATACACTTTTTAAAATAATTGTATATTGAAACTCTTAACTGTATATTAAAACTCTTAACTGTATATTGATGCCAAAATGGGTTTTTTTGGAGCTCAATAAAGAATTTCCATCTAAGTTCCTGTTACAAAGCAATAACGCGACCTCCCGATCTTTAGTGACTCTTGTTAGCCTTATGCAGCAAGTGTAAGAGAGTGTGTGAAGTCTCCTCACTAGAACTTAAATGCTTTTGGAAAAAACTTGTCTAATGTATGAACAACATGGATAAGTTACAATGAAGACTGGTGTTTTCTGCTGAAGCTTTTCTTAATAGCTGCTTGTAAACAAGTCTGCTCCAGACAAGACTCTTGGATAGAAATAATGCTCCAACTTCCATTTCCTTCAGAAACTTGTATAACAAGAAGGTGTTTAATCCCTGTCAATTATACTGTGCTGCTTATTCTCTTTCACTTGGTGTTTGATGCATAGAAATCTTTTCTCTAATACACAGTCACAGGTTTTCTAGTAGCAGAGTCTTGGATGAGGCTTTTACACCTTGATAAATCTTGTATCCAACAGTCATGTTTCCTCAGTGCTTTCTGTTTATATTAATTGTGATTGTGATAATTTGTAACAGAAATAAAGTTCTGATAATTTACTTTCTTGTGTTCTTTTTCATAAATACTGCTTGCAGAGTATGTGTGCCCCATTCGTCAATTTTGGTTCCATAAGATGCATTTTTCTTCACTGAATCCTCATTTATTGCCAACAAACGCATCATTTGGTTCTGTGTTGTTGCTGTTTTGAACATAAACAGTACCAGTTGACAGTTTCACATGAAAATGCTGCCTCTTCAACAGGTTTTCATAACTTCTAATTCCATATACTGACTACTGAAAAATAGCTTTGAAGTTGCGGGGATGTGGACAAAAATAAGATTTCCTATTAACTGTGGCACCAATCAAATTATCTTGAGTAAGGCAGTTTTTAATAGACTTAGAAAACTGACTATTAAAAAGTCTGAATTTTTAACCTCAGAATATTTGAGGTGGTTTTGTCAGTTAATCTCTCCATCTGGAGAGGTTTTCCCTGCCTTCATCTCTCACTGTGCTGAAACTGCATTTCTAAACTGTTTTCTACAACCAGCAATAGTAATTATTTAAATAAGTGAAAGCAAAATGGAGAAAAAGACTTCTTTGTATAAGCACAAGAGATGTATAATAATGACTCCTTCAGACTGGCAGGCAGGAGCCTCTGGCGTGGAACAGCACCTGACACTTTAAATACAGGCCAAGTATAAAAACTGTATATAGATAACTGTGTGGGAATTTAGATAAACAGAGTGCAAGTTCACTTTCTGTAGTTCGGACACCAGGACTACCAGCACAAGCTCATGTAAGGAGTGCTATGAACTACTCAAGGAGTGAAGTATCCCCTTCCACTCTGGACTCGTGAACAACAGAGCTGCTTAATGGCAATACTGAAATATTTTGCTAGAATGACTTCTTGTGTGATTGTGAAGGTTGAAGCAAATGTGGTTTTCCTGGGGTCTTGTCTGATTGTTCAGTGTCCTAACAGGAACCCCTGGGGTCTGGTCAAAGTGGGCTGGCTGTGGCCACCCAGCTGTTGGGGTTACAAATACTTTGCTTTGTTTCACTTAGAGTTTAAGGACTTTTGCAGCCTGGACTTCAGGCCCTTCCAACCCAAACCATTCTCTGATTCTGCACCTCCATTTCTGCTGGGTTTTATCATCACTAGGTAAAAATTTAAGTTCTTGTGACTGTGTTTTGAGTGAAATCTGAGTCTCATTTGTCACTCACTTCAAGAGCTCGTGTGCAGCCTTGTGCTGCCTCGGTGGTGTTACACTGTGGGACAGTCCTGGTGCTCTGCTCCCTGGTGCCAGTTCTAGGTGACATCACTTTACTTCAAAGGTTTTGAGCAAGGACATGAGCCTGCTGCTTCAAATGAGTTGTCCAGTCTGCATCACAGCCTTTCCCATTGTGTCTGCTCTGTTGGGGATGACCCCACGTTGAGGTACATAAATCTATGAAAAGGTGTTCGTTCCATGACTGTGAATTAGAACATGCTTTGAGGTCAGACATCTTTCTAAGTGATACTGAAGAATATACATTTCATGTTGGAACTTCATCCTTCAAGTAACTAAGGAACTGAAAATTTAAATATCAGAATGCAAAGCTCAACTAAAAATGCATATATAATGATTTGGTATAAATAAAATCAAATCCATCCTTTAGTAGTTCTGCTCTGATTTCCCCACACAAAATTTTGCTACCTTTTTAAAACTATTTTAGCTATTATAATTGGATTGTTGTAGTAAGTTCACAAATGTGTGCTACAAGGCCAAATTTGTAAAAGAATTTCCAGGCTGCCAATGTCCAAGAACACCAGAATTTTTGGCAGCTGAAGTAAATATACGCCAGCTATTTTAAAGCTTTAAAGAATCCAAATATCTTTGACTTTATAACTTTATAAAAAAGACTAATTGGATAAAGGGGCTGAGAATTGCTTTCACAAGCTCAGCAGTTTTGTCCAAGACAGCTGCATTTGTTTAATGGGGAGAAAAACCCCTTTGGTAATGGAAATTATTGAAGGTATTTAGTATTAAAGCAGATATTGTGAAGATAAATGTTTATGCAGCCTCAGATACTTCATTGTGCATTGACCCTTCTCTTCAGGCAGGCTTTCCACATGACTGCAAGTCAAGAGAACATCTCTGGCAAACCTGGATTTTAACAATGTTTAAGCTGTAGCCAAGGGCTGAAATAAAGCTGCTTTGCTGCACAGTTCTTTTTTAGGTCTTTTTTCCCATCAGTGGGACGGTGTTGAAAGAGTGTGAGATGGCAACACTCCTAAAAATAGGAAATAGGCTTAATGGACACTTCCACTTTTTGGTCAAAGATAAACTTGAAAAATATGAAATTAACATAGTTGATATTTAGTAAAGGTTTATGGCAAAATTTATCAGGAATCTATATATCCAGTAATCAAAAAAACTCATGCTCTTTCAAGATAGCCACTGAGCCAGAAGTCCTGACTGAACAAGATTCTGATCTTATAATGCAGAGAAAAATCAAATATAAATCAATCCTTGGAGTATAGTTTCTGCTTTTGCAAAGCTAAACACCAAACCTGTTCTTTATGCTTAGAACCATTTGGCATGAAATAGCATAAGTAATTTTATCTTTATGTTCTTACTGAAATTTGGAATTAAAGTTTCCACCCCAAGTGAAATTCTGGCCCCTCTATGAAGATAATGGGAAGTTGTGGGGTTTTTTACTGACCTCCACAGAGTGATTTTTTTCTCCCTTAGACAAAACAAAGTTAACTGCTCCAAATGCTTACTCAAGCAGCAGCCCAGGACCTTGAGTTTTTTGTCTTCAATGGCTAAAGGGTCAGTGGTAACATGCTCTTGCTGTTGATCTGGTTGTGAAGATCAACACAAAGATCCTGATGTCCTAAACATCTCAGGATGAAATACTTTTTATTCATTTGAATACCTGCCTTGTTTTTTAAATTCCTCTATTAAGAGTTGAAGTTTCTTAGTGTGGTGGTCACTGTTTGTTGTCTTTCTTACTGAAAGAACATACTTAGACTCCATCTCAGAATTAACTACTCTAATAAGGATATTTAAAATAAAAAAAAAAGGAAAATATATTTGTCCTTGAGTTAATTCTTCTGATAGTGCAATTACCAGTTCAGAAATCCATGGATGAAGAAGCTTTTGCTTCAGTCTACACTGATAAACCTGCAATCACAGACTCTGGGCTTTTGCTAAATCATTTTGCAACATTTATATTACAGTATAAATATTTACTGTTTAGAAAATTCGATAGACCTTTCAGGATAGTTAATTACAGTTTGAAATCAATTCAATATAGACTTCTGCCTGTATGCATACTGGAAATTGTCTGACTAATGTTGATTATCAGAATTATCACATGTGAAAGTTGACCTTAATCTTTTCAGTAGAAATTTAGAGATTCACAGAAAGAGAGTTGGAAGGGACCCACAAGGATCATCAAATCCAGCTACCAAGTAAATGGCCCATACAGGGACTGACCCCACAGCCTTGGTGTTACCAGCAGCAAGCTCTGAACAACTCAGTCAATCTCAATTATAAGCAGCTTATTAGAATGCACAAACCTGCTTTCAAAATTCAAAATTAGAGCCTATATCATGCACAGTTTCACTATTTTACAGCACTTGAGGCTCTAACTTCAAATCATTTGAATAGAAAATTCCCTTGGACATTTAAAACACTCCAGTAATTATTTTCTCATGCAGCTTACTAATAAGAAAACTGCAGGTTTTTTTTGCTATTCACTTTAGGGGTTTTTTTTGGTTTTTTGGTTTTTTTGGTTTTATTTTTACATCAGAAGTAGTATCACTGTAAGACTGACAGAATTAATAAGTCAAGGAAGCAGAGCTGATCCTCAGGCAGTTGTGAATGAGCTGTGGGATGATTGCAAAAGGGATTGTGGCAAAGTTTTGTGGTGTGTTTGATGATGGTGACTATGAAATTTATTTACCTTATGAGACTAATTGTGAGCTTGAGGAAATGAAAATATAAAAATAATGTATCCATATTAAACAACAGGAAACTGAGAAGTGGTTGTTGAAAAGGCTAAATACTAAAAGACAATTTTGATTTCAAAATCTGGAAGAGAAGAGGGAAATGACCATGTTCCAGCATATCTTCCCTAAGCTAGCTTGGGGAGCCATGCAATAGCTGCTATTTTTTTTTTTTTTTTTTCTGTCTAGGCTATTTCAACTATTTTCCCTGAAGTTCACTCTCAGTTTAAACCTATTTGATGTTAGGAAGTTGAAGTGATATATGCTAGCCCAGAGGGGCAGGATAAACACAGGTCACAGTTATGGTCTGTAGTAACTTAAGATTTATTTTTTTTCTCCTACCTATATGTAGCTGGTCTGACTTTGAAATTCCTCACATAGTAGCAGCACTAATTTTGGTGATACACTTCAAAGATATAAGCATATAACTTTCATAAATGCCACAATCAATATTCCTTTGAAAGGTCACTTTATGTACTGAATAATATTTGTAGGCATGTGTACATAATTAAACGGTTTTGGTAAGGGCCCTTCAGAAGAATAATTCAAAGGACAGAAGGTGATATCTTACTGTGAAAGACTTAAAAAGCTTGATTATGGTTTATAATTGCTCGCACAGGGAGAAAATAATAAGTACTAAATTACTCTAATCTACTAGTGAAAAAAAGTAAGAACGAATGCTGAGTAAAAACCCTGCAGTCTTAAATGAGAAATTAGGCTCAAATGAGAGTGATTAACCACAGCAGCAAGCTACATGAAAAGAATGGGCTTCTCTTGGTTTTCCTATGAAGCAGCTAGATTGGATGACCTAATAACTGTGTCTGAGCTTGAGAGTCATGGATCAATGATTGTTCTGTAGTAATTCTCACTGTTACTCTCTTTAACTGATTTTCAGACTAGTAATACGGGAGAGTTAAGATGGTCAAAATTCCTTTTATTTGCAGGGGGGAGTTCTCCTTTCTGTGTCTGTTATCTGTGTGCTGCACATGCTACTGTCTTGGCACACTGAAAGGGATATCAGTCCGTGTTTACTGGTGCTGACACACCAACACAGCTCTCTTTCCTCATGCAGGCTGCACCTGGAAATTCTGGGTATTGCTATGGTAGCCACACAAATAACACTTTTTAAACTACACCATCTTTTTGAATTAGCAGAAGGGTCTTAATTTAGCTAAAGAAATAAGCTGGATTTTTTTAGTTCTGACTTACATTCGTACAACTCAGATGGCAAACTCCTTACTGCCCAGGCTCCCCTTGTCATTGGCCAAGAGAAACAATCTCAAAGGATAAATCAACTTTTTGAGAGAGAAATGCATTGAGCTCAGGGGACTGACTCACCCTCTGAAAGCACCTGGGTCTTCCCCCTTAACTCATGTGGGTGATTGAACTTTTTTGGATGTTGAAACCTTACATGTCTGGAGTAAAGCATGATGAATCTCACTCATATATCTGTTCCAAAACCACCTTTGTTGATACCTTAAAAATGACAGCAAGGAACTAAGAAAGGCAGACTCATTTTGATGGCTTCTGCTCCAAATATTTCTTAATCAGCCTTCTTAGCCTTGATCAGGAGGTTTTCCCTCTCAATATTTGTTTCCAGAGCCTTCTACTAAACACAGCCATGTGCTTTTGGTTATAAGCATCTTAAATCTCAGGATTGGGTAGAATATTGGCTGAGAGGACTTGTACAAGAGAGAATTTCCCTTCCAATCCAGGATATTCTCTGAATCTGTATTCTTAGAGCTGTCCTGTGCAGGGACAGGAGTTGGACTTAGTGAACCTTGTGAGTCTCTTCCAGCTCTGGATATTCAATGATTCTATGATTTTATGGCTATGCTGTAAATGTTAGTCACTGTTTAAGAGAAAGCTTTAAATTCTGAAGGAAAGCCTAGAGACCAAAAAAAGAAGATTAAATTCTGTGCATAAATACTTAGAACAATGTGAAGTAAAAGTTTTACTCTTTTTAGTCTAGTGTTTGAAATATTAGTATCCAGTCCCCACTAATTACCATTAGATGTTACACAGAAGGAAAATAAAAACCTCCAGTGTACTTATCCAGTTATCCAGAGCTGTTTAAATAACATTATCTATCCTTTGGAATATGTGCAGGGTATCTTTTAACTAGGAAAGAGAAAATATGCAGCACTTCTGCTAATGAAAATCTAAGACTTTGTACCTCTGTGGCTCATAACACTTAAGGAATTCACTAACTTTCAAACACTGTTCTTTTAAGGGAGTGGTGATGCAGGTAGATAATTTTTGCACTATACAGAAAAAGAGCTAAAGCAAGCCTGAAGTTTAGCATTGGTGAAATATTCCTTGAAAGCTAAAATTTTCCCAGAAAAACATGGGTTTTCAGAAAAAAAAGGATTTGGAACAGTTACTGTTTAATTTTAAAACAACTTATTTCAAAATCTCTTTTCAAAAAATGTATCTTTTTAAAGGATGACTTTCTTTCAGGACAGTGTACAAGTCAGCATTTACCCAACACCCAAATGAAGGTACTTGAGAAGAACCTAAACCAATACAAGTCCTTCCTTCTTCCGTTTCTGTAAAAAAATGCATGAGAAGGAGGTTAAAAATACTCTGTATGCTTTCTTGCTGGTACTGTTTCTTCTCAAGTCCATCAAGGTAGAAGAAAAATGTTTGCATATCTTTATTTCTCCCTCAGCCAGCAGACCTTAGGACCATTACAACTTAATAGTTTGGAAGCATCAGCACAGCGTCAGTGTCTGTTGAGATTTTTCAGGTGTGTTGGACCCAGATAATCTCACCCAAGTCTGGCCTGTAGCTGTTCTGGGCTCCTTTACAGGCAGTTGTGGCAGAAAGCCATTGAAGAGAGGGGGGAGCAGTGTGCCTGGTGACTTGGTTACCCTGGGAAACATCAGGAACTCTGCTGCTAGTCCAAGAGCCTCCTTTGGTTGCCTCAGGTTATCTCACACCTCCGTACTGACTCACGGAAATGGCTTTGGAAATAATTGCAGTAGTTAATAGAGTAAAAAATTAATTTAATCATGAATAAACACACTAAATATGAAGTTGATGCTCCCTCCTCTGTCTTCTGTACTGTGCAAACATAAATTTTGAGCTCATTAGAAATAAGTTCACAGTGATCAGCATATGTCAGCAGAAAGAGTTGATTTCCTTATGCTGCTCCACCAGCAGTCCTGTTATCGTCCTTCACTGCTGAAACCTTGTTCTGCTCATTCCAGTGGAGGACTGTGTAAGTGGAAATACTGTTAATCAGATGGTGCTTGAGGAACAGTGCTACAGATTAATTATCCCTGCAGATCTTTTGTTCTACCACAGGTACATCTAGAGAACAAGGCAGAATTTTGATAATATATGCAGGCAATTATTTTTCAAGGGGCTTCTCAGTATTAAAGCATCAGAAAATCTAGCAGAGTGCAATATATTATTTATTTTCTTCTTAGCACCTACTGAGTATTTCAGGTCTAGTGAGCAGAACACAACTCTGCATTAGTGCATGTATCTGTGAATGTCTTTTTTCCTGTTCCCTGAAAGAGGCATTAAAAATTAAAAAGCCCAAAATTAAAAAACTATAGTTTAGGACATGCCTCCTGATGTATCAGTATCTTGAAAAAGAACAATCAGAATTTTAATTACATGGCCCCAGTATAATTAGTTAGAATGGAGACAGGCTGGAAAGATTTACAGCTTTGATTTAGACAGCTAATCATCCAAGCACAGGTCACTGACGTTTAGACAAATTTCAAAATTTTGTAATAAGGGACATATTTGCAAATCAGGGCTGAAAGGAATAGAAATCTTGAAAAAAGGGGGAAAGTAGAACAAACATTCTGGAAAGGACATATGATCCAGTCAAATGCAATTGGGGAAAAAAAAAAAAAGCAAATGTAGTGACTACGACCCAATGGACTGACAAAATGAGGAGCAGTGAAAAGGTCTGAAACTTGCCAAAATTAGGCAAGAAAGGTAAACAAAAAGACAGGAGTAGTAATTGAAGAAATTAAATGCTCCAAAATGATGAGCAAAAATTCTAAAAAAGAAACCATGAAAACAAGAAAAGTGAATGAGATGATGTGAAATGCTCAGGAATGGCCCAAACCTTGCCCAGCTGATCTTCATTGAAATCACAAGATTCCCTTTCCTTTGCTGAAAGAAAATTATTCCTTTCAACAAAGGAAATGAAATCTTGAAATCAAAGAACGAAATGGAACAAACACTCTGGAAAGGACACATGATCAAATGAATTGTAATCGGAAAGAAATCTGAAAATGTGCAAGTGGAGTGACTAAAACCAAATGCACTGAGATGGAATGAGAAGCAGTGAAAATTACTGAAAATTGTCAAATTTTTTTCCACTGCCATCCCTAAAATCAGGCAAGAAAGTTAAAACGGCAGGAGAAGAAATTGAAGGCAAGATATGCTACAAAATGGTGAGAAAAAATTCTGAAAAAAAAGTGAAAACAAGAAAAGTAAACAAGATTATGTGAAATGCATGGAAATGGCCCAAACCTTGCCCAACTGATCTTCATTGAAATTGTAAGATTTCCTTTCCTTTCCTGTCCACTAATCTACTCTTTTAGCCTTCTTCCTAACTGGTCAGGGGAGAAAATATAATGAAAGGCTCATTGTGTCTGGAGATGTGGATAGGGAGTGATGACACAGCAATGACCATCACAGTGTTAACTGAGGTTGATAAGCATTGCTTACCACAAACATTTCCAGATCGATGGTTTGAATGCCTCATTTTTTTGGGCTTTTGGACCCTGTGTCTGCATACAGTGAATGGGAGGAGCAGAAAACTAAGTCACGAATTGCTGGAAATGGTTGGGGTTTTTGGGTATAGATCAGGTCCCCGGTGGGACTTGGCAGCACCTGTTCAGCCGTGTCTCCATCCATCCCTTAAACCTTAAATGGGTATTAGGAAACTTTTCTTCACCAGTGGTCAAGTATTGGAACAGTCTGCCCAGGGAAGTGATGGAATCACTGTCCTTGGAAGTGTTCAGAAAAATGTGTAAATGTGGTGCTTGGGGTGTGGTTTAGTTCTGGACCTGGCAGTGCTGGATTAATGTTTGGTCTCAATTTTCCAACATCTGTGTTTCAATGATTCTTACTCTGCTGGCCAGGCCTGTAGGTTGGTTACAGTGTGCCAAACTCCTACCACCAAGGCTGCTCAGGCAAAGGCTATTTGTGCAGAGCAGACAGCTCTGATGACCTTTCAGATCACCTCCTCCTGGTTAGAACAGCGATTTGTGAGCCCCACAAGAACTGCCTCAGTGCTCCTTCTCTGGGTGCCTTTCACATTTACCAATGCTTTAATAGGTGTAGCAAAATTCCTTCATGGGCAAATCCATCCCCACCTCTTAAGCCTGTGCAGAAGTTTGCCATTTGTCTCTTAGATTTCCAGCATTTCACCCTGTGCTTCCCACTTTAAGAAACGAGTAAACCATATTGATGAGCTAATATTCATCCAGAATATTAGATCAAGAATCAGATAATAATAATATTCATCAAGAATCAGATATTTATTATCTCATTTCAGTTTTCTGTTGACTTAGTAGGTGGTACAGCTTTTGAATCATATTTGGATTGCTGCCTACTTTTTTCTGGGGTTTTTTCTTCTGTTTGCTTTCCCCCCCGCCGCCCCCTTTTTTTCTTTTCTTTTTTTTTTCCCCCATCCCTTTTTTGAAAGCAGCCAAAGTTATTTTCTCCAGCAAACTCTGTCTGTAACCAGAGATTGCTCGTGAATTCACTTGTGTCTGCTGTTGTGACAACAGAACAGCACTTGCAGCAGCAGCACTATCAGAGCAAAGGGCCCTGTGAGGTGATGGTTGCCAGGCTTCAAGTAAGATGTCAGACTTCAGACTTTGCCACAGAGGAATATTTAAAGACCCTATGCTACAGGAAGCCTAATTTCCATCTCTGTCCCAAAATCTGAAATGGTAATGACTGCACAGTTTGTCTAGCGAAGTTCCTGGTGCTGCTGTGCTTTCACGTGCAATTTTTCCTTTCCTGTCAAGTTCCTGTGTGGCATCACTATGTGTTATTACACAGCTGCTTCTCTTTACCCCAGAGAGAGCAGCATTTCAGCAGAAGACAAAGCAATTGCTGTTCTTCAAGCATGTGAAATTCTCTGGGAGTAAAGTGCTCCTAATCTTCTGCCTTATTTGACTTTAAAATCATTTTCAAACATCTGCAGATTTAAAATCCGATGTTTGGAGATATTGGTAGGGATGCAGCCTTAAATTATTATATCCTTGTGGATAACTACTTCTTTTCACCTCCCCCCACATGGAAAAAATATTTTACTGATCTCTTCTAGATGAAACAAAACAGACTTTCAGGCTTACTAAATCAGACTAAATTGTTATAATTAAATATCAGTGTACTGGTGGTCATTTGTATTTGAAACTAAAAAAAAATAGCCTTAAAATCCTACCAGATGTGTTCCTGTGGGCCTGTTCTTAGGATGAGTTATATTTAATTTGAGTTTTTGTTTATTCCTTCTGTAGTTTTTAACTACTTATATATAGTTATTCCTATTGTAATGGACTTCCTCCATTTATATTAGAAGATCTGACATAAGTGTTCTGGTAAAATTAGATAATAAGTAAACAATCTATTATGCAAACAAGATGTTAAAAAAGGGGAAAAAACACAAAACACATGCATACATCAAGTATCTATTTTTCTTTCAAGAAGGAAGATGTACCATCTTGGCAATTTCACGTAGCACAGAATGAGGACTGTGAAGTGACCCTGACGCAGCTCGTTCAGAGTAGCCATGTGTGGTGTGCAAGCTCCTTCCTGTCACAGAGAAAAGCCTAGTCATGAGCTGTTTCTGGTTTTCAGGATTAGCCAAGCCAAGCTTAGAAACGGCTCCTGCAAAATTCAAGGATTTTTCTGATTTTTCCAGACCCTCAAGATTGGTTTTTGTGTACAGCTCACCTAAAAATAGTCTTCACACAAAGATTCTCTGTGCACATATGAGATTCACTTTCCCGCTATGCAAGGTCCATAGCTTGGTTTCATTTCAGCATCTTTACCTTTTTTTAAAGCAGAGGGTTGGAAGAATTTCCACAATGTAGAAGAAGTATTTCACATGACAGAAGGGCTGTGTCTCATGAACGGGACAAGTCATGGTCACGACTGGATTGGATGGTGAGTTGGAATACTTCCCTGAATGATGGATATCAGATAGCAAACCCAAATGAAGCAAAGACATAAATTTAAATTAGTTAATTAAAAATCATTGAGTTTTGTAGGTGATTCTCTGATTCATAAAATGATAAAATGGTTTGGATTGGAAGGTCTCTTAAAGACCATCTAATTCCAACCCCCCTGCCATTGCCAGGGACACCTTCCACTATCTCAGATTGCTTCGAGCCCCATCCACCCTGGCCTTGGACACCTCCAGGGATGGGGCATCCACAGCTTCTCTGGGCAAAAGAGCTGAACAGGCTGTAAGGAGTGGTGGAAGGAGGCAAGTGTTTCCCATGTAGGCATCTGACAAAGCTTCTTTTGATTCTGGGTCACAGTGGTGGATTCCACAAACCTCATATCTGGAAATCAGCTGTGAAAGCTCAGTGAGGTGGTGCCTGTTTTGCACCCTGAGCTTGACTTGGGGCATTTTAGCTAGGAAGATTTAACAGTGACAAACAAAGCCAAATTCTTTTATCCCTCAGCACTTCCATCCTATTCCTCACCTCTCATATTAAGTACTTTGCTATGGGACATGCTAATGAATGTGTATTTCTGCAATGTGATAACCTATGTACTGAGAGACATATCCTGCATTTATTTCCTCCATAACAAAAGCTGGAAAGGTCACTCTAACTCCCATTTGAACCAACAGTAATTGCAATTTGCTCATTAACAACTGTAACAAGCAAACTGGAGGGAAGATGGAGCACAGGATACCTAAATCTGATGGCCTTTTTTTTGTACTTTTTTTTTAATTTTATGAATATAATGAAATCCTTCTGGAAATTCTGTGTGGTAATCTGATAACATTAACTTGTGCTGCAAGGAATTATTAAGCCTTAGCTAAATTACTGTGCTATGATTGCACTGAGTGCAGCACAAGGAATCCCAGTTCTGCTGCTGGTGCTTGTATTCATTCAGCAGAATAGGCTCAAATGACTTTTACCCCTCAAAAAAATGCAAATTCAACAATTTCCAAAGCTGGATAAAAGGATCTCAAACTTTATTTAAATGACCACAGAAAACATTGCCTGTCCTTTCTTTCCTTGTGTAAGTACTGTGCATGTTCCAGCTCTCAATATTATTTCTAGGGTATCATCACTGATTTTAAGGTTGAATTTTGTAGTCTCTAGCTTCCAGCTCTTGTTAACAATGCCAAAATAAATATTAGGGTGTTTGCATGCAATCCTAAGGAGTGAAATAGTCCAGACCTGCTACTAAGTATTTTTATTTTACTCTAGAAAGGTGTAAGTGATGAGAATATTACATTTTGTTTACTAGGAGATGCAAGTCTAGAAGGTGGCACAGTGATAATCTTTTCTAAAATTTCATAGCATGTTATTTCACAAGTGCCAGAACTGACACAGCAGAGAAAGTCTGAGAAAGTCAAGTAGAATCTGTCCCCAACAACATAAACACCACAGGGAGAAGAGCTATTGGGAGAATAAACTGTTGGGATAATACATAGGAAGGCTTCAGGGAAAAAAAACTAACAACAAGCCATTCAAAACCTCCCAACAAAAAACTAACAAAAACCAAAGGGTGATATTCAGATAAAAGATGTCTTGGAATGTGAAATTCCCTGCCCTGTTCATTAGGGAGCACGTTCACAGAGCTGCCTGTGCAGATGGATGCAAATGCTGTGCTCCATCACAGAGAACAGCACAGGCAAGGAGGGAGCAGCTCCACTGCTCTGGTGGGACTGGGAGCTCTGCTCAGCAAAGCCAGAATTTTTGGTCCTTTTAATAAAATGACAGTAATTTGATTGTAATAAACATTAGGCTGTCACCATAATGCAGCAGTTTGCAAATAATGTTGACATTATCTTATGCTTCGTGTCAGAATGTGGGTCTGCTTCATCAGCTGATTAATGGGAAAATGGATTAAATTCTTTAAATCTGACAAAAGAAGCTTGGGTTGCACTAGGAATAAATTTTGTTTTCACCTGTTCCTTCGAATCCCTGGTAATGCTTTCTCATTTGCTTTTGTTGTTTGGGGGAGGGGTTGGGATTTTTCCCCTAATTTTGAGCATTTGTGTAAAGCTGTGACAAGTTTTATATAAACAATAATGTTATCTAAACTACTGGAAGTACTATTTAAAGAGGGTCTGGAGCTGTTTTTTTCTAGAAATACACAGTTCTGAAATAGGGAAGTTTTGGTTTTTGTCCGGAGGTGTTTTTGGGGGTTTTGTTGATTGGTGGGTTGGATTTTGCCGGTTGGTTTCTGTGTTTTGGTTTTTTGTTAAATTGCTTTCTTCATGAACTTCTGTCTCCTTGCTGTCACAGATTGTTGTTGTTCCTGCATGGTAGTGATCTAATACAAATGGTGATCAGCCTTTCAGAATACATTTTAGAGCTAAGGGAATTATGGACACAGAAATTTGCCAATTCCTTGCCAGGCATTCCCTTTGTCATTGCACCCCACCGTTGTGAGCCAGGCAATCTATCACACCACAGCCCTCTCAACCACATTTTTCTAAATTTTATACTTGTCTTTCTTTCAGGATTTCCTAGAAATCCATCTGACTCTAACTGACAGGCACCAGGAAGATTTGAACTTTGCACTCATTTCATAACTGTGTGTACAATTCAGATGCATTTCTTGCCACTGAAGATGAGGTTCAGGAGCAGGCTACTGGACATTTACACAGATAAAAATCATCAATTGACAGACAAAATCATCAACTGTCTTCCTTTCAGAAGGCAAAATATCACCATGCAGTATCCCCCTTCAGAGGTGTTTGAGCTTTGTGCTGGGAGCTGGCTCATAGTGATTGCTGTGTGTGCTGAATGTGGAGAATGATGGATATTCCCACCTGTCCATTCTCCCAGTATCATACAAATGGAGTATCCAGCACCAACGTGCCCATTTCATGGGCTCATAGGTGTTTAGGGTAAATGGGACCCCAAGAGACCTCTATTGAAACTGCCTTTTCTAAACAAGGTCAGCTATGGGATCCTATAACATCACTCATTTTAAACCATCGAGGTCTTGGAAAGCTCAAAGAAGAGAAGGCATTACATAGCTGGGCAATCTGCTCCACTGCCTGGCCAACCTCAGAGGAGAAAAAAACTTCTTTTTATTCAGTGTGAGACTCTGGTATCCTCTCATCACACAGGCTTACTTCCTGAGGACCTCTCCATGGGAGCCTCTGTAAGGTCCCCCAAGGCCACCTCCTCTCCATGCTGAACATGTCCATCCCTCAGCCTTTTCTCTGGGGCATTCCAGCCCTCATCACCTCAGAGTCCTCCACAGAACTTGTTCTGGATTGGTGATGTATTTTCTGTATTGTTCTATTTAGCTCTCAGTTAGGTCAACTGAAATACAAATTAATCACTTGAACCCCTGTAGACCTGGTACCAAGTGCTCAGACCTGTTCTGTGGATGGTAATAACCTGCTCTTTCCATCTCAGAATCCCATGGGCAAGAGGACAGGATCATCTTTCTTTCAGGATAGGAGATTCTTATTACCCAAGCTGGACAGAGGTGGTCTAGTCACGCAGGGACAGAGTCACTTAGTCCTTTCCCAGCTTTGCTGGACTGGACCTCAAAAATGCATTTGTTTTTGCTGGCATGGGATGACAATGATGATTGAATTTGGAATGACTGTCAGTAAGTACTCCCAAGAGACACTTGACACCTTCGACAGGAAAGTCAGCAGCCACTATTAAAAATCAATTAGCATTTTCACAGCACAACCTTTGCTATACAATGTACTATGACCTTTACAGGCCAGAGAAGAGTCAGTTTAATGTACTTACTATATAATGCCAGGTAGTAATGTCTTCCCTCACTTAGGTGGCTCATGATTAAACTCAATTATCTCAGCTACCAATTGACCTTTATCCATCTCCCACTATTTAGTGAATGGAAGTTGGTAAAAGCTAACAGGGTAGATGCATTATGTTATGACAGCATCTTCTTACAAGTGGGAGTGAAGCATTTGTGATATGCAGTGGTTTCAAGGAAATTTTGTATTCTTACAGATAAAGGAGAACTTGTTGAGATGCATCCAGGTTACTCTTGTGTCCTATGTGTACATTTTCCTCTCCTCTTTTCACTGTCATGCTTAGTCAAAGGTGTTCAGCAGATAGATATTTTCCATTTAACAAGAGTAGGAAGAGGCATTTATTATACTCAGCTGGTGGTCCAGTAAACAAGGAGGGAATTTACCCTCCTTATTCACTTTTGTAGGCTTTATTCAGAGTACATCCAGTATGCAGAGCCACAGTGCAAGAAATGGCCTTTGCAGTGGTTGCTTATCTCCTTGCTGATTCAATAGCTTCCCATGACCCAGATGTTTGCCAGCCCTGAAGGTCTGACAAAAAATGTTCTGGGGTCAGTAGTAAAATGAAGTATCAGAGTAATCTCCTCTCATGTGCAACTAGATTACTTCATCTCATTTACCCCATTTTTAAATCCATGCCAGGGGAAGGCTAGTTGATATTTCTAAAACATACATATTTTTTTCAACCTCTTCAGTTCAACCCAAGGAGGAATTTATCATTTACAATTGCATTTTCATTGGGTAAGTTTGAATTTTACAGGGCTCCAGCATGTATGTGGCACATTTGCTCATCCTGATAAGACTTCTTGACTGTTTCTTGTTCCTGTTTCTTGTAAATGTTCCTCACATCACTGTGTCCAGTCTACCAGAGTTTGAAATCTGGTTCAAATGAAAGCTGATTTGTTCTCTCCCTGTGGACAGGCTGTGGTTAACTCTTCACTCCAGTAAAGCACACACAACATTTAAAGAGTTGTTTTTTTTTTAATTACACAGCACAACATTGTAAATAATTGAGTATTTGGCTTCTTTGGTTCTTCCAAATGTTTCCTTTCTCTTGAAATACTCTGGAAGCAAGGGAAGGGCAGTTTTATCATGCCCCATTCCTATGGGCTCCTCTTTTTTGTTGTTTTTCACTCTGCTCATACTTTGTCAATGCCTAATATTTTTTCCCTATTGCAATTGTCATTTGGAACTCTCATTTGGCAAAGCTCTCCTTAAGATGTTTTCATTTCCTCTCCAGGCTCCAAAGATGCCAGCATATGGCCATGAAGCACTGTCACTGAATTACTGTCTCTTTTCATGGTAATTAGTTTAGACTTTTGGACTACATCTATCCTGGTTAATTGAATGGCACCAGGGAACATTCCCAGCAAAGGGAACTTGATAGACTGTCCTGTTAAATGGTTCCTGCTATGATTTTGGCCCCATCCAGCTGGCACTCTCCCAGATGCATCCTGGACACAGTTGAGGAGTCAGCACAGACACAGGACCATTCCCAGAAACCAGTTTGAATGCCCACCCTGTTTCCAAGGCTGGAGAGTTTAACAGTACAGATATAGACAAACCTGTGCCAAAGAATGATCCCAGACACATGTAGCATAATTATCTAGCCATATTGTAACCCAAAAGCAGGTTTGGATTCTCCCTTTCCCTCTTTATCTGGAAAGAATCATGGTTACTGACTTAAAAAAAAAAAAAATCTATGTGTTTTTTAAACATGT
Organism: Polioptila caerulea; assembly: GCA_013397295.1. Classification (NCBI taxonomy): domain Eukaryota; kingdom Metazoa; phylum Chordata; class Aves; order Passeriformes; family Certhiidae; genus Polioptila; species Polioptila caerulea. The sequence goes on from VYXF01008401.1 coordinate 304,257, forward strand.
ACAACACATAGTTTGGGAATCACTATCATTTTGTGTGACAGCTGAATTGGTGCTGTTCATAAGTATCTCTTACCTTCCAGCCACTGATTGTACAAATACATGCACATATTGTATCTGTGTATTGGACCTGCTCCACAAGTGAATCAGGACTAAGCAGAGAAAGGGCTCCACTGCCCAGGAACGTGGCCTATTGCAGCAATTAGGTGTTATATGGGGGATAAGAAAGAGAATATGGGGATGGAAGTGAGAATTTCTTGCTCATCGTGGTTGAATACCGAACTGAAGAACTAAATATTATCCCTCCACACAGTGCAGAGCTCCCAAGAAATGCTCCACAAGAGACTCAGAGCCACTAGTTTAGCCCAAGGTGGAAACTTTTATTTAAGACACCTCAGAAAAGTGGCCATTGGCTGTATCTGCTGGTTGTAGACAAATTCAGAGTGGGCTACAAATAAGCAACCATGACTTGTTGTCTTCCTTAGTGAAACGGTGTGGAGGAAAAAGAGGTGGAAATTATGTCTTTGTGAAACAATCATATATGGCTGTATCTAGATTAATTTTTGGGGTGTTTTAGTAGATCCTGTGGGGTTTTCTGGCTAATCAGATGCAAATGTTTCCATGCCAAGACCTTTCCTTCTCTCAGAAGACCTTGAGGCAGCTTCCCCCCATCATTATAGCTCCAAATATCTCTTTTCCAGGTGACCACATAGTCCCTTGAATAAGGATTTCTTTCAGGGAAAGCCTTCCTGTGGTTTTCATCAACTACACATTTATGCAGATGTTGCAGCCTTGACACCAAAAGTTGGTGTTGGCTTGGAATGGTCTTAACCTGATTGTGAACTATCCCAGCTGCAGGGGCCTGACAGGAAATTTGCAGCAAAACCTAGAAATCACATCAGAATTAGAAAGATCCTGCAAATTGTTTCCTTTCTTGGGATGTGCAGTTCTCTTTTACATCAAATGAGGAGAAATTCTTCTATCATTAAAAATGGTACAAAAATTCTGTTTTAATTCAACCCTCTATTAATATTAAAACATTGTTAAAGCAACCCTGTGCTCCAGGGATGTACAATTCAATGTCCCCAGAATGTAATATCAAGGATAGCAGGTATTATTGATTAATTTCATTATACAGGGTACAGTATTCACTTTGGAGAGTCACTCAATACTAGTTATCAAAATATATGCAGAGGACAGGTAAAGGTTACAAAACTGCCTGGAGAACAGAGCTAACAAAGGGAACTCTCAGCTCTGAGTCCTGTTCATGACTAAGTACTGCTAATAGTGCCAGTATGGGCATATTAGAAGCCCTATTGATCATCAGGAGCTACACTTCTGGTCAGAAATAACAAAGGTAGTAAGACAAACACAGAAAATAATAGCCCATTAATCTGGGTAACAGGAGCAAACTGTGAAGTTTGAAAGTCACTGTTAAATAAAATAAAAGTTTTATCCTACAGGGGTAGTAGCTAAAGAGTAGAGGAGAAGAAGAAGTGGCATCTTTCTTCTATGTCTGAGATTGGCACTGCAACAGGTACAACTGCAAACCCACATATTTACATTTTAATGCTATTATTATTGTTGCCAGTGCCCTTAATATCTCTGCATATATAGGTTTGTTTTCAACAATGGGTTGTAACTTCCACCAAAAGCAATTTACTGGAGGGCAAATGTAAGGGTTGTTTCTCTGAGACAAAAATGCTCTAAACCCACAGGCCATTTGATTAATCCTTCTCTACCTTTACCACCTTTCCTTTGCTTTAGAAACATTTATCTGTAATGGCTACTTACCTCATCTTGTTAGAACTGATCTTCCAACTACAGCTGCAAGATCTAATGCCTTATGATAGCACAAGTGAATACTAGATTTTACACACCAAGAATTTAAGATTAACTCCCACTTTGGTAGAAACAAAACCTCTTCTCAAACAAACAGCAAATAAATAAACAACAAAAAATATCCCTTCCCCTAAACTCTTAGTGTCAGTTCTTAATTTTTAAGGTTTCACACTTCTGAAACCGCACAGAAAAATCAGACTATCTGGAAACATTTTTTTATATGTGATAATTTTAATCTAAACTACAGCAATTTCATTCACTTTACATGGCCATTTCCAGTTATTTGAGGTGACAGGGACAGTGAAGGAAGTGAACTGTGTCACCTGGCTGATGAATGTGTTGGACATCATTCAAGTTTCTTCTTGCCAGCTGAAATGAGAATCCTCTCCTGTCCCCATATGGATGTGGTCAGCCAGCCCCCGGCAGCTGGGGCTGTTGCACCCACACAATCACACCAACCTGCACTGCCCATGAAGAATTAGAATTCCATTTCTTATTGCTAAAGAGCACAGTTAAGGAAAGACAGCCTAGGAAATGGAAATCAGCACACTGAGATCTGGCAGGCTTGCAGGTTCATTTAGCTGGTGGAAACACATGATTCACTGGATTACAGTGGCAAGATGGAAACTTGAACCCACCTGAATCCTGTAAAATTACTTTTCCTCGTGATGTGGCAGCTTTGTCATCTTTTACTGTGACTTATGGGAGATAACAAACACCCTCTTTGGGGAGGCTACTCTAACTCTCCTATTGATTTTTGCCAGTCCTGTGTGCTTGTTTAATAAGAAAAATGTTGCTCAAAACTGAGTCTGATAATCTTAAATATGTTATTTACTTTTTGAAAGGTGAGCTGGATTATGATTAATATGGTAAATAGCTCAAACCTAATAGAGTCAATGCTTCTTTATATCTCAGAGTGGTCCAGTCCTGGTGCAGAGAAGAAAGTAACAGTTAAGCCTGAATTAAACACTCTCAGCTTTCATGTTTGTGGTTTTGATTTATTTATTGATACCTATATGTATAGACCTCCATTCAATCACAGGAACTAATGTCATCCTGCTATATAGCTGAGGATGAAAAGCTCAGCTATCTGCCAGGTAGAACCTCCTTTCACACTTCCCCTGCCCTTTTCTGGGGTCAGTCAACACTGGAACCCCTCCCTTTTGATGATCAGCTGAGAAACTTGGTCCATGTTTTCCTGTTAATGTATCAGACACACCTTTTGCAGAAAATACCTGGTGGTTCCTGTCTCTTGTTTGTACTGTGAGGCTGTGACAGGCTCCTCATGGCACCAGCACAGCCCAGGAGGGAGGGCACAGGCGAACCACACCAGCCTGTACTGATCTCTGTCCCTCTCTCCTCTTCATTTCTTCTTTCTGCCCTTTTTAACTGAAATCACTTCCCACCCAGTCACAGAGACCCTCAGCAACTCCCTTAGGAGTCACCCTAGGATGAGACTCCTCAAATACCTCCTGGATCCCTCCACTGGGAATGGGGATCTGCAGAAGATGCAGCCTCTCCTTGGCAGGGGAGGCACGATGGGCCCCAGCCTGGCAGTCCTGCCCCTCCTTGCTGGCTCTCAGAAGGGTCTCCAAGGCCCCTGTCAGCCATGAACCTGTCATAGGAGGCTTTTGTGGTGTCTTTCCTGTGGAATATACAGCAACAGGAGTTCTCCTTGCTATTGATCAGCAACAGCTCAATATAAAAATGTTTTAGGTAGCAGAGCTTTACTGGAACCGCAGTTGCTCCTGGTGCTGCTGACTCCCAAAGACAGAGCACTGCTCATTACACTCTTCCTGAGCTCATCTTCCCTTCTCTTGGCATCACTACTTACATTTGTCATCTTGTGCAGGACCCTACAGACACCAGTGCTTGCTTTGATTTTCCTCTTAGCATCCCAGCTGGGCACTGATAAGTTGTCTTGTCGGGCTGAACTACCAGCTTTGTTCTCGTATTTTTTTACACAGTGATACAATATTTCCCAACATCTTACCTTGAAATTGGAGCTGGGCCTAAATGGATGGGGAAAAAAACCCCTTTGGTAAAGCTTTCTTGTTGAAATTCAAAAATAAATAAAAAGAAGGTATTGAATAAGACTTTATGTGTGTGTTAATTCCCATAATGGAATTTATCTACAATGCAGTGTGGTTTACAGCTGCAATTTTAAACTGTTAATAACTTTTTATGCTGTCAAAATGTAAGAAGTTACCTACTAACTTTAATAAAGCATCTGCTGAAAATAGGAGAATTTCTACCATGTTCAAAATAGGATTGGAAAGAAACTCAGTCATTCTAAAAGACCAATCAGTATTATTTTTTCTTATTAAAGCTGGGAGGAAATTCTGATGTGTTTTGGGAATTTGTACCAGGCATATTTGACTCTTCAGTCAGGATTCATTCTGCATAAGGAAACAAGCAGAATGAAGTTAGCAAGACATCAGTGATACTGTGTTGAAGTAATGAAGAATAATGAAAACCTAGAATACCTCATGATTACTGGTCAGCCTTCCCAGAAAACTCTGATTAAAAACTTCAGGTGCAGGGTGGGGGGGTTGTGTGCTTCAGTAAGCTCACTTTTCTGCTTTGAAAGGAATAAAATATACATCAGAAAGGCACCAATACAAAAACGAAACTGAGGAATATTTTAAGTAGTTGAGTATTGGTTTAGTAAGTGCTGCTCTGAGCAGTGAAACATATGTAGTGAAACATCTGCTCTGGCTTTCATGTCAACATAATTGTTCTCATTAAGTGTGTTTCTATGGATGGAGAATCCATACCCTGCCCCTTCCATATGGATTATTTGGTGCATAAACTATAGCTGAAGTTGTAGTTCCATGGGGATGACACTAACTTGGGTCTTCCTTTATGTATTTCATCACAGCATGAAGAAATTTGGTAATTTAAATTTAGGTTACTTCCATCAATCTGAAGGTAGAAAAATTTAATCCACTTCCCTACTCTGTCTTCTTTTGCCCCAGTGACTCTCCCATCTTGCAAGTATTTACCTCTTGACCTATCTGCTCCTTTATCTCACGAATCTTCAAAGAAAAAAAAAGGAAAAGAAAAATAAAATATAAACAAACATAAGAAAGCTATTTTCCTTCTCAATTTCTGCTCCTTGTCCATCTCCTGCTCTTATCAATGTTGATGCCTAAAATCATAATCTGAAATGACTTGCTACAGATAATCTCACAGTTCTGTTGAACTTTCAGTTCCTTAGCAGTATTCGAATTTAGGTCTCACTCTCTCCCAGATTAAAGGCTTTTGTAGCCATTCTGACATTCTTGTCCAGGTTTTGATCAGCTCTTGTTTTCATAAGCAGGAAACTTGCCTGTCACCCTGTCGTGTACAAGCTGACCTTCCTCTTGTCCGTGTAAGTTGCTGCTGTCAGGACTGATTTCCCAGGCTGCTGAGACTACATCATCCCACCATGACGTCTTTCTGCGCTTCCCTCAGGATTCTCTTTTCTTATTACAAGAAAACCAAAACAAAGTGCCTATTTGCCTGAATTGAACCAAATGAACTGAACTGAACTACCTCCCCAGCCTCTTTCAATCAGTATCACAATGTCAGCTCCTGCCTCTGCTCCACCCACGATCTGCCAGCCTCCACTAGTTGCCCTCTCCCTTAATGCCAATTGTTTCCAATAAAAAATGGCAAAATTCATGGCCTTATCCTCCTTAAATACCCTCAAAGTGCATCCTCATCATGAGCCCTGCAAAGAATTTAACACTATGCAGCCACCCCCTCTGTAATCTGGATTTTTGCCTTTGTTTTCCTGTTTTTCCCACTTCTACCCAGCTGTTCAGTTTCAACTTCACTGGAAGCAGTTTTGGGGTAGAGCCTTCATTGGCTGCCTGATTGGAAAGCAATCTTGACATCTCAGTGTGAGAATTTTTTTCCCAAGTGTCCTAAGTCGATGTGTCTTGATATGGTTTTGCATTCTATATTTTAAAATGTTTTGCTGTATTATTTTAATCTCAGAGCACTTAGCCTCAAACTGGATAGACCATAAAATTCACAGTCACCCAAAGGACTGTTCTGGATGTGTAACAGAAGCAGCCCCACATTCATGTTTCTGCTGGACTCTTCCTCAAGCTCATTGGTGCTTTCCCTGTTGCATCCCTTCTGGAATTTAACTTCAGAGTTGTGTGGGCAGGGACTCTGTTGCTGTGATTTAACTTTATAGCATCTGGTCCTAAGGGACTCAGATCCCCAGTGATGTTCTTACAGCAGTCCTGACTTCCCAGTGATTCTGTCTCCTATAACAGGCTGCTCAAGAAGTACCTGAAAATATATTAAGCATATAGCACAATGACATATCCCAAAAGAAGTTGATTTAAGGCCAAATCTTTGTTTTTACTGTACACTTTCTAGTTCAAGTTAAGGACAAAGTGTCAGCCTAAATTTACCATCTTTGGTTATCTCCTGTCACGGTCTTCATCTTATTTTAATGCAGCTTACTTAGACATGCAAAAAATAAAGGTCATTTCCTTCTACTGAAAAGGATTTGTATTTCTTTGTTTTTAAGAATGACCTTATTGCTAGAGAAGAGACAGACATACAGGCAGTTGAGGAGTCTGGAATAGTTTATTCCAGAGTTTAACAAGCATGGTGAGTATGCTGTTGACAGTGCTCAAGCAAATGCAAAAGGGGAAAGGCAGCTGTACCTGGTGGTTTCTTCAGAGATGTGTCTGAACTGAGGTATGTGTGCATCTGTCTAAGGACCTGCTTGATCATTAACATTGATAAGGCACAAATTGGTGAAGCAAATGGAGATGGAAAAAGCTTTGGGTTCGGAGTGATGGCTGCATGATGTTCATGAAGACACAGCTTTGTGCTCTTGATGGTGGGAGGCTTGGACAAGGGCATGGAGTTTTGCTTTAAGGAAAACTGTTGAGGGTACAGGAATGGGGGATGGCTCAACTTACACGGGTAAACTGTCCAGAAGAGAGCTCAGAATGGGCCTACAGCTGTGCTGGTATCCAGAAAAGCCAGTGCTGAGAAACTCTTGTTTAGGTGCAATGTTCTTTCAGACTACACCACAAACTGACTGGAGAGTTTGAGGTGATTTATCCCCCAGTCTCTGTGTGCTGGCTTCACCAAGGTCCTGCTCTCTATGTTGCACAAGAGATGCTGATACACAAAAATTTAGGGGAAGGCTACTATCTGCCCCTGTACCATGAAGGAGGCATTACATTAATTCCAGAAAGGTAAACAAGGAGAGGAGGAGCTGTCACTGGGGAATTGTAAGGCAATCTGGCGTGAAAGCTGCCTCTCACTCCTGCAGGAAGTAGTTCTGCAGAGGTGCCAGGAGAATCTAAATAACAGCAAAACAGAACAGCTAAAATATTTAATGCTAGATAACTTTTAAAATTAAAAATAAGGGAAAGGGTATATTGAAAGAAATGCCATAAAGACATTAAAAATACAGCTATTTTTAAATATCCTTAGGAGTATGAGATACAGTGAGTTCCATATAATGGATTTTTCAGTGTCAAAACCAAAATGGAATGAAATAGCTATGCAATGTCAGGAAATACCTCTTCCATCTTAGGTTTTATTGTCTTTGAAAGCCTTTTCTTAAGACAATTTTTAAGATTATAGTCTTTCCTCCCTCTAAATCAGAGTTACATATGAAAGTTTTTTCTGCAATTTTTTCTTTAAGCCTCAGCACTGTATCCTGTAATGCCTGGGTCATTGTGTAATACCTGAATCATACTGAAAACAAAGTAAACCAAAGGGTGGGTTAGAGAAATTTCATCAAGTTTTTCATGTCCCTCAGGTCACCATCTGTGTGCTTGGTGACAATTTAAATGACTGCACCAGAAATGCATCCCTTGTTATTTAATACCTTCATTGTCGGCAAGGAAATTTCCTCTTTGTCTTTAGGGATTAGCTGCCATAATGGAATTGCTATAACAGGATGAATCTTCACAAAAGAGTGATGAATCTTCACAAAACTGTCAAGTTTTTTATGGGTCTGGGTCTTCAAAGAGATGAGAGCAGTTGTTGGTTGCTGCAAAGTTGTCTATTGTGTGGATACAGCAGTCTCGAAGGTGAGAATTCAAATCGCTAAAAGTCGGTGCTGAAGCTTTTGGCCATGTCCCGAGCAAAGCAGCAGCAGCAGCTCTTGGCCTTTCTCCTGCTTCTCCTTCTTTTTCTCCTAAGTGTCTTCTTTCTTTCTTCTGTTGCTTCTTCTGTGTGTGNAAAAAAAAAAACAAAACCAAGAAAAACCCCAAACCTCAAAAAACCCAAACTCAACAGAAGTAATGAAAAAAACCCAATGTATATCAAAGTAATTATTCTGCATTCAAGTGACATAACCTGTTGAACTGCAGCCTGGAAAAGTCAGTGTAGTATGAAAAGTGACACAATCCATAAAAACAAGTGTCACAATCAAATTTCTCTGCTCTGGTCATAGGCNGACTAACAATAAGACTCTAGGAAATTATACAAGATGTGGCTCCTTTATAAAAAGGCTCATAAGAACCTTTTTCAAAAAAAAAAAACCAAAACCAAAAAAAAAAACCCAAACCAAAAAAAACCCGAAACCTCAAACAACCCAAACCCAAACAGAAGTAACGAAAAAAACCCAATGTATTTCAAAGTAATTATTCTGCATTCAAGTGACATAACCTGTTGAACTGCAGCCTGGAAAAGTCAGTGTAGTATGAAAAGTGACACAATCCATAAAAACAAGTGTCACAATCAAATTTCTCTGCTCTGGTCATAGGCACATTCAAATTTGTTCTACAAGATACAGTACAGGAGGTCCTGAAAAACAGAAATTCTTTCCAGTTTCCATGACATTGAACCCAGCAGACTGATGATTTAAACAAGCTATCTAGATTTCCAACTAGGTATGCAATGAGAATGTAAATGCACTGGAAATTTTTTTATTCATGCTACACTGGATTTATCTCACTGTGAAGACACTTTGCAATGTCCTTTTCTCAGGATCAGTGCTGAAATGTCATTCTTGCTAATGCTTTGCATAAAAAGGAGATATTCCACGAAATGTGAAGTTGGCTCTCCTAGCAGGTAAAAGAATCAGCCCTGATGGAGGATAAAGTAATAAAGGATACAACACTGGAAATATCAATAATGTCTTTTGCTTTGTGTGTGTGAGAAGGAGTGGAAGAAACTATTTTAAATTACTTAATTAAACATAAAGAAAATGGACATGCTGGCAGGAGCTGTGACACAAAGTTGTCATGTATAGGATTTCCTACTCATCTCAGTTCCTGCCCTAACTGCATTTGAGAACTTTAGCCTTATAATGATCATAGAATCACAGAATGGTTTGGGTTGGAAGGGACCTTAAAGATCACCAAGTTCCAAGCCTCTTGCCATGGGCAAGGACCTTCCACTAGGTTTCTGAAAAGATGGTGTCTTGTAATTGCTGCTACTGATTGGAGAAAGATTGCAGGTGAAAAATATGCTAAAATGGCAGCAACAGTAATAATACTGTGCTTTTTTGGCTTATCTTACCCTTACCTGCCCTCTTGCAGTACTTGCTGTTATTGTTTAAGAAAAGGAGGGATATCAATCAATATAACAAAAGTACTGAAAATCCCAACCTGGACAGTCCTACATCAGTTTACACCAAACTTAGTTCACATTAAGGCAGCCAGGAGTAGTATCTAGTGAGATACCAAAGCTGCTGTTTTGCAGCCCACAGAGAACTCACTGGGAGTTTGCAGAGACTCAGCACAGTCAGGATGTTGCCAGATTTGTGCAGGGACTCCCATCTCAGTGGTGTGGGACAGTAGTGCCTGATTCAGGTCATTGTACCTGAGATCTGTAATTCAGTCTATGAGATCTCTGTAATTGTTACAGGGCAGAATAAAAAAACAAATAAATTGCACACACATACACATGACACCCTCTGGTGTAATCAATGCCCTTTATACTGTATAAAAATGGACCTGATAGGGTAGCAATTGGAAATTAAGAAATGACCACGTATGATGCCATGAGATGACACTTGTCTGGCAACACCCAAAACAAAATGATGCCTGTGTGCCAAAGCTGGTTCACCCTGCCCCCAGATTCTGGATTGAGGAGTCTGGGTAGGGAAGTCGGTCACCCAAGATCTGGTATTATGAAATTTTGTTTTACTGCCTCTCAAGGGGAAAATTAACAATTGAAAATTATCTGTGATAAGGAATTGAGCGCTGACTCTGGAGCTGTAGAAACCCTGGAAATCCTGAGAGCACGGTGGTCTGGCAGCTTTAGGACAGGGAGTTTTGGCTCTTGAGGATCCATGACACAGTTCCATGCTCAGATCCTGTCCTATCTGACAGGTGAGCTGTCAGGAAACTGGGAATTATCAGAAAATATGGTAACATGGTAGACAAGGAAGTGGACTGAAAGACAAATGTGTAGGGTACTTATGAGAAGCCTGGAAAATTAACAATCTCCTCAAAATTGCACAATTTTTGATAATTCCTAAATTCTAAAAAGACAGAAAATTTCAGTCTTGCCTTGCTTTGGTTACATTCTTTTTAATCCATACTTTTACCATAGGAANAACAGCACCGAGCCATTTTCCTCATTATTCCAGTCAATCCCGAGGAACGCGCTGGCCGTAAGGCGATCCCGGGCTGCTCCGGTGTCTATCGCAAGGCAGAGCAGCCGAGGATCGCACGCAGGAGAGGGGATGTGGTACTGCGAGAAACCAGCTCGCCATAACCAGACACTCGGTTTCAACTTAAAGGGCTTCCAACAACCGCCGCCGCCGCTTCACCAGACGGGGATACACACACGTAGATCAATAAAAAAAAAAAACAAAAAAAAAAAAAAAAAAAAAAAAAAAAAAAGGTGAGGTAATTCTTCTCCTTTTGTCCAGCCATTGCCAAAGAAATAATATGAAATACCATTATTGCTCAGTCTGGTGTCCTTGGTGTTAATGGAATAAAGCATCCATTGTCTTTAATGGAAGTAAGTTCGGACTCATCTGCCATTTTCCAGTTTCTGTTCACTGATGTATCACCCACAGGAATTGCTAAAATGTTGCTAAGAGGTAGATTAGCAGAAGGGAAATGGAGATGAGATCCCATATGGGTGAGCTTGACTCACCAGAATACATAATCAAGGGTTTATCTGTTTTTTCTGGCTGCAGAGCTATTCCTAAGCCTTTAAAAGGTCCTGATTAATCAAGGTGATCAAGGAAGATGAATCAATTAATCTATCAGATTTTTGTCGATGGTGATATTAATAAAAAAGAGGAATTGAAGGCACAGGTTTTACCAACAAAATTCTAATATGGCCGTAGATGGGTTTCAAACATCTTACCCCTGAGAAGATGCAAGAAATATCAACACTTCTTGTTATGTACAAACTCTGAAAAGAGATTTGTCCTTCCCCCTAGAGACTATTATGGCTCTTTATTGACCATGAAATTTTATGGCCTTTGTACTTTTGTTCCCCCTTGTTTTTGCATGCAGATTACAGCCAAACCTCAAGGGCATGTAGTCAGATCAAATACAAACAGTAGAATTCCTTTTCTTTTAATGATAGGACAATATTTACATATGCAATATCATAATAGAGAATATCAGAGTGCTCAATTCTTCATGTCTGATTTTGAGGGATGCATGCAGAAGTTTGTGGTATTTTTTATAGTTTTATGGACACTCTCTGCAGGAGGCCCCACCTCTGCTGTTAGCTCTGTTCAACTTTGATGATTCTCCACATTCTCCGTGTACAAGATTAATTAGTTATCCCACAGAAGGTTCCTGTTTTCTTTAATTTGGTAATACATCCATCTGTCAATGCAGGCTTTCTCTGAAATCCTCTGCATCTGTGAACTGTCCATTTCCAAATAACCTTTTTAACTGTGGATTATCAATCACTTTGTATTTTACTTCAGACAGATTAGGACCTGATATCTTCCTTTTATTTCAGATACAGATTAAGACCTGATATATTTTCTCTTTTTTATTTTTTCTTACTCAAGTGTGGGTCAGCATAACATAAAGATATTTGTAATCACATTTATGTTCTTTAAATTTAATGCTGAAATGTCTCAGTGTTCCTAGAAATCCAAGTTACTCCGTTATAGTAACAGAACATGTTTGGATGTATGTGTGTGTGTAACAACTGCTATATAATCACAGCAGTATTGTTGGTATTTATCAAACTTGTTTAATGAAATTTGCTCACATCTCTTTAGGCTTCAAACTGGCGTGAGTCAGAGTGATCCCCTTACCCATCCTTTTGTCTGGAGAAAAGCTCTCTGGTAGAATTTGCTGTTTCCTCCCCTCCCCGTGCACAGGGAGAGGCTGAGGATGCTGAGGTGCTGCTGATGGAGGCTCTGTGCAGTGGTACCCGGCCTCCATCTGCTCGAGGTTGTTGCTAAGGAACCTCTGCTGCCAATAACAGCAGCACCTTCCCCACCTGCTCCCACACCGGCTCCAGGGGCTCCGCTCTCTCTCCTTGGCTCCACAGGCCAGCAGACACCAGATGCTGCAGGATCGTGTGGAAGTTTTTCTCGCACTTTCCCCCCTCCCCAGTCACTCCTTAAATCCTCCAGAATGGAAGCACCAGCTGCCAGCCCAAGAGGAAGCTGCCCAGTCTGCTCCCTCCCAGCCGTGCCCCTGTCAGTCCTCACAGAGCTTTTCCCTTGGGCTCCCTTCCTCGCCTGCCTTCCCAAGGCGTGGTGAGGAACATCACGACTCAGACCATCAGACCTGAATGGTTTGTGTGTGGATTTACAAAGAGAAGGTGAGAATTCATGCAGCAAGTTCCCTCCTCGCCACAAGTGCATTAACTTGTCCCTTACAAGAGCTGTGACTGGGATCTCATAATTCATGTGCACTTGGAGGGAAATGAAAAAGCATGTCTCTGACTATCCTCATACTTTAATGATTACTCTGTTTGAATTAATTATACCCTTTCTGGTATTTTTTGAAAGGTCTGTGGCTGATGGTGTGAGATATGATTTTATAAGAACAGAAGAGCCAACCACTCGTGATTATAAAATGATATACAGTTGAGCAAATATTCCTTATCTTGACTGGGAGCTAAGAAAAAGTTCATAGGCAGAGCACCCTACTATGAATAATCTTCTTATTTCTAATGCCACCCAGCCATGCAGACTTAAAGATAAGTACAGATGAACTAAGAGGAGCTGAAGTTATTAAATGTAATGGAAATGGACTTTAAATTTGGCGAATCAAAATTTTGGATTAACTTTTTCCTTTAATACGCTTAAATTGCCACCATAGCAGTCCCATTTTCCTCATCAAATTAGTTAAGTGGGAGATGAAGTGATGCAAGTTCTGATCTATCAAGGAATCACAGCCTCTGAGAAGAAACAACTGAATTATGGAAATGGCTGTTGCAAAGGCAGGCCTTGTGCCAGGGTGAAATGAAGACTTTTATTCTTTAGAAATTCTTCTGGAAGGAGGTTTGTACTTCCAGTGAAACAGTGTTACCCACCATAACCTGGCATTTCTTTCAGTTTCAGGTCCTCCAAGCCATTTTATTCATAACCTTGGGCATGCAGAAAAAGGGTCTTGGAGCATGCAAGAGCTGGGAGAGGAGAAGGTTTGGAGGGAATGTGATTTAGGTCAAAGATGTCATATGAAACTTCCCCCAGGTGATGGTGTTTACTGCAGCCCATTGTATGGGTGGAACTGCTGTCCTGGAGGCAGTGGGAAGGCTGGAAAGCTGCTTCTGAGGGTTTCTGGGAAATTTGTGGACAACATGGACTTTTGTCTGCAAAGAAAGTCTTGGGAGAGCCTGCCAGGTCCTGTAGCCCCCCCTGGCCAGGGCTGGGGGGCTGCAGCTCTCTCCTGGGGTTGGTGGTCTTTGTAGCCAGGATTGTGTCCAGAGATTCACAGCTCCTGGACAGCACCACATGGAGTGGTGTCCATATGGCACATCCATGGCTAGGATGGATAACTCCCTCCTGATCTCCCGCCTATCTATGACACATGTGATTGTGAAAATACTTTTTCTTTTTTTATACAGCTTTTAGTACCTCAGCAGTAACAAAAGAAACCAAACCAAACCACACCAAATATAACTTGTTTCCAACCAGTCATGGACTGATAACATTCAAATTGCAACACTTCAAAATCAAATCATCTTCATGACAGAGACTCCATTAGAGGAATCACAAAGGTTGTGTGCTTTTTTTCTTTCATTCCCATTTAATTTCCTTTCATTTTTGGTAGTACCTCTGTTAAAAACATCCCAAATTAACGTGACAGTGCAAAATTAAATTATCATTGTAATCAGCAAAATTTTCTGAAACCTTTGGCCTTACATAAAAATGCTTCTCTATTTAAAATTAATTTGGTCTCATCTGTGTTGTCCAGAGTTATGATTCCATGAAAAATAACATGTGTGAATAGCTTGCCTCTGGTTACAAACCTCATGAGTCAGATATCCTCAGGTTTGGGGGCTATAAACACTGTGGTTCTTCCCTTAATTGAATCAATGGGAGTTCTGCTAGTAATTTCAGGGGGAAATGGTTTTTCTAATGAAATGTTTCATATTTTTAGGGCCTCTCCAAGTCTGCATAAGGGTTCTTTTTGTCTTGGGAATAGGCTGAGTCCATCTTTAGACTAGACAGGAGTAACAAGTCACCTCTGTAAGCATATCCTAAGACAACACTGGTACTGTGTAGAGCATCTTGGTTTAGCTACTAAAAAAGAGAAACAACCAAAAGGGGAGCATTTGTGCCAAAGATTATGTCATGAGGACACCCCACCTGCCCCCAGAGGGCTGAGACATAGATCCAGGGCTCTGGAGAATACTGTGAAGGGACCTCCAAGCTGGTTTGTGCCAGTCATTTTTGCATGCAAAGTAAGACAACAGCATTTATGGTGCTGAGCAAAAGCAATTTTCCTTTCTTGATCTCTGCCCTATGCCATGAGGGTGCATTGCAGTCAGAGCAGCTTTCAAATCTCTGCCCTTCTCCCTGTTGCTTTGGGAAGATCTGTGCTTTCTTAGTCACTGGGGAGATGATTTTCCTTCTTTCCTGTTTTGCTTATTATAGCCTCTGTTATTTGATGTTATCAGAGAATAGGGGATTGACATGTTTGAGTTGATTATATTTTTTTCTTGAATTTTACTTTTTTTTTCTTCCTTTAGGATACATTAATTATTGATACGGCAAAAAGACTTGTCTATTTACCCATTTATTCATCAATTAAATTTCCAGGTGCCCAGAGATATTTGTGTCCAAGGAAAAAAGAGAATCCCAACTACAATCACATGGAAATGTGAAAATTGCTGTTAAAAAATGAGTCTAAGTGGATGGTGAGGATTATTTGACTGTTCCAGCTCACACCCCACAACAAACCAGGGCTCTGGCCTTTGTTTCTAGCTGCTCTGATCCCTCTTCCTCTGTTGCAAAGATTCAAAACAAAATAATTGTGTGTTAAGGCTGCCAGCTCCTTATTCCCTATCCCTAACTAAATCCCCCTAATATTCATGCTAAGGAACTGATTATAGGCTGTGCTGTTGGTTGGTGCTTTTTACCCCCTTTTTACCATCTGTCTGCTGTGAATTCATCTGAAATCCCTGGCTTCACCAGCTAAAATGTTCTCAGCAATGCAATTTTTTTTTGCTTCTAATTATCCTTTTAATTTTCTTCTGCTCAACTCCCACACCTCCTCCCCCTTACCAGATTGTTTATATTTTTCCAAGGAGCTTCTGGGAACTGCTTATCCTGCTCTTTTCACCCTTTTCCTGCTCCTTATTCCAGAAATTACTTTCTTGTACCCTCCCTTGCTATGATCTTGCAGGAGTGAATGTGGATCACAACCTTCGTGACAGTTTCTGACAAATCGCCCCATGGAGAAATAATCTGTGATATTAAGAGTATTTTCCTGTTACTCAGACCTCTCTGTTCTGCATTAGCAAGTGGGACAGATTCCAGTGATTACAAAGAGGTTTGGTACAAACGAAGAGTAATTTACTTGTGGAGAGAGATATTTCATCCCATGACATCACCAAGCTCCACAAGATGCTGCTAACTGAGAATTGACTCAAAATATGCTCTAAAGTAGTATTTGAGTGGCTGAAAAAGTGCAGCCTAGAAAGAAATTATGGGGCTGGTCCTGGGAACAGTATATGCATGGAAGATTTAGTAATGAAACTATCTGTCATCTTCCCAGCCTGGGGGCTTGATCTGCATGGATGCAGACAACAAGGAATAAGTGAGACTGAGGTATCTGGCTCTGAGATCTCATTCCCATGACTTGTTTTAGGTGTTGTTCAGGACTGGTGACATCTGAACTCTCCTGCCTCTTTGAATTTCCTCAGCCTCAGCAGAGCCCTCTCTGAGCCCCTACCTCTTGTATAAATGTAATCAGGGAGCAGGAAGGAGGCAGCACGAGGCTGGTGTCTCCTGAGGAGCTCCGTGCAGTTTTTAGATATTCCCTAACATGCAGTGACAGAACTGGGTTTCCCAAGAAGCTCTTGCTGGTGGTTTTATGTAATAGGCAACTCCATAAACACATTTGTAGATATCTATAAAAAGCCTTTGCTGAAGTGTCTGCATATGAACTGCTATGCACTTCATGTAACATGTATAGAACACAGTACATGTGAGGTATTCATAACAAATACACTGTCTGTTGTTCAACAATAACCATATTAATGCAATATAATTATGTATTTTATATAATACTGTAGTGGTTTAACCCCAGCTGGCAACTAGGTAGCACACAACCACTCTCTCCAGTCCTCCCATGCTCCCTGTGGGATGGGAAAGAGAAACAGAAGAGTAAAAGTGAGAAAAGTGGTGGGTTGAGATGAGGACACATTAATAAGTAAAGCAAAAGCCATGCACACAAGCAGAGCAGAACAAGGAATTCACTCAGCACTTCCCAAGTTCAGGCAGGTTTTCAGCTGTGCCCAGGGAAGCAGCTCTCCATCACTCATACCAGGTACTTGAGGAGACAAACACCATTACTCCAAATCATTCGAGATCATTGAGTCCAGCCATTAACCCAGCACTGCCAAGTCCATCACTAAACCTTGTCCCCAGGTACCACATATACAGTGATTCCAACACTCCTCTGGGCCTTTCACAAACAATGACAAAGGTCTTGGTAATGGCATCAGCCAACTCTCAACACCCCAATTTGGATATCCTGTGATCCCATGGACTTGAACATGTTCAGTTGGTTTAAGTGCTTCCTGCCCACATCTTCCTCTGGAAAGGTCAATGTTGCCTTCCCACAAAATCTGGTGGTGGGATCAGGGGACCTGGTGGCCAGAGAACAGACCTTTTGAGTGAATTTGGCAGAGTACAAATGAAACTTTGCTTCTCAAATCCATCCACCTCACACACAAATATTTCATTCAACACTCAAACTATTGCATTTCAGAGATTTCATAGAATAACAGAATCATTAAGACTGGAAAAAACCTCAAAGATCATTGGGTCCAATCTTCAACCTAGTAGCACCACCATGTTCACCACTAAACCACATCCTCAAGTACCAAATCCACAAGTTTTTTGAATGCAGCCCGGAGTGGCGGCTCCATCACTTCCCAGGGCAGCTTGTTCCAGTTCTTAAGAACCCTTTCCATTAAGAATTATTTTTCCTTATATCTAATTTTTCTTTTCCCCTGGGAAAACTTGAGGCCATTTCCTCTCATCCTGTCACTTGTTACCTGGGAAAAGAGACTGACACCCACATCACCACAGGTTCCTTTTAGGCTTGACATTGAATTATATCTCTCTAAGTTGCTGTGGTGAATCCCAAAAAGATAGTCCAGGCATTTTACTCTTCCTACTGTTGGTGTCCTCACCTCTGTTCACTTTCCCTTGAGGCACCATGGTTCCCTTGATAGTTGAGCTGTCCCTGTGATACATGTGTTCACCTTTTTGAACAGTAAGTTTTACCTTCTGAAAAACAGAAAGGACATAACTTTTTCAGACAGTTTTCTTTCATCAAAAAGCCAAACAAATCAATAGAAGCAGACCACCTCTCATTGGTGATATTTTCACTGTCCATCATGATCAAGCTCAGGGATGTTCTCTGAGGTTAAATTCAGTCCTGTGATAACGGAGCAGTGCAATGGAGACCCTGTTCTTGGTCAGCCAGTTGGAGACAAGAGACCACAGGAATTTTTGCAGGGGACAGACTGGCTTGAGCAGAAGAATGGAGGACAAGAAAAAAGCCCCCAGACCTGGACTTCTTACATGAACAAAGAAATGCATCTGAGGGAAAGAGATAGGCAAGATACAAGATACCAGCTCACAGTGATGCAGATTATATTATAGTACAGCTACTGACCCTGAATCCTCCTGCCAGCCAGAGATGCTGCAGTATTGACTGTGCAGTCAGGTTTGCAGCAGAGCAAGGACCCTGACTACACAGCTGATCAAACGAGCCATCAATCAAGTGACTCACTTTGTACTTAAACCTCCTGCTCAAAGTCAGGTTATAATTCATACAGCTGAACACATCCCAGAGCAGCTCTCTTAAACTTAAGGCAAGAGATGCTAAAGGAGGTAAAGCAGCTGAAAAATTAAATTGCCAGTTACTAATAATAAACATGAGAACTACTTCTCCTGACCTCCTTCAAATGGCATCTCATAAAATCATAGAAATGAGGTTTTTTAACTCATTGGGGATTACCTTTATAGCAATGCAAGGATGAATATTAGAAGATTACTGGAGTAGAAAATTGCTGACCATGCAAAGAGTGGGCAGTGAACATGGCTTTAAAAGGGACAGGACTAGCCAGGTGTGAAAGAGAGGCATTGTTTCCTTGTGTGACTCTGCACCAACTAGAGGCACTGGGGCAAGCTGGATCCAAGCTGGGTCTTGATTTGTTTGCCTACAAACAGGTTTCTAGTGCCCTGTGAGATGGCTTGAGGTGTCTTAACAACTGCACAAGGAAGTTTGAAGTGAGACTGTGCTTCACAGACTGTCTTCAGACCAGATGCTAAAAGCCAGATTGTGAGACTCTAGGAGATCTCAAATGGCACTGTTGTGATCAGACCTAGTACACATCTATAGTACAGAGCACTCTAGTTAGCTCAGGTGACTCCTTCCCCTTTCATAGTCTGTCACTAGCAGAGGGGAAACCTTTGATGCAACACTATTGTGCACAGAGCATCTGCTGCTACATTAGTTTAGGCAAATTTAGTTTAATGGAATAGGGAAGAAAATTACAGTAGTGTTGCAATTTAGATTCTGGAGCGTGATTCACATCTGGGGCACAGATTTTGCATGCAAGTCATTGCAGTGTTTCTGTGCTCCCCTCCTGTGCACAAAATGGGCATAACTGCATTTCGTCTGCTTTATAAAAGTGGCCTGAAGTAAGATGTGTTAATCAGGACGAGAAGCTCTGACACCCAAATAGAAGGCATTGCCATAGACATAGGGCTGATGTGCAGTAATAGCTGTTTTTGTCAGGTCAGCTGTGTTCGGGTCTTAAATGGAATCCAGTTATTATGAATAACACTATAACTAATATTCAGACAGCTCCCTAATGTTGCATTCAGTAGGAACAAGGAAATAATGGCTTTCTGGAAAGAGCCTTTTACTTTCTTAAAAGACAAAAGGCCCAAATGCTCTCTCCAGATATCCTTGTTTTTCAAGTAGCAAATCTAGTTTTGGCAGAGCTGATGTGCTAAAGCACCTTAAAAAATATGATAGGAGTATGCCAAGGCCTCTACAAAGGTAGCATGGGCTACTTTTTAGCAGCTCTTTAGATAGACACCCCTGTGCAGGTTGGGCTAGTGGAAGAATGTGGAAAAATTTGGTCTTTATGTCCCAAAAGTGAGCATAAAGGAGAAATTAGATATCAGGATGATGGTTTTAATTGTTGTACTTAGATTTTAAGTCAAATTGACAGAAGTAGTTTATCTGCTGACATCGTTGCAATGAGCAGTACAGAACAGAAGTGTCAGAGTATAAGTCAGACCCCATGAAATTGTCCTAACTGCTGCCCCTAGGAATATTCATTTTTGTGTCTTTCTAAAGCTAAAGCTGCTCTGGAAGCTGATGAAGCAGATGTTTGTAATTGGAATAATGTTTAAAATTTTGTTCAGTACTTGGGGACTTCTCTGACATAGCATAGTCCAGGGATGTTCAGGGATGCCTTTGCTGCTTCCTCAGATGTCTCTCTTCCTCATAGGATTCCTCTCTGCTGCTGAATCTGTGAAGGGGAGGGCTTAGAATTGGGTTACTCCTTAAGACCACATGTCATGGAATCATAGAATCATTGGGTTGGAGAAGCCCCCTAAAATCCAGCCTTCAGCACAGCACTGCCAAGCCCACCACTAAACCATGTCCCTCAGTGACACATCTTCACATCTTTTAGATATTTCCAGGGATGGTAATTCTGCTCTGGGCAACCTCTTGCAATGCCTGACAATCCTTTCAGTGAAGAAAATTTCCTAATGCCCAATAAAACCATTTTGAGGCTGTTTCCTCTTGCTCGTGGAACATGAAGGATTGTCTTGAACACCTTTGTTTTGGTTCCCTGTTCAGTCACAGACTTTCTTTGTGTTCCATGAGGACAGCAGACCATGAGGACCAGGAGCTGGAAGACTGCACTTCCCCCATGGCTTCTCCCTTGTCTGGCCAGAAGCCCTGCTACTGTGCAGCACCCCAAAACTTCCTGTGTGACCTTGCTGGTACCCTTTCCAGCAGTGCTGCAACACCTGCTGCCTGTATTCCTATGGCAGCACGGGCAAAATGGATAAATAAACACAAAGGAAAGAGGGAAGTTACTCCCTTCAGGACTTTTATTCCAGGGAAAACAAGGCAAGGATTTTGGTGGTTCACCTTGCATCACATTTTGCTCCCATACAAGAAAGGTGTAATATATCAGGAATGCATGTCTATTTAAAGTGTTGGCAGCTATTGCTTCCAAAATAAAGTTGGCTTTTAAGTATTGGGGGTCACAGCAAATCCTATCACTATGTCAACATTGGATTGCCGACTGTCATGAAATACTGAAATCTGGCAGAAAAGAGAATCTATCAAAATTGTCTGTCAATAAAAGCAGTAGAGAAAATAAAATGAATGTCAGTAAAGGCTTTAAGAGAGTTTCATAAAAAAAAGAGATTTTTTTTTTTCCTTTTAATATGGTCTTAGTTCCTAAACTCAATTCATATTTTAAGATGTAATTTGGACTTATTGTCTTTTTAATAGTTTGTACAATAGATTCAACACAAACAAGCTATTCAGTGCTCCATTGTAAAGACAGGTGGGAATCCAAAATTGCTTTAAGAACATAATTTCCTGATATGGAGAAGCATTTTTAATGTGTTATCTGTATTTATTGTGCTTTTATAGTCTGAAGTTTTATTAAGAAAAAACTTAGGAGAGTGAAAAACAAAATGCAAATTTTCCCCCTAGTTTTGTTGTTGATGTTTGATTCTCTAGACCAGAATCCTCTTTCTTGCTTCTCTAAGTAGTTCAGCAAAACTCAGTGGACATGCACAGGTGTAAAGCCAGTGAAAATATCTTCTGTGCTGTGGGGTGATCCTGCTTTCCTGCTTCTCACCTCCCTTTCTTTTATAAAAACCTGAGATTTTGATGTAAAATCTAAAAGCTGTTCAGCAATAATTATATTTTGGTTTTGCATCGTGCTTTCCTTAAGGTTCTTTAGGTGACAGCCTCCATTTCATGACAGGACAGATCTCATAGGAAGACCAAAGGATTTTTTCAGACCTGCTTAGAGGATCTGAGACCAAAATTTCTATGGAAAGTGCACTAGTCATTCATCTCCTGTGCTATTAGGAATTACAGATCATTTTTGGAAAGGGTTTTTCCTCCCAAATGTGAGTTCCAAAAAGCCTTTTCCTCTTGGGGAAATATTTTATGGCTGTCAAAATTAGGCAGCAGCATTCCTAGAATTCTTTAAGGATGCAATTCAGAATTCAAACCAGGTGAAATATAGTAGCCTACATCTCTGCTAGGAAACTGGCCATGGAGAGAGCTTGCACACTGGAGGTTGTACATGTGGGGCTAAATTCCCTTCTCCAAAACACATATCTGCATCCAAACTGCTTCTTGGTTCACACTGTTTCCTGGACCAGCCTGTCCATTTTCTATGAAAGTGGAGAATGCAGGAAAATAGAAGTTTATGTTTCAAACAACGCTGGGCCCCCAGTCCTGTGATGTTCTGGTCCTGTTTATTTCATTAATCAAGATGTAGCCAAAGAGACAGATTGGGAATTAAAAGCACAGATGGGGATCAGATGATTCGAATTTCATCTACTAAAATGTCAAGAAGCCCACTGAGTGAGCACTGACCAGGCACCTTGTGCATAAATCAGCAGTGAAAAACTGGGAACCATTTTCAGCTAGTGGAGAATTTTTACTTTCACTCCCAGGAAAAGACTGTTAGAAGATGAGGATATATTGTGTAAATGAAGTGCTTGTGTGATATGTTCAGAGCTTGTGTGTAGTCTGAAACTCCTCCATCATGAGGATCACTGCAGCAGACAAGAACAGGGTGTTGCAGGACCTGGAGCTGGCCCAGATGCTCTGGTCCAGCTGTGTTGTGGTAATCTGGATCTCAGATCAAAGCCAGACCTGCTGTAAGCCCTTGGAGCTACCACAACTCTGTTACTCACACAACAAAATAGAAAACTAAAGAAAGCAGAATAAAGAAATTGTTAAATCACAAAATGGTTGGAGTTGGAAAGGACCTTACATGCCCTCCAGTTCCAACCCTCTTTCATGAGCAGAGACACCTTCCACTAGACCACATTGCTCAGAGCCCCATTCAGCCTGGCCTTGGAAACCTCCAGGGATGGGAAATCCACAGTCTCT
Source organism: Polioptila caerulea (assembly GCA_013397295.1). NCBI lineage: Eukaryota > Metazoa > Chordata > Aves > Passeriformes > Certhiidae > Polioptila > Polioptila caerulea. Next base: position 326,870 of record VYXF01008401.1, read on the forward strand.
GGGAAACATGCTCAGAGGGATAAATAATTTATTCAAGGTCTAATCCCAAATCACTAGCAGAGTAGGAAAAATAATTCTGATCTCCTGTTTCCAGATGATCACATCGCTAGCTGACTTTATTCATAGCATGCAATAGCATGCTGTCAGAGGCAGATCAAATCTCAGTGTGAAAAAAAAAGCCTCTGAGAGCAAGATTTTTCTTTCCTTGTCCAGGCAGGGGCCAAGCTACTACAATTTGGAAAGAAAAAGCTTGAAATAATCCCCAAATAATGTTTTCAGAAATCCCCATACTCCCACCTGTGGCACAAAGAGATTACAGATGTGTGTCCTGGAGAACTGAAATTTGGCTTATAGTTAACCAATCAGTCTACTGCAGTTCTAGGTTAGGTTAGTTTTACTCTTTTTTTCTTTCTTTCTTTTTTTTTTTTTTTTTT
>VYXF01008401.1:327336-392721 GCA_013397295.1 Polioptila caerulea
TTTTTTTTTTTTTTTTTTTTTTTTTTTTTTTTTGTACCTACATTGTGCTGGCTTACATCTAAGTTGAAACAACCCCTTTGGATAGACAAAGAAATCCATGTTTCCTTTTCTCTAAGCCTGATTCTCACCTGGCTGTGTAACCAGGGATTTCCTGTGTATGTGCTGTCTTGGTTATCAAAAAGCATTGTCTCTTGTGCTGACAATGAAGCCATCTCAGAAGGTGAGCTCACAGATAGCCTCAGGTGGGATATTCTCGAGTTCTCTTGTACACAGACTTAAAAAATCTTTTCAAACTCAATCTACTTTCCTGTCAGTTGCAGCATTCCCCCTTACCCCTAGTTCCCAACCTCAGCGTCCTGATTTCCTCCCTGACTGACTGCATGAGTCTTTTTTCCTTCTGCTGCTATTGTTGCTGTCATTGTTACCCTTGTAATTTGGGGAAGTGTTCTGCAGCTCCGTTAGGCATCCTGAAGCCAAAGAAAAATGTGTTAGGAAGTCAGAGCAACGGGGAGGGATTCAGTGGAGACATCTGCTGACAATCCTGTGAGGTCAGCAGCCCATGGCATTGACAGCATGATATTCCTAAGACCTAAAAAACTGCAATACTGGAAAGCTGACAACTGCTGCCAGAAATCTGAGGATCACTTGTCATAGCAAATGCAGGCACAGCTCCTGAGCAGCCAGGGTGAAAGCTGAGCCTGGAAGGCTCTGTGTGCCTTCACCTGCTTCTGTGGAAGATGCAGATTGAAAAGGATCAGACTGCAGAAGGGCTGGTCTGGCTTTTTCATTCTGAGCCCACATCTGTGTCCAGCACTGGACTCCCCTTTGCAAGAAAGACAATGGAAAGAGCAGGAGGTCAGCAAAGCCCCACAGAGATGGGACTGAAGTACTCACCTGGTGAACAGAGGCTGAGGGGCCCCAGAGAAACTGTGAAATCTCACCTTGGTCAGTAAAAAAATCAAATGGATGGTGTTAAGCAACCTGATTTTAGCTGGACTTTCTTTGAAAAAGGCCACGAACCAAGTGACCTTCAGTGTTCCTTTCCAGCCTTGATTATCCTGTACTTCTGTCCACCATGAGGAATTGTTATTCCAGAGTTCAAATAAAAACTCTGGACACTGATGTGTTTTATATTTTTGAACAAAGTTAAAAAATAATTAAAAAAAAGGCTTGGAAAAATGTAATGGTTAAAGCTACTGATCAGTTAATGGAAACCATTAACAAACAAGTGTTCTATGGACAACAAAAGGGAATAAAAATTTGTCAAATATAAGCAAAAATGCTATATAATTAATTCCTTTGGAAAAAGAAAAGAATTTCTGTGGACTCAAAATAAAAAATGTTGATGAATAAACAAGTTAATTGAAAACTTTTTTCCAAAATAATCAGAGTAGGTTTTTGTTGCAGTTTTTTTTTTAATTTTTGGTGGGTTTTTTTCCTGGCAACTTAAAATGTGAACTTGTGACTTAGAATTCAGTTTTTCAGAGAGAAGGCTGCAGTTCAATTTTTTTCATTTTTTGCTTCTAATATGTAATGGCAGAAAAAACCTGTATATACTAAGACGTAGACGGAAAAATTCTTGATGTGGCTGCAGAGGGTTTGCAGGAATTTCTGAGCAAGCAGCACCAAATCTTTTAGAGTTGTACTTTGTGAACCAGTAGAGCAAGACTTCACTCACCCAGTACAGCCATGCCCTTCCCTATTGCCAAAGGGTAAAGTTGCCTCTTTGCTCCACTATTGATTGCAACTATTTTTTATCTTCTGAATCTCCAGCCCTAAAGTGAAATTTGTCAGGTTTTTCCTCTGCCAGAAGGTCACCTTCAAAGCAGGCTCAGCTATTTTTGATATAAAATACATATTAGTTAAGAAACCAACATCCATTTTGACCATCTTCTCTTCCTCCTACCACCATTTATTCTTATCCAAACATTTTTATTTAATCTGTATGTGTGGCTGATGGAATAACTCTTAGATTGAAGTTGGACACTTTTTGTTTACATTTTATTCTCCTTTCTCCATTAAGCTAAGGACAATCTGACTCTATTTATGCTGCCTCTGAGCTTTTCCCTTTCAGTTCTTGCTGAAATATGCTTCTGATCCCTGCATGGCAATTGGGGTAGTTTGGATTTCAGAATGGACTGCTCCCAGAAGAGTCCTAAAAACCCCTCAGGGTGCAGCTATTTGTGACATCCATCACTTGTTCGTGAGGTGGCATATGCAGGACCTCAGCTAATCCATGGGACCAGTTACTCTGTAATGGCTGAACACAGACTGCAGATGGGTCTGCCTTTATTAACAGATGCAAATGGGATCACTTTTACAGGTGGCAATAAAATGTCTATTACAGAACAATGCTGCACCTTCTTTTTGGTGTGGTTGACATGGCCATGTCCCCTTCCTGTGCTGGGAAATCAGGGGCTCTTTAAGGCTGCCACTGGAAATGCTCTAAAATCCCATACCAGCTGTTCCATCTGGAGAGAGACATGCAGTTGGATAAGCAGCATCTCAGGACTGTAGAGGACATGTCCAACTTGGGAAACAGGCATCGGACTGGGAACACTTCACAGAACTCTCCTGCCTTTGGAGTCTTCAAGGTATCTCTGGAGTCAGACCAAGGGCTCACTCCTATAACCAGTCAAGTCCTGACAGTGCCTTTCAACCAGAAATTGATAAAAAAACAAATGGAAAAAACCTTTCCACGTGGGATCCAGAAAGTCATTAAAAGGAAAAGGACCTGCCATCCTCAGAGTGCATCACCTGGAGATCTGATAAAAAGCTGCACGAAGCATGGACTGAGGCTGCAGGAGCTGTCTTGCTTTCTTATGTTACTTTGGATGATGAAGTAGATGACCTTTAAAGTCCCTTCCAACCCAAACCATCTTATGATTTTATGAACAAAGCATGCCCAGTTGCAAGCCCAGCTGTCTGTAAGCATAGCTCATCTGTTTCTTTGGGCATCTGGGTGTGTGTGTGTGCATTTGTGTATATTTGTAGAGAAAGGCAAAAGGAGAGTTCAGGTTGGAACAGCTGAAACACTGGTAGAAATCAGAAAGGTGGTGCTTGTAAGGGGTGCTAGCTACACTACCACTGGAACCTAAAGCAAACTCAGACCAAAAGGTCAGTAGAGCTTCCGAAGATTTTAAGTACTTCTGGCACAAATGGCTGGTGCTGTAGATGCTTCTAGTTTCCTATCTTTGCTGAAAAGGGAAACAATAGAGAACAATTCTTTCCTGGAGTAAGAGAAATAGTTCTGAAAGGAAATAGTCACATGCAGCCATTCAGATTACCTCATGACATAAGACAATGTTCAAATTCAGATCAGTGATCCTTGGTGTGAATCAGGCAGAAAAAAGCATTTACCCTTGGTGTCTCACTCTGTACAAGTGAGCAGCCAAATAATTTACATATCAGTCAGTGAAGGAGATCTAACAGAGGGTTTCAAAGATGTTTTTAACCACCTTTAACCTATGAGTTACCACCTTCCAGGCCTGCCTGGTGAATTGCTGACTCTGAAAGAGCAGCATTATGTGCCCATCCACTGATTCAAAGCTCTGACCTTGATGTGGTGAAATGGGGAAGGGACCAATGCCTTTTTTTTTGTGAACTGTTTTATACTAAATGCTTATCCCTGCATAATCTCTGGAGCACCCAAACTCCCTGCAGTTACTCCCTTAACTACACAATTTCATAGTAAATTATACAAAACATACTAAAAGAAAAACACGTGACACTAGACTCTTGCTAGAGAGGGATGGTGCAGTCCCACAACTTTCCTTACCTGGAATCTTGACAGATCATCCCATGAGGCAGCCCCATTATTGCCTTCACTTTGAAGGATTTCATGGAAGCACAGTCGTTTTCTTTTTGTTCTGCTTCTATGTTAGTAACCAAAAAATCCATGAAGGAATCAATGTGAATTAAAAATGTTAACTCCCAGTTATTATAAAGGGAATGAAGAGAATACAGTGAGCTGGGCACCTTAATTGTGTATCTTCCAGAGTGTTTGAAAAATATGGGTTTACTTGCTATACTTATTGCCTTTATTATCCAGTACAATTTGTAGTCAGAAATGTATGAGAGTCAATTAATGTTTTGAAGAAAAGTTTTCTTTTCTTTTCCAAGCGGAAGTGTCATATATCATGGAATATCAACTCCAGTGTTAGACTAGCTGAAATTTACTGCATCATGTCCCTGCAGTGAAAATTTGCAGCTAGATTAATGTTCCTTTAGCTGGCATTAAATCAATTCCATACATATGCTCATATTTTCACCAGTGACATTCTGCAATAGCTGATGTTTTGTAGGAGCCGTAAAGCAAAAAATCAGAAGATTTTGTTCAAGCTTCATATATATGTATGTATACACAACTGAACAAGATACTTCATGCTTCACTTACTATGAAAAAGTCTTGAGTTTTTAAAGTTGTCCAACTCTTTGTGTTTTTCATGGCATATACACTCTTCATTATCAACACACCTTCATGTAGCTGAGATGCATCTAGAATTACACAGCTCTATCTGGATAGAATTGACATTTTCTTTTTTCCCTCCGTTTATTGGAATCACTCCTGTTATGAAACTTGCACATCGAGAATTGACATATTGGGCTAAAACTCTCACATCTCCCTACCTAATGCTTACCATGCTGTAGCTGATTCCACCCTGGCTGGTTGTCAGGGGATCCATGAAATAACAACACCCTCAATGGCAAGACATGAACTGTACAAAGAGGTTCTACATGTCTGTGGGACTTTGCCTCCTGACCAGGGCACATCAATCTCCAAAGATGCCATTTTTCTCCTGAATGCTCCCTCTCAAGGAAGGACGCTGAGGAGGGCAGAGTCATCTTATCCAGGATGCTCTCATGGAGCAATCACTGCAGCCCTGGGCACAAAGGAGTGACAGCCACCCAGGGCATGAGGGGTGGTTTGTGCAGCAGTGGCATCACCCTGACATCCCTGGAAAAAAGCCAGTGGTATTTTCTCTTCTCTGTTACTTTTGGCAGATAAAACCACACTTGTTTACCTTGGTCATCAATTGCTGTAACTGCCCCTCTTGTGCTGAAAGGGTCTCTCACTGCTGCTTGGCATGACTCCAGGCAATATCAATCTTCAGGGAAAAAGCTATTTTCTCACCTAGAGGATCTGGTCTGCAAAAGAAAACCTCATTTTATGTTACAGTAGTAAAGGAGTGAATCTAATGGGAGCAGAAACCACTGCAATTAGAAGGACAACCAAGTCTGAGATTTGCAAGTAGCTTTAATGTGGATTTGCAATTGAGGAATTTACTGGGATTTATGGATTTATGGGCATTCAAGTACAAGTATATTGTGTACTGAGACACCCTAGAATGTAGAGATAATGAAGCAAAGACAGATTAAAAATATGGATATCTCTAAATATTCCCAGGGGAAAATTATTCCTTTTCCAGCATTACTGGGTGTAATGAAGGACCTGTGAAGGACTCTGAGATCTCCTGGAGTGAAAATCAGTGGAAAGTGTTGATCCTGAAAGCCACCCTCAGGGTGCCAGGGAGCTGCTCTAGCCCCTTTATTATTGTATGATCTCCATTCTGTACTGTCTGAGCATCTCACAGGCATCTCCAGCTCTCTGGGAGATAGGAAGCACTCGTACTTTAGAGGAGGGAACAGAAATATAGAGAAGATTACCAGAAAAAATTGGTTGGCATTATCCAGGGCTCCAGGTGATCATCCACAATCCTGAGGTGTTTTGACTTTTCTTGTGTATCTAAATTAATGGCAGAAGGACTCTAGCTTGGGGAAGCAGCCCTTCCTGCTCAGGGAAACCTTGGTGGGTAAGGTTTCCTTGGGATGCTGCTCAATGCTGGTGTATTATTTGTGATGTTTTCATGTTACTAAGGTCATGCATAAAGTCTGTCACTAACCTGGGAAACAAACTTGAGCTGCCTGAATACCTGTTTTGCATGCAGATTTCTATATTTCTCTGTCTTTTTAGCTATGTTGTTATTATCAGATAAAGTTGTTTCTAAGAGGCATCCAGAAACAGCAGCATCCTCCAATTTTCTTCAAAGAAGGGATTCAGTTTAATTCTCTGGTTTCATATGTCCTTTGTCACTTATTTCTTAACCCTTTGTCCTGGTGAGATAAGTAAGTTTTGACAGCACAGAATACAAATTAGACATCTAATACTGGAAGGAGAGGTTTGGGATTTTTTTTTTCTGACATGTGAGGTAACAAAATTATAAATTAAGATAAACTAATGAATAGGTCACAAAGAAAATGACCCAATAAGCATTTGTCATTTCAAGTTGCTTGAATTACTCACCTTTGGACAACAGCATTGAGCATAAAGAGAGGCCTCTTACATATATATTTATCATGACAAATCAAAATTATCCCAGCAGAGGTCTTAAGGGTGTGGTTCCTTTTTAATACATATATATTGGGGTTCGCTTTCCCCCTTCCTCCAACTAATGTATAATTTTCAGTGCAAGGTGAACTATGGAATAGGAGAATCATAAGTGAAAATCTAACTGCAAAAATCCTCAAAGATCTGACAGCCCTGGAAGACAGCTGATTGTTAAATATTTTCCAGTCTTGTGCCTGCAGCAGCCATTGCACTGGTTCCCACATCTCCACCTGTTTTACTGCTTTTAGGAAGGATGTCACATTTTCCACATAGGTGGAAATGACTCTCAAAACTAAAGCTTCATAAGAATTTTATTTCTTAAATTTCTGATTTGGAATCTGCGTAAGAGGTTTTATCCATTGATTCTTTATCACTGTTATGCTTGCAATTTTGGTTTTTTTTTAATATAGGTTATATGGCATATATATGGTATAGGAAAAGAAAGTCTGAGCATCATAATAGTTTTAGGCTTTGTTCTTGAAGTGATCAATTTTTTATCTTCTGTGCTGCTTTTTGGGGTTTATTTTTTGCTTATGTAGCACAGTCATGCATTATCCATTCACATGCTTCTCTATCATCTCAATTGCTTACCCTGTCTTTTTTATAAATCACTTTTAAAAATTACTGACTATTCTCTGTGCCATATGTAATTTAATACAATATTTATAATCATGGTAAAATGAACAATCACGCACTGCTCTTCCGTGCATAGTTTGAAGCAATTTTCATAAATAAGGATTTAATAAAAAACAGGTTCCATTTTTTACACTCTAATTAAAAATTAAGAAGAAACAAAATAAAAGAAGAGCAATAAAACCAGACTGAATTCTTCTCTAAATTGCATGCACTAACTTGATTGGATTCACTGAATTTACTTTAGTTTAGAATGTGTATAAGGGAGAAAAGCAGAGCTTGGAGTAGTCATTCCTGAAATGGAGAGTGAGCTGCAATAACAGGGTAATAATTAAGGACAGCCTCTAGCGTGCTCCTCTGAAGGAGCTCGTGTGCTTTGCTCACTCTCTGAGAGTGCTACCTGAAAATTCATTAAACACAAAGCTTCAGGTTTAGCAAGGCAGCCAACAGATCAGCAGAGATCAGGGAAATATTTGTCACTGCTGATTTGCTGCAGCTCAGCTGACTGATGGGAGTGGGTTGTGATGTCTTGGCTGTGGTGCCCCCACATCCTTTTCTGAGGTCCTCGTTTTTACTTCCCTACCTTTGCTCTGCTCTGTTGTGTGACCTGTACTGGGGGCTGTGGGAATTTGATCCATCATGGACTTCTCATCCACAAGAAGCTCATTCTCACCCTCTAGAAACAAGGGTGTCTGCGGTGGTGTGGTGCAGATTGGACATTCCAAGGTCAAAGCTCAAATTCTAATTGCTGCTCTGAAGGGTTTCCCATAAGTAATGTGGAACATGCACAAGGAACTGGAAGGATAAATTGGAGTGGGAAATCCTTATCCCTACTATGGGAAAGGCTCTGAATACTGCCACTGAGTCATTCTCACCTTTCCTTCTCCATTGTCTTTTGCCTTCTATTGTGCCCAGCTCTGGTACCCCAACACAGGAAAGATGTGGATCTGTTGAAGAAAGTCCAGATGAGACCAGGGAGGTGATCAAAGGGCTGGAGCCCCTCTCCTGTGGGGCTGAAAGACTTGGGGCTGTTGAGCCTGGAGAAGAGAAAGCTCCAGAAAGAACTTATAGCACCTTCCAGGACCTAAAGGGGGCTGCAAGAGATCTGGAGAGGGACATTTGACAAGGGCTCAGAGTGACAGGAGAGGAGGAAAGGCTTTAAGCTGAAGGAGGGCAGGGTTAGATCACATGCAAGGAACAAATTCTTCACTGTGGGGATGGTGAGGCCCTGGCACAGGCTGCCCAGAGAAGCTGTGGGTACTCCAAGCTTAGAAGTGTTCAAGGCCAGGCTGGGTGAGGCTTTGAACAAACTGGTCTGGTGGAAGGTGTCCCTGGCCATGACAAGGGAGTTGGAACAAGAGGATTTTTAAAGTCCTTTGAAACCTGAAACGTTCTCTGATACTATGTGGCTTTTTTTGTTGCTTTCTGAAATACATATGGTGGTATTATGGTTTTCTGCAAAGATTCCTATCAATAACTCTGTAAACATAATCCCATATGATTTTACTGGTTTCAAAAAATTTATTTTGTCTCCTTTCTCCTATTGGCTATTTTTTTGTGGTTTTGATTCTTTGTTTGTCATTTGTTAGAGGTCTAGCTAATTTGTGAAAAGGAAATGGAAACATTTATTCTCAAATTCATTGTACTGGATATATTCTGCATTTCTAATGCTCTTTTTCCATATTCAGCCATAAGACACAATACTTCTTTAGAAAAAATAAAAAAAAAGGAAATGAAGACGGAGAAAGTGTTTTTTTTGAGCAGCAAGCTCAAATCTTAATTGCCTGTAAACATCCAGAGATTGTTTCAGACATTCACACAGGTGAAGAGGGGTTGTTCATGTCACCTTCCTGTAATTACATGAAGACAAGAGAGGAAACAATCTGTCAAGTAAAACCAGTGGGGTTGGTACTGGATGATCTTTAAGATTCCTATCAATGCAAACAATTCTATGATTTTGTGATTATTATGGAGCAATCAAGGGCAAACATGGGTAATAACACCTGAGAGATATTCAAGATTATGTTTTTAAATACATAATCTTTTTCTTTCATGGGATAATGAGAAAAGCATAACCAAAAGAACAGAATCCCCAAACTTATTTTCACCTCCAAAACAGTCTGGTGTTGAGTGATTTTGGGCATATCTGAGGAATCCAAGGTTCACTGCTTCTCTGGAAGGAACAGATGAGTGTAAAATGCTGTTTGTATCCAACCCCTGAACCACTGAAAACACCTTACAAGTCAGTGTGACTTGTTTGAATCTGAAAGGATTTCTTGTATGTCTGGAATTGCCATTTGTTCAGGTCAGAGAAAAATCTTTCCTCACTGAGAATAAAATTCCACAATTTTCACACTGTGGAAGAAAATAATAGGAAGGGGGCTGGGCTATCTCACTTTTTAACAACCAAAGTATTCCTTATGGAAAAGCACATCTCATATGGAATTGAAACACTTTTGATGTGCTAAATGCTTAAAAGTGGAAGTCTTCATCCTAAGGGAGAGAATGAAGTCTCTTATAAATTAAAATACTCTCATTTGGATTGTTAAATAGTTTCTCAATGGGAAAAGAATAAAATTAGAAACAAGACTTTTAGTGTGAAAACTGGGGGGAGGGGTGCTATGAAACTTCTTTCTCTTTGGAACAATGGAAAAGGCTTTCCATGTTTTCAAGGCAATCATTCATGGTCAGCCCACAAAGAATCTTGCAAATATTACCGAGGTGTTGAAATGCTGCATGTGAGAGGCAGGCAGTGTTTGGGTGATGGAATTGAGCATCACAGAGGGAGCCTGGGGCCCATGGAGCTCAGAGTGACTGGCAGCTTGGGGGTTATGGGAGAGCTGTAATACCATTAAGGCTGAGAGGTTAAACCCCTTCAGAGAGTGGCATTGAAGTCACTTACCCTCTTAATGCTTTTGCAAATGGTGCTCATAATTTTGCAATATGACTGGATAAGAAATGGAGTCAGCCAGAGACTGGGTGCAACATAAAGGTTTTTCCTCAGTTAATTATTGTTAAAATGAAGGATTATAATAAGGAAGTCAGAATATAACCTTCCAAAGAGCACATTTGTTTATGCTTTATGTACTTACATGTTCTGGCATTTATTATTTTCTGTTGCAAGCAAGCAATAATAATCCTATGTCTGGGTTCATAAAATGTATGAATTTGCAAATATGTCTGTATCAATATATAGCAATGCACAGCTGGCTGGAATTTGTTTGCATCTATCTGTATTTCTTCGGGGCTAATCTCAGCTCCTATCCAATATAAACCTGTCAGGTTGTCTGTTGTGCTAGGAGACCATTTATATTTCCACTTGTGCACAGTTAAATCATGGTTTCCAAAAAGTCCAACTCATTCTTGTGTGTGTCTGCCTCTGTCTTTCTTTAGTTCAAACAATACTGTGTTGGCAACTGTCCAAGAAAATTTGGACACTCAACATCAGAGCTGTTCCATTATTAAAGTCTTTCAGAAATATGCAGATATTGAGAAGTTAAGAGATAAAGTTTCTTGTTTGTTAAAGCCTCAATGCAGTATGCCTTATGCTGACTCAGAAAAAATTTTTTACTAAAGCCTTTTGGGATTAGGAAAGGGGGCTAAAATCTAGTCTGATTATATCAGAATTGATTAAATGTGCTGTAATCCTCATTCTCTGATGACAGACTTTTAACTGAATTTAGATTCCCTGCACTGCAGTTTAAAACAAAGTTCAAAGGCTTTAGGTAACTAAAGCCACAGAATTGCAGTCTCTCTCTGACTCCTGAATGTGAAAAAGCACGATATGAGAAAAAAAGGTAGATAGTATCAAAGTCATTATTTTGACAGTTTAATCATAGTGCAAACAACTACTCAGGTTTCTGAGGATTCACTAATAGGTATTTCTGTCCTTTTTTTGCATTCTTCAATTTAGGTCAGCCTTTCAAAGCAAAGGTAATCGTTTTTTTCAGAGGCAGAGCAATATATAACTTGCCTTTTTACAAACAACTCAAGGTGTTTTATTGTTCTCTGGAACATGACAGGAGAATCCTCTATAGCAAAAAAAAAAAATTTCTAGAATAATCCCCAAATTCTAAAGATCTAATCAGTAAGAAAAAAAAATATTAAAAATTGAAAGTTTTGAACCTCAGTAAGCAGAGACATGCAACTTTGCTGCCTGTAAAGCATTTCCTACTGAAGGGTTTTCAAAATCCAGGCAAGATTTTCCCCCTTCTCAATATAATATTTATAAAATGAAGCCTGTCATGCCATCATTATGTCTGTCGAGTGCAGGCTCAGTGTCTCTTCTGCAGAGGTGAGGTGGCAGCAGATACCTCAGACTGGAGGTGCAGCCAATTATACCCAGCAAGTTGAAACATAGCAGACCTTTAAAAGTGGATTTCTCCCACTTGCAGAAAAATTTCTCTTTTGCTTATTAGGTGACTTTAGTACCCCTAGGTCTGACTGAAGCCTAAGGATTTTTTTTCCCATGAATCCCCCAGCAGTGAATGGAGCCACACTGTTGCTTAAAGTGTAGCTTGTGAGGAGCTTCTTTCCTTCTTTTTGTATGAAGAGACCTGCATTTTCCCTTCCTAAGACAGCAGTGTTGATAAGCCATGGAAAAGTAGGTCTCTGTATGACACAGATGCTTCTTAATTTTAAATTTAAACATAGCTGCTCTTTGCTCCACTATAGGGTGACTGATAATTGTCATATATTTATCTGTTTGGCCCAGCAAATATCCCTGATCCCACCAGGCACATCCCTGTGCTTATCCTCTAGCAAGGAAATGCTGGGACACAGAGAGCTGGGTTGCTTTTTCCTCCATGGGGAACTCTGTCCTATTACAGCTAAATTTGAAAAGCTTCAACACTGACAACAGCAGATGAAACCTGTTGGTCCTGGCATGATGTGTCTTCCCCATAATCATGTGTGTTTGTGTATGTCCTATCAGAGGTAATAAGGGTTATGTATTGAGAGCAGATGCTCTTTAACCAATAACTGCCTCATACTATTATGTCTGGATTTATTTAAAAGCTGCTGTCTACCCATACCGTGTGAGCATTAGAGTGCAGAATTCTGCAACAAACCTTTGAGAAAATTGTCAGTGCTTGTGGTTATCACAGTGCAAGGATAAATTTCAGATCCATAAGGCTGACGTTTTTTCTGACGTTGACTTCACTGGTGTCAAACAAAACCTTAAACCACAAAAGATGAGTGTTCCCTTTACAACAAAACTGCAGTTCAAAATCATCTTGGACATGAAAAGGTGCACTTCAATGTTACATTGCACTTGGACTCGTGCATGGGTGGGATTTTGACCAAAGTTAATAAAAAGGCAAAGGTTGGAGAAAGAAAAAAATTAATCTGTGAAAAGCTTGCTCTTGGGTTGAAAGTGCAATTTGGTGTGAACTGGGTTTGCTCACTTCTCAACGTCAGTGTCATGAAGTATTGCAAAGCTCACTTTCCAGCTCAGGTCAGTCAGGGCAACAGGTTACACAAGCCTCTGTGAGAACTCGGGAAAAAGTAATGGGAAATGCTGTGTTTCATAAAAAAGGCAAAGACAGAGAGAAAGAGACATAGAAGGGAGAGTGTGGGTGAAGAAAACCAATAACACAACACATTTACTGTGCAAAGGCAGCTCAGCATGGGGAGCTGAAGTGAGTCAGGCGAAAGTAGGGGTTTTGTTATCACACACATTTTTAATCTCAGTCCTCGTCTCTCCCTACACACAAAGGCAAACAAATGAGCTCTGTCAGCATTTTCAGAGGATTTCACATTTCTCTCTGGGCTGTGACTGCAGATCTAGAACTCAGGTCTGCCCTGGGTTCCATCTCTTTTGGAGGTTCGTGCTTTCTCTTCTTGAGACTGTGGACTTCTTCCATGATCTGCTGCACTCAGAAGTGGTAAGATCTTTTTAAAAGCTACTTACGAATCATAAATCCCCTCCATCTACGCCACATGAAGTCTCAAGATGCACAACATCTTCTGAAATTCAGCCCAAAGCATATAACATTCTCAAACTCACTTTGCAAAATGCCTTTATTGCTGGTTCTTCACTGGCAGGTCATGAGGTTTCAGGTAATGTCAGCTAACATAGAAGGGAGAGCTGTCAGTACTTTCTTTACCACATAGTCCTGGGATTATTTCTTATTATAAGAGAAAAATTTATGGCAAGAAGTAAAGACTGCAACCTCCAAAATGCCCTAATTTGTGCATTTATTTGTTTACGTAGAACTTGTACCACCAGACAGAAAACCTCAACACTGAACTTCTGATTAGAAGGCACTCAGAAACCCAGTCCTTATTTCCACAGAGATAACAGCACAGATGTATGGACACATTCACACTCTGGGGTGACAGTCCCTAGAGGACTCCTCGGGACAGCACAATTGGGAATCTCTATTGTCTACCCAACACATGGGACTCAAACATGGTCCTTCTCTTTCACTCACAAATCCTTTTTTCTCTCTTAGGTGACCCTGAGCCAACTTTGAGGGGTAGCCCCTTCTGTATGAATCTATAACAAAATACCTTAACACATTGTCCAGGCTCTGGCTTTATAGCAATTCAGATTAATTCAGTGACAGTTGACAGTAAAAATTCATATTTTTCCATACAGTTCCTTAATGTGGTTCAAAGGCATGGCTGACCCATACATTTTTAAGCAGCCCTGTTTAAATCCTGGCACTGACTTACTTTTTGCATAAAACATTTTTTTTTTTCTGAATATATATAATGTGCTGCAGAGGGTACGTACATGTCAGTGGTTAAATTTATTTAACACTCTTGAGCAGCAGCAAAAATGACCTTTCTGGCTGGGTCTTTAGGTGAGCACAAGAATGTTGCTCTGATGTTTCTGTCTGGTGTTTCAACCTTGCAGGGCCGTTTTTTGCAGCACAGATGTCTGAGCAGCCTCCCAAAGGCAGAGGTGAGCAATTCCTTAGGGGAAGCAAGTCAGGCATTAGACATGAAGAGTTGTTGAATTCATGGTACTTCTATCTGCTTTTCTAACCCAAACCCAGACTTAACAGATGGGCCCTAAGGTCTGTTTCATGACCCCCCCATGCTGTCACTGAGATCAGAAATCCCCCTGCAATTACTGGTGAGTTCCCTTGTTCTCATCTGTTATGATCGCTCACTCCCCAGGGAGAACATGGAAGTCAAGGAACTGAGTAAGGATGACACTGTGGTAGTGAGCTCACAGGATGAACCCAAAATACTTTTTTTTTATTTTGGGATGGATCACTTATTTTTTTCCTTATGTTTCTTTGAAATTGTCTTTTCTGGTCTTTCCCTGCTTGAAATGATTAACACGATAGCAATCTGCTCAAAGAAAGGCAAATTACAACAACAACAACAAAAAAGAGAAAATGAAAAAAGAAAAAAAGGGATGATGTAAGTCACTTTACTATGAATCCATTAGTAAACTGTGCAAAATGCAGAGCCCCAGAAAGCTTCCACCAGCAGCCCTTGATCTAAGGATGAGTGGCTCTGTCTCCTCTTCTGCAATTGCAGTCTTTCCTTGATTTACATTATTCCTGCTCAGCCTAACTATGTTTTTCTATATTTCCCCTGTCTATTTTCTGAAGAGGCAATTGTTGTGAATGGTAGAGAAGGTTGAGTGCCTGACTGAAATAAAGGAAAATTAGTTTTTAAGGAGAGTAAATTGGATTGAATAGGACCCATAAGGATAACAAGTTGGTGATAATTCAGTGTAGTCTTCCTGTTCTGCTCCTGTTTATTAAATATTCTTATTGACTTCTGCTTCTCAGTACTCTCTGTTCTAGTGTACTAAATTACAGTAACTGAATATTCTGTCTACATATGCTGACTGGTCATTTGAGAGATGAGTGCACTTAAGACAGAAATGTTTTCCTTTAGTCCTTGGATCCTTGAAATGCCTATTATAAAATGTACATCTGTGAGAAGGCACTTCTCCTTGCCAAATGAGATTTAATGCAGAAAAAGCCACAGAGCTAAATAAAATAATAAATTTTGAGGAGGAGCTTTTTTTTGACTTACATTGCTCTTTTCTAGCCACTGCTAGAATTTTGGGTTAGGAATTAATGCCTTCATGCCAATATTCTCTCTCCAATAAAAAAGTCCTAGTACAAATACATATCATGAAGCTTATTTTTCCCTTGTTATGGCCTATTGATAGAGTTTCTTGGACTTCATACATTTTGGTTTCTGTTGCTTGAGGAGCAAGATTCTCTGAGTGTCAGCCTCTTTGGCAATGAAGGGTAAACCCTACTGGCCAAGGAATGCTGTTCAGCACAACCAGGAATTTACCCCTCATATTTAATTATTGCTTTTTTCTCTGAAATAGTTTTGACAAGCACATTTAAAATTCTTTTGCATGATGCCTGGATGTGAGAAGGGGAATAGCATGACCAGTGACTGCTCTCAGGGAACAACACAGGTTAAGATCATCCTATTCTCGTGTGAGAAGCCTTGCTCCATGGATTAACAACATGTTTATGTAGATAAAAGATAACAGGTCTTGGTCAGTTTTCTTTATTGCTGCAGAGTAGATTAGATGTTCCAACTTTCTTCCCTTTTCAGAAGAAGGCGATAGGGAGAGATTCCAGTTCTCTCACTTCCCTAACTCACTCGGTTCAAGGCCAGGTTGGATGGGACTCTGAGCAGACAGATCTAGTGGAAGGCATCCCTGCCCCTGGCAGGGGGAATTTCACTGCCTTGCCACCCAGCCTGCCCCATTCCTGGGAGCCAGAGAATTTCCTGGGAGGGCATAGCTTTGTGGTTGCCCCTTCTCATGAAAGAATTGAAGCCAATTCTTCCAAGGGCCAAGCAGACAATTAGGAGATTTTATGGCAGTGTGGAATTTTCTTAGCTGTAACTATCTTTTCTGAAATCACTTTTGACTGATAAGTTGGGCATTCCCTGAGAACCCTTTTCACACTAAACTCCCAGAGGAGAAACTGAGGGGACCAATACCTACTTTCCTAATCTCATTTAAATATGTTTGTTAATCCGATGTCGAACTGCCCAACAAAATACACAGCAAAGAAAAAGAAGTGCTCCTCCATTTGCTCAGAGATAGAACTTGTGAGCTCATGAGATATTTGGCACTGAAAATAGTCACATTTATGAACTTCAAGTGCCTCCAAATACAGATGGAAGAAGTACATTACTTTGGGAACATATTTAAAATTATAATGTATAAATATAAATTCTATCCCTCAATGCCCTCTTTTTATAGGGCTGCCTTTATTCCCTGTATTAGTGATTAAGGTCTGTCCTTGTGTCTCCTGGAAGACTGTTCCTTGTCTTCCATTGCTGAACTAAATATGTGCTCCATCTTGCTTAGCTGTCTCTGCAGCAGAGGCTAAGCCTGCATCCAAAAGGAAATTCAACATCCTCCAACTCAACATCGAGCATTGAAAGTTTTGGAGGCAGCTGTTCAGCAAACATTCATCTTGCTGTCATCAGTCTCTTTCTTCCATTCAGAGGAGCAGTCCTTTAAACCAAATGCAAGACTCTCCCACTGTATTAAGCCCCAGGCCTCAACACCTCTCACAAAAGCCATGAGAATTTCCCTGCCTTAGAAACCCAAAAAGCATATGCAGTCTTTTATTAGGAGGGGAGTTAATTTTTCCCTTGGGAAGTAGAATCCTACAGTCATAATGGCTCTTGTGTTGGAAGAGATCTTAAACATCATCCAGTTCCAACGCCCCTGCCGTGGGCAGGACACCTTCCACTACACCAGGTTGCTCAGAGCCCCATCCAACTTGGCCTTGAGCACTTCCAGAGATTGGGCACCCACAGCTTCTCTGGGCAACCTGTGCCAGTGTGTCAGCACCCTCATAGGAAAGAATTTCTGCCTAATATCTAATTGAAATCTATCCTCTTTCAGTTTAAAGCCATTGAGTCATCCAAGTAGTTGCCATTAAAGACAAGTAGTTATTCATCTGTTTTCAATGACTTTATACAAAATTGCATGAAAGTATAAGATAAGTGTATCTAATTAATTACTCTACAGGGTTGTACTCAGCCAAGTACCTGAGCTCTGGTACCTCAACTTGGAGAAATGCTTGAGAGTAGAAAAGGTAATTCTGTTCTCTCTCTCTGGCTACAAGCTTTAAGTTTTACACCTGTGGGATTGTTTAAGCCAGTTTAGGCCTTTTGTCTTGCTCAGCCTTCTCAGTTTAAGGTATCCCTCAGCTCCACATGGTAGTCTTTGGAAAGAAGAGTAGTGCCAGCTCCCATGTTTGGATCAGAAGAATAATTTTTGAATTATGAACCCAACCAGTCAGGCTCAATTCTTTCTCAGGGTAGAATTCTCACCATACAGGCACTGATTTTATCACTCCCTAGAGGGAGAAAAATTAAATTAAGAGCATTGAAGTGACCTAGGTAGCAACAATTTAGGCACAGCAGATTTCTTCCCTGAGTTTTTTCAGGATGCAAGTTGTCACTTGTCTCTTTCTCTGTACCACAGGGACTAGACCTGGAAGAGCTCTTTTGAGCCATTCTCTCAAGCCTTCTATCCCAGAAAACCTCACCATCTAACCTCTGATTTAATAAACTCAGAGTAAATTCAAATATATGTAGTTACCTTGCAAAATTTTAATTTCCCTTTCAAGACTCAAACATCTTTAAAAATATCTGAAGAATATGGATTCTGATCATATGCAGTTGACCTTCCTCTAAATTGAAATATTTGACTTCCATATGTCCCCTTTCCTGAATTATTCTATATATGGAATTCCATTGAATGCTAAAATCTCATGATCCTGTGGGAAAAAAATGAAAATTTGATAAGACCATTGCTTTTGCCAATGCCATTAACTGCTGTTGTTTTGTTATACCATGTTCATTTCTCTGAGATGCTTAAGCTTCCTCTGTTTATTCCAAAAAATGATTCAAAGCAGAAGCTCTACAGAGATGCCAGCAGTTGGAACAGAAAGAAGCAAGGAGTAGTAAAAATCTGTTCAGCAAGAGGATGGGGAAGCAAAAATCACTTTTTATTTCCTTTATTACCACTGTAACTGTTTCTTTGTCTTATGTTAATTGTGAAAATGGAGATTTCCAGAACACAGGGAATAAGTGGAAATATTTCTATTGTCTTTAGTATATTCTTGCATTGGTACAGTCTGGATGACCACAGAAGGCAGGAAGCATGTTTGCTGACAGGAGGACATCCCTTCACCAAGTCTGCTAATGGTTTGTTAAATGATGCACCGTGCAGGCCACTTGACGTCTGTGGCTTCTTGTCCCCTGCTGAGACAGAAGCCATGCCAAGCCAGGTGTAACAAAGGTTAAATACTCATCTTTAGCATGTAGGCTCTGAGAGCCCCATGGCCAGCAGGGAGATTGTACTGAAGAATATTCTGCTTATTCTCCAGTGTTAGCAGCATGTCTGACCAGGGCTTCTGGGCTTCCATTCCTTTTCCTGGGCTTGGTCTCCACCTGTCTTCCAAAGGGAAGAGCAGTTTCTTATTGTCAAGATCTCAGTCTTGTTTTTAAAACTTTTTCCATGTTGGCAGCAGAAAGGAGGGTGGAGAGAGAAGATCAGTTCTGATGTGCGGGTCAGTCCGCATTTCTATTGGTGCTGGAGAGATACAGAATAATGGTGGACTTCTCAGCAGGTCTTATTAGCTCAGACTTGGCCACTGTGAGAAAGCACATTTAGGAAACCCTCCTCCAAGACTTCTCTTGGGTCTGTCTAACTGTGCTTTGCTCCCAGGGACTGGGGTGAAGCTGTTGCCTTTCCTATTCTTGTTATGTACTACGCATGTGGTGAGGGTGGTTTGCAGGGAGATTTAAAAAAACCTTTCCATCCATGCTTCTGCTTAATTAGCAAACTGAAAAAAAAGTGATAGATGAAGGAGGGACTGCTGCATAGTGAAGGAAGGGCTGCTGCATTGCAAAGCCCCGACACAAGCCAGCAGGGGTACAGCCAGCTGCACAGCAGAAGTCCTGCAGAGACTGAGAACATTTGGACATGGATTTCTAGGAAATAAATCTTTAACTCTGACTCTGTGCTTCCTTGACTTCAGGTTGTGCAATTATTTGCTAGTCAAGATGCAGTAACTTAAGTAGCTATCACGTAAAGACGTGAATGGAAAATGTCCTTTCGTGAATTTCTGCTACTTTAACCTTTCTTCTATGAAAGCAAGTAGCACCAAGTATTATATTACAATGCCATTATTAGTTAAGGGATATTGATGTAATCATTGATGTGATCACAGTTCAGTCTGAACCAAAGAATGATTCTTAGTGAGACTATAACCTGTTAAAGCAGTAAACTGTTTCTGACAGCTGATGGAGGAAAGACAAGAAAAGGCAAGGGTGATGTTTCTCCTGACACAACATCCTAAACACCAGGAAGCAGCTCTTGGGTACTTCTCTGTCTGAATGCTGCATCTGTGTAGTTAGGTTTAACAATGTTGATGGACTTTGTTTCCAAGACTCTGTCAAATCACATTTTGATTATCTGGAATTGTGTTTCTATGAGTTCCATTATGTCCTTGTGGTCATATGAAAGTATAAATCTTTTTTATGTTTGCTAAATTCCTGCCTCATTATTTCACTTATCATAGACTCACAGAACCATTAATGTTGGAAAAGACCTCCAGAATCGAGTCCAACCTTTGACTGCTCACCACCTTGTCAACCAAACCACAGCACTTAGTGCCACATCCTGGCATTTCTTGGACACCTCCAGGAATGGTGACTCCACCACTTCCCTGTGCAGTCTGCTTAGCCACCTTTTCAGTGAGAAATTTCTTCATGATGTCCAAAATGAACTTCCTCTGGCACAGCTTGAGGCTATGTACTCTCATCCTGTCACTTTTTACCTGGGAGAAGAGCCCGACCCCCACCTTGTTACAACCTCCTGTCAGGGGACTGTTCAGTATGAGAAGGTCTCCCCTGAGCTCCTTTTCTCCAGGCTGCACAACCCCAGCTCCTTCAGCTGCTCCTCATATGACTTATTCCCCTATTCCCTCTTATTTTTAGGTTGTGACAAAAAATGCATGACCATTGTCTATTTCCTTTCTCCAAAATTTTCAAAAATAATCTATTTCGCCATGTGTCTCCTCCATCTTTTGTTTTGTTTTTTTTGTCTCTCCATTTTTTGTTTTTTGTTTTGTTTTTTGTTTTTTGTTTTTTTGTTTAATATCTGTTCATATAGAAAATGGTCCATCTCTTTAGTATATTTTTTTCTTTTTGTATTTCCTCTAGTGCTAATATTTTTATTTTTTTTCCATATAGGAGTGAGAATTGATGAAGTATATAAGATAAAAGACTATTAAATTTTTATGGATTAGAATGACAATGTTTTCTGGTTAGTTCTCTGTGCTTTTCCTGCAAATCCTCCTGATGAGGATTGATCTCATCTCCCAAATAACAAGTAATAGGGCAATAGGAAATGACCTCTAGTTGTGCCAGGGCAATGTAGACTGTACATTATAATAAAATTTCTTCTCTGAAAGGTTTGTCAAATGTTGGAACTGCCTGCCCAGGAAAGTGGTGGAATCATGATCCTTGGAGATATTTAAAATACATGTGGAAGTGGTACTTAGAGATTAGTTTTAGTGGTGACTTGTTAGTGCTGGCTTCATAGTTGGACTTGATGATCTCAGAGGATTTTTCCAAATAATTGATTCCATAAGTCTGTTACCCTTGCCACTCTGTCTGCTCCCGAGGACTGAGGAGGANCATAGTTGGACTTGATGATCTCAGAGGATTTTTCCAAATAAATGATTCCATAAGTCTGTTACCCTTGCCACTCTGTCTGCTCCCGAGGACTGAGGAGGAATTTTCAATATGTGAGTCTGTGTTATGAGGAATCTCTGTTCAACCTAATCCCATTAAAACACTGTATTTTTTGTAATCTACATGTGGAAATAAAAGGGTCTCTAATAAAGCTTTCATATAAAGGCATAGGTGGGATAAAAAGTGGTAACAGAATATGAAACAAAAGGTGGAGTTTGAGGTCTTACGTGATGGAGTCTTTCTTGGAATTAAGAAGTTTCTCTTTGAGAGGATTTAAGGTCATCACTGGATACAGTTCCATGGCAATTCTTGCATTCTTTGGATGTGGACATCCCTAGGAAACCCCCAATTTGGGAGACATGTAGTATGGGTAAGACAGAATCTCCTACTAAGTAAAATACAACACTGTCATCTCAGATGTATATAGGAGACAGAAAATAGTTTTAAGAAAATATGGCATTTAAAATGGAAGAAAAAAACAAACCTCAAAACCCAGCAAAAATCAGGACTTTTTTTCAAAATAGTTGTGTTCCAAAAGTTGTTTGCCTGCAGGTTATGGCTGATTGTGGAGTGATGCTCATGGCACCTGTTCAAGATGCCAGGACAGAGGGTGTTGTTCAGGCAGGGATGAAGCTGTCCTTTATCAATAACTCCGGCACATTCAGTATAAACAAGCTTATTCCATCTGTGCTGCATCCTGTCATTGCCTGAACAATGCTGAAAGGAAAATCCTACGGCCCACTTACTTCCTGCTCTTGACATATGCAGCACCAAGAGATTGAAGGCAGCACATGGTTGAAGAGAAAGAAAAGAAATGAGGTAATGGCTGAGCATAGCACAGTCTCCCATCCTGCTGACTCCTCCAGAGATGACAGAACAGGTTCACCTGATGGTGACTCACCACCAGGAAAGCCATGATGCTGTGAGTTTTAGGTATTATCTTCTGCTCTGGTTGGATTGCAAAGGGAAAAGAAGTAGCAGGTGGAGGCTTTTTGTTTCGCAGTTCCAGAACCCCACATTAATGAACAAAATCAACATACCATTTTACAAGTGGTGAATCTGAGATGCCAAGGTGAGGAAAGCCAGCCTTGTGCTTCTTATGAAACACCTTCTTATGGGTTTCTTATGAAAGCAAACTAAATCCCGGGCTGCATCAAAAGGACTGTGGGCAGCAGGTTGAGGGAATGGATTCTCCTACTCCACTCTGCCCTTGTGAGACCCCACCCTGAGTGTTGTGTGCAGTTCTTGTGCCCCCAACATAAAAAAGCACATGGAAACTGTTGGAGTGAGTCCAGAGGAGAACCATGAAGTTGATATTTTTAAGAAGATTGGAGCACCTCACCCACAAATACAGGCTGAGAAAGTTGTGGCTGTTCAGCCTGGAAAAGAGGAGGTTCCAATGAGAATTCAGAGCAACCTTACAGGATCTGAAGGGGCTACAGAGAAGCCAGAGAGGGACTCTTCATCAGAAACTGTAGTGACAGGACGAGGACTAATGGGTACAAACTGAAAGAGGGGGAATTTCTGCTGGATATTAGGAAGAAAGTCTTTACTGTGAAGATGGTGAGACACCGGATCAGGCTGACCCATCCCTGGAAGAGTCTGAGGCTGGGTTGGATAAGGCTTAAACAACCTGGTCCAGAGGGAAGTTCCCTGCCCACAGCAGGGGAGTTGTGGCTGAATCATCTTTAAGGTCCATTCCAGCCTCTTAACATTCTGTCATTCTGTGATTCTGTAATCTTGCAGGTTGAGCACTCCAGCTTTGAGTAAGAAAGGGAGAGACACACATCTGGTAGTTGTGGGCCTGAATAAACTATTCATGGATTAGTAACAGGAGCTGTGATGGAAGAAAACTGCATTACAGCAAGTGTGAGGAATAGCCATGTCTGAAGTCTACTCACTGACCCCACTGACCCTTGCTCTAGCTCAAGACAAGCTATTATAAAATGTAGTTACTGTTTCCCCTTGCACTCTGAAGCACTTGTTTTTCTGAGGTTCTGGAAAGATTGCTCCAACCTGTTGTACTGGCACCATTCAAGCATGTGATGAAATTCTTGCATATTCTTAACAAAGGAAGGGAAAAAATGCTTTGTACTCCAACATTTAGTTTTGTACCCATGCAGGCTGGCCCTCTGCCACTCTACCTGGATCAAGGACAGACACCTCAGCTGCAACACATTGTGGGCTATCCCTCATTGCATTCTTTGGGTTTTTTTTGTTTGTTTTGTGTTTTGTTTTTTTTTTTTTCTTCAGAAAAAATAACGAGAAAAATAATAATAAAACCAATTTATGGACATCTAGCAGAGACTTCATCATACAAGTGGAGATAGAAGCAGCACATTCCCATGAAAAGTCATCCTTTTCAACTCCCACCTCCAAATACCCTTCAATTTCTGTATCCTTGCTGACAAGCAGAGGTTGTGCAGCCCCTAACACAACTGAAGGACCTAATGGATGCACCAGGCTTGGCACAGTCTGATCTCTGCAGGACATTGGCAGTAAACTGACCAGGTTTCTGCACTCCTGTTCTTGCTGACAAGATGAACAGCTCACTGCATTGATGATCAGGAGCACCTACAGCAGGGGACAGGTTTAGCCAGTTCTTCATTCCCCAGGCACAAAGCTAATGAAAAATATTTTACCCAGAAGAATGTGGTGGGTTGGAGTTATGTAGAGTGCCTGGCTATTTCCTGGCTAATGTTCACTGAAGCCCCTCTGCAATAATTCCGTCACATAAGAAAAGCATCCAAACTAAGAGGGGTATTCAGATTGAGATCTTGTACTCCTCTGGAAGATCTGAGTTTTTTAAAAAAACCCTGTTCTTCTCCTTCCTTAGAAACATCTTGGCAAATGCTCATAAGCAGCAGCAGCCTCAAGGCTGTGGCTCCATAGCTCCTCACCCACTCCAGTTGTGTCCCTGGTGGGAAGTAATTGCCTAATGAAGCCCAAGGGTGTTTGAAGCCTAAAGGCACTTAAGGGCCAGAGCAGAAATTTAGGTGTCCTCTCCCCAGAATTTCCTATTCCTGCCTCAGCTTGGAGGATAGCTTTGTGGAATCAGTTTTTAATCTCTCCTTAGTCACTGTACAAGATGCTCAGGTGTTTAATTATGTGTTTTAGTTTGGCTGAGAATCTGCAAAAACAACCTCTTTCAAAAATATTGTCTCATAGTAAAAATAACCCCATGCTCCCCAAGTGTCAGTTCTGATTCAGGTTTAGGTCTTACATGGTACCAGATAACCCCTACTGAGGAAATCAGAGCTATTGCAAATAAAATGCAGAATACAGAGAGAATGTGGTTAATAGCCATATAAAAAATAATATTAATGTCAAGGAGAATGTTCAGTTTTAGGAAGAGGCAAATAAACCTCAAGATCACACAGAATTTAGGGCAAAGGAAACTCTACCCTACATTTTGTTGATGGTAGTGTATCACTGTAGGCGGTGCTAAGTCTGGCTTTAAAGTGCCTGAAAATATAGAAAAGAACATACATCAGAATATGCCCTCATTACAAACTGTGTTACTTCTCTGACTTTAGCAAAAGCAGAATATTGGTTTCTAAAAGGAGATTTTAGCCTCACAGATGACTCTGATCATATACAGTGCTATAAATTGCTAATGGGCTTGTGAATTCTGTAAAGCAGGAAGGAATTGGGTGGAAAAGTGCTGTTTTCAAAAGAGCTTCTAAAAGAGGAGATAAGTGAACATAATCAGGATTCCTGCAGAAATCCAAGGTCAGGCTGGGAGTAGAATTTTGGAGAAAGAAATCAGGAGAATGCAAAGTTAGAAGGATGAGAAGGGGAAGCCAGAGAAAGGGTAAAAATGATGGTAGAAATGAGATGGATGCTACAAAGTGCTGATCAGGTGGCAAGGGCTTCAGAAAACCCTGGCTCTCTGGCTAAGCCACTTTGCCTGTGGTCCCTTCACAGTTCTTAGCTGGGACCATCTCTCTATTTGTACAAACTTCAGTGCAACAGGGCCCTGCTCTCTGTTCTCTTATATCTCCAGGCACTGGCATCACACAACTAATTAACAGCAGTAATAAATGATACTGTATTGGCTCTTAACCCTTGGCATTTATTTTCCTGTGGGCTGCATTAAAAAGAACAAAAAATTAGAAAAAAAAGGAGAAAGATTAATAATCCTCAGTCAGAGTGAACCTCTGAAGAGATGACACCATCTGGATGATTACTACTTGTTTCATTTGCACATTGAACTCAATACTCTTCCGGCACTAATTATTGCTTACCCTTTCCTTATTCCATGACTTCTGGGGCTCTGTGTGGGATATAAATAGCCAGACTAATGACATGCTACATGTTTCTCAGGAGACCTCATGTTAGTTTACAGCATTTCTCTGATTATTACTTTTTTAATAGAGAGAAGATAAAATACTGGTCTCACAAGCGCAACATGAGAGCCTTAATTTGTTCACATTTTTCTCAGAGCTAGTGCATGATGAAATATTTATATGTTTCTCTCTGGCTGCAGCATTTTGAATGTCCTGGGTTGTTTATTGTTGTAGTTAAGGGCTGATGGGGAAAGAAGTGCTGGAGCTGTCGGTAGCAGGGCATCCATGTCAAGTGTGAAAGTAAAATGGCTATAACCAAAACAAACATTACTACAGATGGTGTTAAGGGCCTGACCTGTCCTTTATAGGTAGAGAATTTATTCATGGGTCGATTGGTAAAGCATTTGTAGGAGAAGTTGCATGGTCAAATGCTGTTCTTAGGACTGAAAGGCAAGTCAAACATAAGGTCATTAAAATGGTTCGTAACACAACTAAAGTAATGAGGTTTGTCATCTTACCAGGGTGTAACACAAACTATCTGCAATGGCCAAGGGAGGATACAAAGCCACAGCCTTTGGATGCTGCCTGAAATACTGGACACTGCCCATCCTTGGCTAATCTAAATGTGACCTGGTGACACATTATCCTCTTTAAGGTTTCCCCACTGTGTGCCTTTCTAGCTGTAAATTTACAAAAAACAGTAACTCATGAGGTCTGGTGTGGCATTTCCACTGCAGTGATGACATTTTGGTGGGTTAACTCATCGCCCTGGAGATGAGTTAATAAGCACTTATTGTTATTCACTCTTTGTTTGTATCAGGACTAGCAAAGATTTCTCTCCCTGTACAAAGCGTGGGTTTAATAAAGATTTTAAGAACAGTGTCATGGCATGTGAACAAGTGTATATTCTAGCTAAAAGACTAGACTGGTAATCAAAAGAAGAATAAATAGAGTTTTCTGCTGCTGATTTTTGCCATAATTCCCTTGTTTGACTGTTTCCTGCCCAGCTTGCTCTCTGCTCAGATTCCAGCCCAGTGCTACTCTGCTTCAAGTCTGCAAGTCTCTGCAAACATTTAAACCATGGAGAACAGAATGGTCTTGAAAATCACTGTTCCTGGCTTATAGCCAGAAACTTCCAGTCCCTCCTTGATTTACTATTGCTCACAAGTACTGGGAAAATCTTGGAAGAAAACACTGGTGCTCTGTGGGGTGTCCACCCCAAGAGATCTGCAAGATAATCTGAAATACACCTTAACACTGTGCTCAGGGGACACAGACAGAACCCAATAGGTGCTAGGGAATAAAAACAAAAGGCAGCTGATACCTTTTGGTCAGGGCAGGATTTTAGCTGTTCATCTTGCCTGATTCATCGGTCTTTTAATCGTCCAAACCCTATCCTGAAAATTTAGGCTTACTGAAAGAAGGTTTAGTTTCCTTAGTTATCTTTTGTAGTTCTGAGGCACTCAGAAACTTACAGCCCATTTTGAAACATAAAATTGCACATAAATCATCAGACATAGTCTAGGTTTGTGTTGAGATGGGGCAGGAATTTAGGGAGTCCATGGGGACTGAAAACACTCTCTGTTAAAGCATTTAAAGTGAAGGGGATATACTCCTCTCTCCCTTACACTGTGCTCTTTCCCCACTGACCTTGCTCTGTCACTAGCCCAGAAGATGAAAGCACTACTACCCTTTTCTGCACTCTTTTGGGTCTCTAGTCCTTTATCTCCACTGAAGCCTTCACAGCCACGAAGTCCAAGGACCAAGAAGTGAGGTAAGGACAGGGAAGTCTCCTTATCACTTTCTCTTAACTTTTTGTGCACCCATGCAGTGCCAGCTGCAATCCTGGCCCTCTGTGATTCATAAACTATCCAATTCCTTTTTTTTTTCTATAAAACACACTGTCTTAAATCAAAGAATTTTGTTTCATTGCCTCCTGCTGCATGAAGGTCAAAGCCTAGTGGTGCATACTTCACTGATTCTTTATAACAGTGCGCTCTTCAAGATCGGTTTCATTTGCCATGTGTCAATGGTTTCCACTCCTGTCTTCATATAATTACAGGAAGGTGACTTGAACAACCCCTCTTCACCTCTGGGAATGTCTGAAACTATGTGTGGATGTCTACAGGTAATTAAGATTTGAGCTTGCTGCTCATATAAAAGTCTGTCTCTGTTTTGATAGATATATATTATTTTTTTTTTTCCTAAGGAAGCCTTATGTCTTCTGGCTTAGATGTTATAGCTGGGCATGGAAAAAAATCAGTGTGTTAGAAATCCTGAATATATCAGATACAAAGTATTTGAGAATAAATTCTTCCATTTCTTTTTCACAATTTATTTTGGCCCTTAACAGAAGACAAATAAAATAATCAAACCCACAAAAAATAACGAATAAAGAACAGAAATAAGTAATTTAAATTAAGGAGAATTATATAGACTAATACAAATTCTCAGGGGGGGAAAGGCAGATAATTATAACATAATCTCTCTATTCAGAATATAGAATTTTATGAATTTCAAAATGCATGTAAAAAGCCATATAGAATCATAGAATCACAAAATGGTTTGGGCTGGGAGGGACCTTAGAGATCATCTTGTCCCAACACCCTGGACATGGACAGGGACACCTTCCACAGACCAGGTTGTCCAGAGCCCCATCCAGCCTGGCCTCAAACACTTCCAGGGATGGGGCATCCACTACTTCTCTGGGCAAGCTGGGCCAGTCTTTTTTATCAATATCACAGGAAAGAAATTCTTCCTAATAATCTAAATCTATCCTTTTGATTTTAAGCCCACACCTTTTGTCCTGTTCTTTTACTCAAAGATATGGCAAAACTTCCATTGGTTTAATGAGTTGAAATTAAGGTTTTGGTGAAAAAAAATCTTGCTCTTAATGGTAGGTTTTTTGTGCCTGATTATATTTCAAATAATATGCAAATACAGGTAATATGTCCTGCTATAACACATATTAAAGTGTGTGCTGTAATAAACACAACAAATTATAAGGTATTGTTTATATCACAATTGCATACATATAGAATACATATGATATAATGCAATAAAACATATATCTAAAGGATAATAATACATCACAATACATACTGGAACACATGTAATGCAATCCCATAATAAACTTCACATTTTTTCCAAATATCTCTATTCTGATTATTATCAAACTAAAATATGATCAGAAGTTCATGGGAGTGTAATGTAAGAGATGAGAGATGTATTAAATTTTAGCATGAGAAAATTCAAATATCATCACCAAATATCAAGAAAACATCATAATGTATATTTGGAGCTACATAAAACAGGAAATGTCCCTTTTTTCCTGATTTGCTAATACCATCTGCCTGAATGTCTCTGGCAGAAGAAGAACCTCTCAAGGAAAATGCTGGGACATGTTTAGACTAGATTGGACAAAACCCAAGCAAAAATTGTGTATTGAAAAAAATTTGATGTACTGGAAAATTTAAAAGGCTTTTTTGGTCTCTGACTATGTGCTATTTAGTGGCTTTGGATCTGAGCTGTAGAGTTTAATATTTAATACTGAAATATTTTGAAAAGTATCATAGAAACAGAATTTATTGCCTTTGTATCTTACTTAACCCAGGATGGAAAAATGGCCAGTTCAGTGTAGTGATGATTCTGCAGGACATCATTGTTCACTTTACACTAAGAACAGTCCCTGCCATGGAGCAGAGGGGAGGAGCAGCCCAACCAGCTGTGCTTTTGCAATAGTCTGGGCCAGGTAGAGGCTTTGACCCCATGGTGCTCTTAACCAACCATTGAGGTTTTCTAGTGATGACAAAAG
The DNA here is from genome assembly GCA_013397295.1 of Polioptila caerulea. Classification (NCBI taxonomy): domain Eukaryota; kingdom Metazoa; phylum Chordata; class Aves; order Passeriformes; family Certhiidae; genus Polioptila; species Polioptila caerulea. Next base: position 356,186 of record VYXF01008401.1, read on the forward strand.
CTTGTAGAGGAATGGAAACTTCCAGAAGAAAAAGACTTAGAGATTTGGTAGGAGGAAAAGTGAAGAAAGGAAGGATTTGATGGCAGGGTATTTATGTAAATAAGACAATAAATATTCACATTATATGCAAAATAGAACTTTGCATTTTTTGCAGAGTGTCTCCAGTTTTCTCAGATTATTTCCCTGACAGCTGTGAGAGAGAAAGGAGCATGGCTATTCAGGTGTATTCCTTGATTTGCACATCCAATCCTGAGCAGGATCTATATGCACACACAAGACATGGCTACAGATAATGCTGTCACTCTTTAATCACGTGTCATATTTCTATTAATCTTGCAATTAATATTTAGTTAATATCAAGGTACCCAGCATCCTTGCCCTCCAATATTTTTTATATAGGTTTCTTAAACACACTGTAAATGCTAGAAAGAATAGTTGAGGCACTCTCAAAATCCTTGTAGCAAGCCTATTTTCTTTCTAAAGGAGTAGGCAAACAATTTATTAAATTTTATGGAAATCAACTGAGAGTGGTCACCAATCATGACATTTTCTTGAAAAATGTGAAATGTTTAATATGTAGCAGGAATCTGAGCTGTAGGAAAATTTTGTTCAGTTCTATATGCAAGAACAGGGAAGGTTCCTTTTTCACTTTAAGTGTGCCATAGAAGTGTCATCCATACTAAGATAGAGGAAGAGAGAATAAGGTTGTGAGTGGCAGTGATTTCTCTTAAACACTTTCATTATTGATTGATGCAAGTGATCAGAGCAGCAAGTGCTTACTCACAGGAACCTACACACTTGGATAAGCCCAACAAACCTTCAATACAATGCACAGTCTTTTGGAAAGGTATTACTTCCAATTTAGAAGCACTTTCTTTTTTTGTTTTGGTTGCGTGTGTGTTTTTTCCCCTCCATATTATCCAAATCCCTTCACTATTTGTGGAAGATAATGACTGTTTCCTTCTTTACTGAACTTATTTTTATTTACCCCAGTGATAAGCTCTCTTGAACAGTGAAATCATGTTTAAGAGTCAAGCAATGTTTAGAGACTGTTGGGTGCTTCACATTTCTCTTAGCTGCAGTGCTGATACAACGATGACCCGAGAAACCTGCAAAGAGATTTCTCTGATTTGGGAAAGAATTTGACTTCAGTGGGAGCTGGTGTAAGTAATGGCAAGGCAAGAGGGTAACTCCCACTGGCAGAGCAATCAAGCTGTTCCTGAACCTGACACAAAAGGCTCTGTTGGGAGCAGCCAGACAGAGCCCACATGTAGCACATCCAGCAGCTCGTCCCACTCAGCTCAGAAAACAACCCTCAGCTGGTAGCAGATGTTCTCTGAGCCTCTTGAGGTGGCATTTTAACACTCTCCAGCCTGCCACTTTTCAAGATGTTTGCCCTTAATCAATAGTACCTGCCTTTTCCAAAGGTTTTGGAATAGGAGCCCATTCTGTTTCCACTGCAAAAACAAATGTGCAATAATATGTTGAGCTGCTCACGTGTCAGGTGAGTGCTGGGAAGAATGAATTGAGATCTAAGGAACCAGTACAAAGCAGAGGCTCAATCAAAAGTGAGTCTGCACAATGTCCTGATCCAAGCAACATATAGAGGATATTGACATTAAAAGGTGCTAAGAGATGAGTCTATCATTACACAAATACAGCTATCTTCATTTCATTGACTTCTAAATTATTTTCAGAGTATTGCACTTCTCTCTGCAGTTCTCTCCTTTGTCCTCTTTTCCTGCTGCTTTCATCTTCCTCGTGTGTTTATGATTGGCAAAAAAAGGAGGAGGGTTGAGAATAGCTAATGCTGAGCACTAGAAAATATCTGGAAGGGAAAAAGATTTTACAGATCTGAAGCTTTCTAGATGTTTTCAGTACAGTGTTTACCGCAGCTGCCTTTTCCTTTCAGGACGCTGGAGAACTACACCAGTGCAGGAGTTGTAGTCTTTCTTTGAAATGCCCATTTTTTCTCCAGATTCTTCAGTTTTTACTCTGATAGCTTAAAAAATATGGTAGTGCACGGCTCAAAATTCTAAGAACAAAATATTTTTTCCAGATAAATGATCATCAAACATTGATGAATCTTATTTTACATTAGAGGAAGAAAAGGACATTCTCAAAAGAATAGATGGGCAAAATTCTACATATCAGTGCTTTTAACATTTCATTTTCCCCACATTTTTGTGTTGGTGGTACTTAATGATATCTTAGTGTTACTGCTTAAACTAATTTCTTCCTAACAATACCTGATAATAGCAGAGACCTAATAGGAAACATAAAAAAGTCTGAAAACCAATTCCCAAGAAGCCCCTTGTCACCCAATCACTGCACAATAAATTGAGTTAATAATTGACTAATTTTAAAGAAGCTACATATTAAAGAAAAGAGTTCATTATGTGTCAGTAAAAAATATTAGGTATCTTTGACCCAGGAGAAGAAAAAGAGAAATTGAATTTGACATCTGAGTGAAAACCCTTGGAATAAAAACAATTAGAGCATTAATGTAAAAGGATTCCTCATTTTTTTAATGTAATTGACCTTTGAAGCCCTATGAATTTTTTTAAATTATTTTAATTTATTTTTTTTTAAGATTGCAAGGCATCTCTAAGAGCCCATTTGGGAACATGACAATTTAGAAAATGGAAAATGCATTCCTTAGCCTGACTTTAGTGCATTTGCAGCCTCCCAGCATTACCCATGAGATAACACTTCACTGCTCCTGTTTTTCTGTTTCCCAAACTCAGACAGTTGTATCCCCAGATACCATCTAGGAACCCTGGGTGTTTGTGCATCATTACGCTCTCTGCTTCACTCCTTCCCACCCCCAAACTGGATTAGGTCCATCATCCTTAAAGGCAAGGGATAGAACATGAATCATCCATTTCACTAACTTTGAGAAAACTGTAAAGTGCTGTAGAGTTCCAGAAGTGGCTTTTAATAAATCCATCAGATCATACTCAGATGCAGCCTGATGTAATGGTTTCCATGGACAGTAAGTGTGATAATGAAACCGTAGGTAATGAATAACAAGATGCAAGTAGGATGTTACAATAATAGAGGGTTTGGGCAGGCACTGTCAATCCTAGAGACACCTATTTATAATGTTTCATTAGTGCAAATGTAGCAAAGCATAAAGTAGGATACAAGTCCTTGATGCCTCCTCTGACAGTTTCTTAGTGCACTTAAGCATTAGGGTATAACTTAGTGCATTTTCTCATTAAAAGGACTGGGTTCAGTTTCTTCTGAGAGACCTAGTGGCACAAATAAAATCGTGTTAGTTCCAGTCATTATTGCACGTGGGTGATATTTCTCCTCTAGAAAGTAGTCAGTCTATGGCTTGAAAGTGAACAGGACTTCATCGTAGTGGAAAGGGATTGCAAGGTCAGAAGGGCAAATTATAACTTCAGAAATACCATGAGACATTGCTTTTGCCAAGGGATCCCAGCAGAAGCCAAGGACTCATTTTCCCTTCTTTTGTTGATGAGTATTCACTGACAGGGCACAGCAGCCTCCACTTTTTCCCCTTGAGTGTTTCTATTCAGACTTGTAATTGTGCAGATTTCATTCAAGCTAATTACAAATAGAAGTTTCTAATATCTTTATTAGCATTTTATTTCAGTCCACCACCCATACTGCTTTTTTTTCACCCTTCCTCTTCCTTGACCCTTTTGTTCAGGGATCCTCTTGACACAGAGCCAAATGTCCATTCCACCTTGTGATATTTCAGGTATCTCTATTCTGCATTTTACTGAGTGCTGTGTGAGAGAAAGATACCTGAGACACTTTTTTATGAGCTCATTTCAATGTTTGAGACAGCACAGTACAATGCACTGCAATAAAGCACATGAACCCCCATCCCTCTTTCACAAATCTTACTTGTAAGAGTTTTTCATCTATTAAATCTAAAATTAATTTATTTATGTTTGAACCACCTTCCTGTGTATTTGTTTCTGTGTGTAAGAACACAACTTTCTCACATCATCTGGCCATGTACAAGGGGTCAAATTTTGTCTTTCACACTGTTTATATAACAAGGTTGGAGCCTGTAGGGTTTAGTGAAAACAGCCTTGGCATCAAAGCCTGGTGGGAGACAGTGTAGGAGTAGTGAAATTATAAAACTGTGAAGAATTAAGGTTTACTGGACATCCACAGGTCTGTGAGTGACTTAGCATGGCCTGTGAGGACATCTAGGGGAATAGCCAAAGAAGCTATGTCTGTTTTGGACAAAAAGCCTAGTCTGGAAGATGCAGTTCCACAGTTTAGTCCAAGCTAGAAACTGTTAAAGCTGTAGATTGGGATTAGGTAGTTTCTGCTCTTAAGACTGAAAGTCTTAAAGCTCTTTGCCTTGAAGGAGAAAAAAAAAAAAGACCTTTCTTTAAACTTTTCATTGACCAATATAATAATGAATTGATATCTATTTAAGAAATATATCTATTGGAAGAACGACTTTTTGCATAGATGGATAGTGACAGAAAAGTCAGGACAATTTTGAACTAAAGGGGGATAAATTTATATTGGATGTTAGGATGAAATTTTCACTGTGAGGGTGGTGAGACACTGCAACAGGTACCCAGAGAAGCTGTGGCTGCCCCATCCCTGGAATTGTTTAAGGCTGGGCTGGATGGGGCTTGGAGCAACCTGGTCTGGGGGAAGGGGTACCTGCCCGTGGCAGGGGTGTTGGAACAAGATGATCTTAAAGATCCCTTCCAACTGAAACTATTTTGTGATTCCATGTGCCACTCCACCATGACTTATTTTAAATCTAGTGTAATGCTAAGGGCATGATGGCAGTGTGTCAGTATTCAGGAAATGTTGCTCTGAATACATGCAGTACATTAGACTGGAGGGTGTCCAGGGGGAATCTCTGAAAACATTGCATCTCGAGACCACAACCTGCAAACCATTTCACACATAATCCTCCATAATATATTAAAAAAACTGTTGTAGTAATTAGGGAGAAGAAAATATGTTTCAATAAAGTCTTTATCTTGATTTCTAAACAAGAAGACAAAATATGTTGTTCTAATATAAGAATTAGAAGAATAGGAATTTGATCAGATGGTAAGATATTATTTCCTTAAAAAAAAAAAACCAAAAAAACAAACAAAAAAATTCCCTAATTTGCTTCCAGGAAATTTTTTTTGGAGTATACTTCACATGAATAATTCATAATTATTCTTATTCACATAAGTGAGAGGATTCATGATGTGCAGTACTATTCATACAAGCAACAGAGCCATTTTAGTCAATGTAATTAGCTAAGGGTGCTTTGGAAGCCTGTATCAGTACCAAAAAATAAACCTGAATCTCTTGATTCCTGATCTAATTCCTTAAGTTTGGGAAAATGATCTCTTATTTGTTTGAAGCTCAGCTCTCTGATGTGATGCAGTGGTCAAAGGTAACAATTATTTAACAATTGTAAAATTTTTCACATCTATTCTCTGTATCTGATGAATATAAATGCTTTTTATCAAACTTAAATCCCTAATGACTGACTGTATTTCAAAATAAGGTTTTTTAGATTCTCCAAGAGAGCTTTTACTTGCATAACAGAAAACAGAGTTTAGTAGGATAACACTGGAACTCAAAGACAATGCATAAATATTTTGGTATCTTAAAACCCTATGGAAAAGCTATTCTAAAAGAACTCATGTTATTTATGAGTCTTACTGTTCTTCTTTTTCAACCTCTTTGGGATCATGCATAATATATTCTCAGGCAAAGAAATACCAAACCAAGAAAATCCCCTAGAAATCTGGAAATGAAAGAAATAAAACCTCAAAGACTGTAAAAGTAAAAATATTAGTGATATGGTGACTCACAAGATTCATAACAGGCTTATGGAGAAAGTAGCATAGAATTTTATGTTCATGTTAAATTACACTCCATTTTTATGCAGTTTAATATGAATTATTGATGAATTATGCATTCATACCTAATAATTTAGGTAAACTCAATAGATAAAATTTAAAAATGTGTAATATACAATAAAAGGGCCATATTTGTAATATATAAGCATGGTAATATGTTGTTTTTGGTATGGATATAAACTTCTGTGTTCATGGAACTGATTTTACTTGCCATAAAGAGTATAGCTTAAAGACAAAAATTTTCTCTGACTTGTCAGAGAATACATATTGTTAATATCTAGGTGCAACCCCACACATCTCATGGCCATTTGCTGCTGTGTGAATTGAGCATCTCCCTGATCCAGACAACTTACATAAGTTCTTTTAAACTGCAGCAATGAAATTATTCATAATGACAAAGAAGGGAACTGACCCAGTTAACTCGAAATGAGATTCCCCTTCTTCCCCCCAGCAATAGCTGATACCAGCAAGTTTCACTTCAAACTGGGGTTAAGGAATTCTCAAGAATAGAAGAGCAAACTTACAGAAATAACTGATGCAAATGGGAAACAGGCGTTTGTAAGCAAATGACAAGCTTGAGTTTTTTAAAGCCGATGTTATGAAGCTGATTGCACTCATCAGTTATTTATATCTAAATGCCTCCATTCCTTAAATAGTGTCCATTTATATTTCAAGTGGCCTACATACACAACGCTGGTGTTACATGGCTGCTTCACATGCATTGTAATTGAATTACTGAACAAAATAAAGGCAGGAGTCGTGGCTTCTGATACTGTATAGTGATTGCAGCATAATAAGGTCAGCAGAGATTAATTGTGAAATCAGACTGCTACATTTGAGGAGGAATGACAAGAATAAAGCACCATCCATATCACTTTTCAAAGCTGTGATTGTTTTACCCTCTTGTACTTTTTATTTTGTGCAAGTGAATCGCAGGATTATAGAATCATTGAATGGCTTTGGTTGGAAGACACCTTAAAGATGATCTTGTTCCAACACCCCTGCCATGGGCAGGGACACCTTCCATAGACCAATTTGTTCAAAGCCCCATCCAGCTTGGCCTTGGACACTTCCAGGGATGGGGCACCTACTTCCCCAGGGCAATCTGTGTCTGTGTCTCACACCATCACAGTAAAAATTTCATCCTAATATTTAATCTCAATCTACCATCTTTTATCTTAAAGCCATTTAAAAACATTAAACTAAAGATGTGTTGTCTAGTGCCGTCCATGCCTGGTGCCAGCTCAGCAGCACTGGAGTTGGGAAATTGCCATTTCCCAATCTTTCTTGCTGACTTACATATTGCAAGAGTTTGATGGGAAAAAACAGTTCAGCATTTGAGAAAGAAAGTTTTTGGTCTTTTATTTCAGGTTGTAAAAAACATCTTTGGAAATCCTTGGTATGCAGCTCCGGGAAGGAAGTAAGTAGGAGCCTGGCTTGTGGTTAGCCCATGGTTAAAATATTCACTGCTAACAGGGAAAATGTTCAGCTGGGACAGAGAATCAAGATTTCCTTCAACTGCTGAGATCACAGAGGGCTTAATCATTAGTATATTGGGTACTGTAAAATAGGTTTTCTCTCACTGGGAATTTTGCCCTGAACACAAAAAAAACTTTTCTGATTAAAATTCAGTTGACACATTTCATCATGAAGGTGTTCAGTTGAGACAAAGTAGCATATTTTAAAAAGAATAATTTTACTAAAAAGATTTAGCCGGATCTCTGCTTGCAACCTTTACAAAAATAGCTCCACAACAGGCAGATGTGGGATCATCTGTTTCCTCCATTCCCTGCTGTGTCCTCTTTCTAAAAAGTTACGGTTCCAGGTATGATACAGGAGTCCCTCACTGCCAGTCCTACATTCAGGGCATTATTCAATTTGAATAACTTACAGCATCTGAATTTGCATTCACATACTAGAAACTATAAGAACTGCTTTTTTGACCTCTGCTTTGCTAGAAATACTTTTCCTAAGGCAGCTCCAAGGAGAATATCTGGTGTATCCACAGTTTCTCCAGATAGTTGCCTTTCTGTGCCCAGGCTGGTCTCTCAATTTATAATATTCTATTTCACTCCCACATGTTTTACTCAATCAGTTTGTTTTCTTGTTATTTCAGCTCAGAAGTATATATGTTTTCTTAAGTAACATAAATTTCCTTAATGACCATCTTGTTTGAGAACAAATACCAGCTTATGTCTTACTCAGAGATATCTGAGTTATGGAATCACATTTATTTATTTATTTATTATTTTTTTAATTAGGGCTGTAGGAGGATGTTTCACTGACAGATGCAATCTGTACCTTTTCTTTCTCCTCTGATTATCCTGATGGCCATATGCATGACTCTAATGTGTGCATGGTGTACACATCCTTCCTGATAAACAAGTAGCAATGCAGCTCCAAATAAGGCATCTCACAATCTGAATGCCGTTCTCATGGCAAGCAGGGCTAAAGGAAATGAACTGGGTGGATAATTTCAAGTTTAAAAAAGAATTTTATTTGGTTGACGTCACATTTTTAACTTCAGTAAAGTTTCTACCAGCTACTGAGAAAGATATGTAGAAGTATTATAATACAAGTCTGTGCTCCCCCCTGTAGAAGCTTTTGTGAAAGCTTAACAGAGGCTGATCACGTGGCAACTTGTTGGCTCCAAAGGCTGCCCAGAAATTGAATTTATAAGGGCTAAGAGATCAGGCCGTGTTTCTGTAGCTTGTAAGTGCAGGTGACACACCTCTCAATTGGCAGGTCTGGGAGTCCCTGAGCTCTATAATGAATAATGTGTGACATGAATTGCCACGAAGATGTAGCGGAAAAATGCTGAGACCACACGATGGAGTCTCCTGCTGGTGCAGCTCACCCTCAAGCTAACCTTGGGGAAACACTTTGAAAGGGTAGATGAATAACAAAGAAGCCAGTTTTTGTATGTCAGAGGTGTTTCAGACACTGACTTAGCAACATTTAGAGTTATTTCTTTGCTCAAACTTTTATATTCCACTAAGAGAGGACTACTAAGGAACACAGCATCTTGAAATGGTCACTCTCATTTTTTGGCTTTTTTCCAAGAAGAAAGAAATTGCTACATTTCCCTGAACTCCAGGCTCTAAAACATCACTTTGTCATAATGACCTAGAAAAAATTGACATATTCACATGAATTGCTGGGTCATTGTAGTCAAAGGCTCAAAAATCAGTTCTCAATTTCCCACAGCATTGAGGAAAAATATTGGTAAAAGCTGAAAAAAAAGCATGCTAAGGAAGAAAAAAAGATCTTCAAGGTCTTTCAAAATATTTTGCACACACCATTACATATACATTACAATTTTCAAAATAAATATTTTGGGACAATATTGGGCAATAACAAATACTTATGCAAATTTTTTTGGTTAACTGTAGAAGTGCTGTAAATTCTGACAATTAATATCCACAAGTGAAAGCAATCCCATGAATTTAAACTGATTTAATAATGTAATGAACTACACCTGTTCCCTATATCTTGCATATTTAGGATGCTTTTAAGCAACCTTTCCTTTCAGGTAAATTTTAAGAAAGTTGTTTGTTTAAGTTTGCCTAAAGAGCATAGGAGGACCTGAAGACAGCTGTTGATGCTTTATCTTGCCATATTTCTATCCAAATGCAAATATGGTTCCTTAAACATTTACTGTTATCCCAGTTTGTTCAAGCTTGGAAACCTAACAAGGGAATAGAAGATGCTTAAAAGGGCTGATAGACATAAGTTCTCTTGCAAAAACTGAAGTAAGCAGATAAGGATTCTACATCACATCTTTTCTTTGTCTCTCATTTTGAGACCTTTTTAATTTAAATTATTTGGGTGGAGTCAAAGGTGTGGGAAACTGGTGTAAGAGCAATTTTAAAGAAACTTATAAACAAAAGAAAATCTAATTTCAAAATTTAAGGCATTCTAAGGACTGTGAATCCTTTGAAGTTAAATCAGGCTCTGACTGATAGTCTTTAGTCTATGTATGATAGAACAGGATGTTTGTACGATGACTCCCTCTCTCCCAGAGACAAACATGCACTTTTTGTGTTCACATGCACAATTTGTCCCCTTTCGCTTACACAGTGGAATCTTGACAGAACAATCCTTTGATGACAAGATCACTCTCCAGGCTTTCTCCATCTCTGCTGCCTCCAAGGGTCCACGTAAATAAATTGGGATGCTTTACACCACCTGTATTTACGGGCGCCATTGCAACTCAAGATTAGAAATAAGGGAGAGGTCAGGCAATCGCGACGCCTCCCTTCATCTTGTCGAATCCTTTGTCCACACTTTTGTTCATCTTCCCCATCTCCCCTGCCCCTGTGACACATCTCTGTCTCGTTGCTTGGTAACCTCCCAGCACTGCTGTGCACGCAGGCATCCACGGCTCCCTGCTCCCCCTTCCACTTGCTCAATACACCCGGGCTAAAATCGGATGAGATTTTCTTCTCTCCGCTTCTGACAGACAAATCATATCCAGAGGAAATGTGGAAAGCTCTGTCAGAGGGTAAATTCTCAATTAAGGAAAAGAAATAGAGGAAGATATACATTCAGATACAGCTGATTAACAGCATGGGACTTCTATATGCCGATTATTTCAGACAGCAGATGGAAACACAGCTACAGTGAAAAAGATGAAAAAGGCTAAAAGAAAATAAAAGGAGTAGAAAAAGAGAAAAGAAAGTCCAAAAGAGGAGAAATAAAAAAAAAAGGGGGGGAAAATGGGTGGAGAGAGAAAAAGAAATTCTTTATTATTTGCATAACACCAGTGGTTAAAGATCCAGCTGGAAATGAAGCTGTAATCATTTAGCCATTATATAACAAAAATAAAGCAGATCTTATCTGGAAAGGCAGCAGTCTAAAATGATTGACTGACTGTTTTAAGCATCAGGGTATCATCTTGCTACAGGACACCCATCCTTCCTTCCTTCCTTCCTTCCTTCCTTTCTTTCTTTTTCTCTCTTTCTTTCTTTCTTTCTTTCTTTCTTTCTTTCTTTCTTTCTTTCTTTCTTTCTTTCTTTCTTTCTTTCTTTCTTTCTTTCTTTCTTTCTTTCTTTCTTTCTTTCTTTCTTTCTTTCTTTCTTTCTTTCTTTCTTTCTTTCTTTCTTTCTTTCTTTCTTTCTTTCTTTCTTTCTTTCTTTCTTTCTTTCTTTCTTTCTTTCTTTCTTTCTTTCTTTCTTTCTTTCTTTCTTTCTTTCTTTCTTTCTTTCTTTCTTTCTTTCTTTCNTTCCCCAAAATAACTTGGCAATTTCTCATGCATCTTGCACTTGGTTTTAGTACTCAAATGACTATAGAAAATTATAGATTAATATATTATTCTTTTGAGGATAGCTTTAAAAGTGCATACTAAAGTGGAAAATGACAGGAGGAACTAGAGTGTTGATATTGGACATACTAATAGAGTGGGGTGCTTCCAGATCTCAATCAGATCCAGACTGGAGGGAAAACATAGTTTTGGACTGAGCTGTGGGGTTGTTAGAGGTGGTTGAAAATGCTGGCAGGCACAGGACAGGTCCTGGCCTCCTCCCACACAGGCACCTGGGCTCGGGCACTGGAGACAGGGACCTACAGAAGATCAATACCTAAAGGCAGAAGAGGTCAGGCAAGGATACTACACATAGCAGGAGACACCTACATCTCTGCAGTAAATTGTGCCTCCATAGTTATATCTGTTTTCAGAGTAAGGCAACTGAATTTTGGTGCTGGTTTATCCAGTTCTGCACAGTCTGTCTAGGACTGAGTGCTCTCTTTGCACTCAGCAGAGACCTAAATGGAGTCAAATTTTCAGACGACCAGGCAGTAGAACTTATTTTGGATGAGTTGCAGTCAGAGCTGTATTGAGTACAGCCTTGACTCAGTAGCCCAGGCATGTGCCCAAGAATATCTCAAAAGCTTTAGACCATCCTCCCACTTCTCCAAATGTGTCTGCAAAATGGTCTGAGTCTCTGGCACACAATTTTTCCCAATTGTCTTTTGAATGGAGGTGCCTTGAATGATCTACAGGGATTTAGATAGTACCATAAATGTATGTGCAAACCCAGACTGCCCTGGTGCCTGATAGGAGCTTAGATATCTAGCACAAATACAGGCATTACAGATAGAAATCTAAGTTCAACTGGATCAATCTGGAGGAGAATTACAGTCTCACTTTTTGTCTGTTTCTTAGGGACTTTTTCCTCAGAACCTGAATTGCATGAAATGAAATTGTAGGGACATGTGAAATTTTAGATGTGAATAAGAGTAAGAAGGCAAACTGCAGGATTTCTGGGGCATAAATTTGTTAGAATTCTGCAGTAATTTTGTAGTAAATGAAGAGGAGAAGGACTGATGTTTCAGTAATGGCTATGAAATCTCTGTATTGAGGCTGACTTGTGTGTTTTTCTATATATACAGACACATACACACATAAACACACACTAGATATCTTCCTTTAAGTGCAAACCAGCAAGTCCTTGCTGCTTCTCATCCACCTCAAAAGAAGCTGATGAGAGCTCTGTGCGGCTGTTGGTGTGTGAAAGATCAAGTCATTTGTATTTCCTTCCTTGGTCAATAAGGAGTTGTATCTTCCTTGCCCTCATAATTTTCTTACACTTCTTAGGTGTTTTTAGAATAATTTATCCTTTCCCCCTGCTTTCTTCCTTTATTTTGTAGAAAAAAAAACAAACCAAAACAAAAACAAACCACACATGGAAACACAAAAGTTGGACTGACTTTTATTTTTCATAAAAGAAGGGGGAAAAACCAGCACAAGGGAGAAAGGGGGAAAGAAAAAGGACAAACAATATGCTTTTGTGTAGTCTTTTGATTAAAAGCATTGACAGCAGCTTCACCTGAAGAAAATTGTATTTTACAGAGCACCTGTCTAAACACCATATGTTTATAGGCTTTCTCCTTCTAAGATTCTGTATTCTTCTAAAAAACAGGCTTTGATTGTTTCAAACTGTTCCTATGTCTCATGATATTTATTCCAGCTGGCACCATGTGAATGTCATTAAAGGTGAGGAAGGACCAAAAGATGCAAGACTATAAAACCAATCCTCTTTCTTCAGAGAAATTGAGTGATTTATCTCTCATCTATTATTCCTCTGTGAGATTTTTTGCCTGAGTAGAAGAGACCTCCTTTTTGGAACATATGGGTGAGTCAAACTGCAATAGGAAGAAAGCACGTCTCAGTAATTTAGTTTCTGCTCATTTACATCAATAAAAAAATACTGTAAACAATGCAGAGTTGTTTTCTTTAGCAATGCACCAGAATAGCTAGAGATGTCTACATGAATATACAATGGGATCTGTCTGACACATCTCATTTATGCTTTTATTATTTTGCAAGGAACAATGCAAGTCTTATTAGATTCTTCTGCATTCACTTAATGGAGAAAAACAAAATCTCAACATCTTTCTTCCCCAACAAAATCTGATATGTAAGGATAAAGTCACTCTGACTGCAGACTGCAGTGGGATGAGAATAAATTGCAGCACATATTACTCTCCCAAGTTTCCTGCCATATTTAACAAGTTCCATACTGACAAAAGCAAACATGAACATGGGCTGACAAGCTTATGGGAAAGCAATTGCAGAGCCACAAATGACATCATGGGTGTCTCTGTTCTCGCAACTCTGATAAAATTTTTCATCTGAAGTCTTTTCCTATTATCTGTGCAACAAAATGGATTCTACTCACCAAACTAATTCTACAATAAAATCCTGGACAATAAAATCAAATATTTTTCTTCATATGAAGGCAGTTTACTCAGCTGAGAAACTGAAGCAAAAAGTAAACTGTGACATTTCTGGAAGATTTTTTAAAACCAAGGAAGCGTTACTTATTTCATTCTGAGAATGACATAAAATAAGTAATTAAAGTTGAAATTAGTTAAAGAACATACTTGTTATTTCTAACCCTAAACCTACATAAAAAGTGGCTGTACTGGTTTGGGAAACCACCCATTTAGTCCTCCATTGTGTTTCCAACCCCAGCTGGAGTTGGAAGCACAGAAGCAAATATGAGCAGAGCAATTGTGGTGCCTCTGTTTAAATGTTTATTATAATCACTATTTGATACTTCTCCTATTTTTCCAATCTTCCTTTAAACCAGTGAAACTCTTACATCCACTGAGATCCTTTCTCAAGGAGCTACACAGATCTACAACCTGTTGTATGAAGAACTAAATCCTCCTTTTTTCATTTTGAACTGAGTTCTTACTCACTTTATTTGATTGCCTTCAGTGCTTACAGTGAAGGCAGAGTAAAAGTGGCTCCCTGTCCATTTGCTTCATGCCCCTCATGGCTCTGCAGACCTGTCACATCTCCTTTAAATGAGCACTCAAAAGAAGTTTTGCTATTTCTTCACGGTAGCAAGAGCTCTTCCATGCCTCTGATCATACTTGCTGCCTTCCTTCTTTTCCCCTTCTAACACACCTTTTTACTGAGGGGAAAAGAAACTCCTCTCTGTATCTGAGTTGTGGATTAAGCGTGGATCTGCCAGAGGAGCGCTCTGAGTGCTTACAAACTCATAGCATCAGGCCTTTTGAATGCTCTGTTAAAATGGACAGTGGTACTGAGCTCACCCTCAGCAAGTTTGCTGATGACACCATTCCATGCTGAAAGGAAAGGATCTGTGCAAGCTTGGGAAGTGTGTCCATGTGAACCTCAGAAGGTTCAACAAGGACAAGAGTCCCATGCCTGTGTTAGGGAAACATCTGGTGTTAAATGCCAGCTGGGGAATCGAGAGCAGCCCTGCTGAGAAGGACTTGGGGGTACAAGGGGGTAGAAGGCTGGACACGAGCTGGCAATGTACACTTGCACCTCAAAAAGCAAACTGTGTCCTGGGCTGCATCAAAGGAGGCCTGGCCAGCAGGTTGGGAGAGGTGATTCTTCCTTGCTACTCCACTCTCATGGCGTTCCAGCTGGTGCACTGCATCCATCTCTGGGGTCCTCAACACAGGAGAAGCATGGACCTGCTGGAGTGAGTCCAGAGCAGGCCCACAAAAATGATCAGACCTGGTGCACCCTTGCTATGAAGATGGACTGAACCGGGGTTGTTTAGCGTGGAGAAGAGAAGGTTTCAAGTAGAACTCATGGCAACCTTTTGGTACTTGAAAAGGGGTTGTAAGAAAGATGGTAACTCCCTTATTATTGGGGCCTATTGTGACAGGGCAGGGGGTAAAAGCTCTAAACTAAAAAGGGTAGACTCAGACTAGATATGAAGAAGACATTTTTACAATGACCATAGTGAGACAGTGGTACAGATTGCACAGAGATGGGCCCCATCCCTGGAAACATTCAAGGTCAAGCTAGAACAGACTCTGAAAACCTGATCTAGTTGCAGATGTCACTGCTCATTGCAGTGGGGCTTGACTAGGTGACCTTTAATATTCTGTTCCAACCCAAACTATTCTGTGATTCTAGCTGCATAATTAAACCCCCAGCTGATATTAGTCAGCACAACTATATTCCCTCTGGAACAGACTCTGAGTAAGAATTTGATTCTTGTAAGATTTCTTTTTTTTTTTAATTCTATTTAATTAGACTTCTCTTTTCATCTTTCAACTTCTTTTTTCTTCCCACTTACATATGCTTCATATATATGAATGGAAAAACCCAACTCTCATGTATTCTACCCATACTTCAAATGTTCAGCTGGTTTTAAAGTTAAGCAAAACACACTCATCCAGTTGCCAGACACTACTCCCCTCCTCCTGGCCAAAGTAATGACTTTCTATTTCAGCAACTCATTCCTGATTACAAAACCTGATGGATTGCTCTCTACTACATCAGTGTACGTATTCTTGATCAGAAAGTAGCAATCATCGAATATATCATGTACACTGACACCAGGGAGGGAATTGTTCTTCATTCTGCCCAGCCAAGCATGTTGGAACACCTGTTTCCTATGCTGGAAATGTTTGCTGCTACTGCCAATGAAGTTAGTGCTGAAAAAGCACCATGGAGCCAAGTTATCCTGCTTGGACACCTGTTGTAAAAGAAAGCTGCCTAGGCAATTCCAAAGCTCAGCTGGTCCCAGGGATGCCACACTTCTCTCTGCTTATTGGGAAATTCTCTTATCAGTAAAACAGTCTGCTTTTTCAGGAACAGGAAAGCAGAAAGGGAAGTATCCTTATTTATAAAAACTTCTGGTTATGGGAAAAAATATCCTTTGCTAGGCAAGATTCACAGACAACAAAAGAAATGGATCTGAGAACTGGTGTATTTGAAAGAGATAATATGAACTCCATTCTTTCTGGGTGGAAGGAACCTGAGCTGCAGTCACAAAAGGGATTCAGAAATATTTCTTAATGTAAGCTTTCATATCTTGTGTTTTATTACACATGTTAATGAACATGTTCATTATCTAGTTCAAATGCACACATGTATTTATTCACGTGAGTTCTATTTCCTACACTGACTGAGTGAGAAATATTTTGTGTTTATAGTGTATAAGAAAAACTCACACTGAACACCTACTGTTGAGGTGATATGAGGTCATTACCTCTGCCACTTAATATACTTCCCTCAAGAATGGAAGAAAAAGAAAGGTTGTCAATATTTGGCCTTGCAGAGTTTTACTAGCTAAAGCATTGACATTGAAACTAGGCAACAAAACTAACTAAATTTGTGGCCTCTTAAGTGAAATACAAAAGAAAAACAATCAATATGTTTAAAACTGCAAGTCAACTTTTTTTTTGTGAAAATCAGAACTCATTTGCAGTGTATTGAAATCTATATAATAAACCAAATCAATTTAGTTGTCCTTTGTTTTTATTACAATTTAACCTGTTTGTAGTCAAATATTTTTCATTTGTTCAAAGCTAATATACTACGAAATTTGCAACTTTCTGTTGAAACAATTAAATTACTTTTATTAAAAAAAAATCTCAAACTTAGTTTATCCCAGGAATTCATGTTTTTTTAATGAAATCATGTACAAGTGGAACAAATCTGTTAAGTACTTCCCCTGGCTAGAGAGCACACTCTGCCTTAAAAAGTGATCTCTGGGCTTTCACACCTAAAGTAGTTACTTCTGCTTTAAGATTGAAAAATGATCATTTGTGATCCCAAGACTCAAATACCACAGACAAGGGCTAATATTGCTTGGGACCACTAAATATGAGAACCACTAAAAATGGGGACCAGTATACAAAGACATAAATCAGTTGTTTAGAAATATGATTTGCACAACTGGGTATACTTAGAATTATCTGATGAAAAATAGTGTTTATTGTATTGTAAGACAATAGCTGCCACAAACAACTGCAAGAAACTCAAAACAAACATAAAGTATCAGGAACCATTTTCTTTGTGTCTGAATTCAATTAAGTAGTGAGTCTTCTACCAGAAGCAATATACATGTCTTGCCAAAGAAAATACTGTGTCAAAATTAATCATAGCGTGACTGTGGTTATTTTAATCTTTTGACAATTTCTCACCATGTGGTTTTTTCTTTACTATTTCTCAAATATTCCCTGGAGATCTCACGGCATAAACAGGCCAAAATAGAAGTATCTTCCACTCATTTTACAAATTGTGCTGTGATGTGAAACTGAATCTCTTATGTGTTACTCAGTATGAGGTGATAGATAAGGTTTAAAGAATGTTGAACCCATGCCTTAGTCGCAGGTTCAAATGACCCAAATCTTAAAGAAATGTGCCAAATGAAATTTCAATAACATGTGACTTTGATTTAGCTATGCTGATTGCATTGATGGAGTAAAGCAAACAAAGGCAATAAAGGAAAAAAAAACAACTTTAAACCTGCCTTCCCTTAATGAGAAAATTCACAGGTAGTAAATAAGAAACAAAGTAGTAGTAGTAGAGGGAATTTCACCACACTTCATGAGGAACTCTATTAGAAGTATCTTATCACTTCATACCAAGAGTTAATGAGAAAAGTTTATATAAAGCCATCAAAAAGACCTGTGGATGTGGCACTTGGAGATATGGTTTAGTGGTGAACGTGCTGATGCTGAGCAAACATCTGGACTCAATTATCTTAGAGGTGTTTTCCAACCTAAATGATCCTATGATTCTAAATACATTTGGTCTGTATATTAGGGCTTAGTTCCCAGCCATGAAATCTATTGTTGAATAATCTTAGCAGAAATGTGACAGAAAAGCTATTGCTTAAAATATATTTTAGATGAGACTGGACAGATATGGAGGAAAACATACTGTGAAAAGTAAAGTTTCCTTTAGAGAGAGATACATTGGCTGATCATCAAGGTCTCTCTCCCTCCCATCTCTGGTTTCTGTGGTTATAATTACATCTTTCCTTCCCTGAGCTGTGAAGACCCAGGCTCAGCATGTCTACTGAGCAGCTCCTTGTTATCAGCTGGGGGCAGTCAATGGTCATTGATGCTCGCGTTCTCAGAAATGCTGAGTCTGGTATTGACTGGCCATTTCTGCTGATGAGTTTTCACCTTAGCCCTTAGTGTCAGCCAGGTCAATAGCCAAAATGAGTCTAGTTCTACCAAGCCTTTTATTAAAATGGAATCACCAGGTTATTTCTATTTTTTTTTTTTTTTAACTGTGAAATGTGATCAATGCACAGGACACTGAAGACTTGGTTATAATGGTTGGAGAATCCCAGAAGATAAGAGTTTAACTTGTATGGGTCAAACACCAATCCATGGTTGGCTGGATTGTTGGTAATAATGCAAGAATTGTTGGTAATTAGCAAAGATTGTTGGTAATAACATGTTGTGGGAAAGAACAAGATATGGCTGGGGAAGGGGCCATGCAAAGGTAGAGCAGCACTGCTCCAGGACAAACGTGGTTGTTGAAGTTCCTGGGACAAGCACACAACAGTCCAGTGCAAGCACAAGAAATGGGCATGGAATGTAGTGGGGGACAAGACCACCCAAGGTCTTGATGTCTCCAACCATTTCCAGAAAGTTTGAAAGAACAGATTGTGCATAACTAATTTATATAGAAAGTGAGAAACCTATCCTCAGTGTAGAGAAAACTTATCTTTAAAAAGATAACTCCATCAAGCCCAGCTGTTTGATTCGGGATCCTGGACATTCCATCAGCTGGATTGATGCTGGAACTGAGACTTGTGATTTTTTTTTCTTGGATTTTTATTTTTATTTTTAATTTTCCTTCCTTCCTTCCTTCCTTCCTTCCTTCCTTCCTTTCTTCCTTCCTTCCTTCCTTCCTTCCTTTTCATTCTTTCATNTCAGCTGGATTGATGCTGGAACTGAGACTTTTGATTTTTTTTTTCTTGGATTTTTATTTTTATTTTTATTTTTAATTTTCCTTCCTTCCCTCCTTCCTTCCTTCCTTCCTTCCATCCTTCCTTTTCATTCTTTCATTATTTTTTCATTATTTTCCATCTCTATCCATTATCCACTGCTGTGTGTTTATATATCTTTTACCAATTTCCATGCAAAGAGTGCAATTTACTAATAAAATTTTGTGAATTGTTGTAAACCCACTGACTTCTGTTGTTCCTTTTGAGTGCAAGGAATCTACAAATCTTGGGTGCTCCCTTTCCTTAAAAGGTGGGATGTTACAATGATGAAGCAGAAATGAGTTCAAGCTACTGACAATTTTTACAGATACTGGGTCCTCTGCCCTTGACATTTCAGAAAAAGATTGGTGAGAAGGTGCTCACAGGAAAAAAAATGAGGCTGAAAATCTGAATTGCTCAAGAGGAAGAAGGAAGAAAGTTAGTGCTGGATTGATTTAAATTTGGAATACTGAATAAGAAAAGTAAAAAAAGAACACCTCTGGGATTGACTTTAGGCAGCCAAGTCAGAAAATACTGACAGTGGAGTCAATTTACATTATCTTTAATTGGCTACTGAGAATCTGTGGTGCAAGGTGAGTTTCATTGTCCTGAAAAGATTTGAAATGCAAATATTACTTGGAATTAATGATTGTTATTTGATATTTCTCATTACAGAGATCTTAAAACAGGCTCATTAATTGTTGCTTTAAGTATTTTTTTAAATAAAGACTGAAACTTATAATAAGAAATACTTTATGGTTTGACAGTGCATGTTTGGACTGTAGTGCACATTCTAAAGCATTGCAAGGCATCAGAGTCTGATAATACAGTGCCAGAACTGCTACAGACAAGTAGGAATTTTGTTTTAATGTGGCTATTGGCCCTCACCAAACACATGGAACACTAACACAGACCATCCTTCCCAATGACTAGAGAAGGCCAGGGATGCTATATCATCTCAAAATGGTCACCATGTAGATCAATCTTTGATAAGTACTGCTTTGACCTTAGCAGTTTATTTTGATAAGATTATAATGCTTAATGTGCATTTATCATCACTACAAGAGAGCCCAAATGAGAGCTGTGTATGTAATACAGCCTGAATATGTGCCACTCACTGGAGCTCCTCAGAGCATTGGAGGCCCATAACAATTTAGAAAGAGCATTGAAAGTAGGTGAAAACTATCATTATTTTTCCAAACACACTTGCATATACGTTGCTGCAGTTGGCAGAAGTGCCACTGCCGGATGGTGGATGAAACTGGGAGATGACCCCTGATAACTGTTACAGTGTAATTAGAGTGCTTGTAATTATAACAGTTAAATTAACGTTTTCGTAAAGCAGTAACATTTTGATTATGAACATGCTAAGTATTTTATTTATGTATCATTATCCCTGACCTGTAACTATCATGCTGTAGGAGGATTGCAGATACTTTTCATTTGAAAAATTGGATACTCACAGCCATATCATATGAGTCAGTGTCAAAGCTCTTTGAATCCTGACTATTTTGTTGGAGAGGAATGTTTTGTATTGCTTCCATACAAGGAGTGTGTATTTGTAACTCTTGAGAATCAGTGAAGTATTTTCTGACATTAGATAAGTTTTCAGCCAATAAAATTTTTTATTTAGGTGTTTCACCTGTATCAACTGAACTTTAGTCACTACAGTATGGAGGGGAAGATCACAGAATTGCCAACCATATCTTGAGTTGGAAGGGATGCACAAGAGTAATTGGGTACAACTCCCTGCTCCTGACAAGGCTGCCTAAAAAAAACCCCATATGAGTAAATTTGTTGTCCAGGCACTCCTTGAACACTTACAGGCTTGGTGCCATGACCCGTTCCTTGGGAGCCCAGTGGCTACCACTGTCTCAGTGAAGAACCTTTTCCTAGTGTCTGTCTGAACTTCCCCAGATGCAGCTTCGTCCCTTCTCCTCATATCTTATCTGTGGTTGCCAGAGAGAGGACATCAGCATCCCCGTTCCACTGCCTTCTTGTGGAAGATGCAGACTGTCCTGAGGGCCCTCCCCTCCCCTCCCGCTTTCCCAGTGTTTCTTACTCACCTGCTCACTCACCCTTGTTACTTTCTTGAGTTTCTCCCAGACCATGTCTGCTGTGCTGACACACAGACAGGTTGATTTTCAAAACCAGGGTTTTCAAAACCAGCTATGCTGGTCAGAGCTCTAATCCAAGTCAAGCTCTGTTTTTGCTTCCAATTGGTGCTTTAAAATTGCCAAAGTAAGATCTCGGAAAACTCTACATTTGAGAAATTCTTTCTCCATTTCTTTTCAGTAACTGCTCACAAGTGAATATAGAATGCATTATGCTTGCTAGAAATGACAAATTTTCCTTTATTCTCAAAAAAACTATTGAAGCTGGAAAAAAAAAATCAGAATTCTGCATTCTAACTAACTGAGGCTTGCAAATAAGTAACATTACATTTAGCAGCCCACAAATCTTTGTGACTGGTGCATCTATGCAAGATGCGTAATTATTAAGGCCAAGCTTATTAACTACATGTGGAAATTGGCTGAATTGCTTGATTTGGTAAAAAATTACATGCTACATTTAATCAGCCCTCCTTTAAGGAACAAATGTCATTAAACACTACTTAATTAGCTGTTCCTACATCCCCACTGTGTGAAAAATTGTATCCTTGATGACTACAAAACATTTTTAAGGTCAAATGTAGTGAATAAAAATATCATTGAATGCCCTCTGGTAACAGTCTACATAAAAGTGCAGCTCATTTGCATTAATTGAAAAGATTAGTTCAGCATCACAGTTAATCAGAATCTGATGTCTGTACTGTACAGATGGAGAAGACCTATAGTTAATCTTTTATTTTCTTGGTGGTTTTTTTTTAATTGTTTGTAAGTCTGTTAATTTGTCATGATGGATAGATACGAAAATACCTTCTTGCTCTATTAATTTTGGATTCCTGCTTTCTATTACATCGGTGTGACACATTTAGAGAGAGGATAAATGTACGGTAAAACATAGGAATTTCCCATTTTGAATAAAATAATAGTTATTTTTCTCTCTATCTTTTTATTTTTTTTCTCCCATGCAACTAACATGATTTTTTCCTCTGGATCTGTATGAGATCAGTTATCCATCTCACTTTTTATTATTCACAAAAGCCTTTCCTGCCTATTTATCCTCTCCTTTCTTCTTCCTGCCACTATGTAATGTGCAGTGCCGTGTGCCTGAGATTCCAGCCTGTTTATTTCACCAAAATCTCTGAGTGTTATTTCTTTTCAGAAAAGATGTGAAAAGCTTGCACTTTTGGCAAGCTCCAGTAAAAACAGTCAAATATTCTGAATTACTGATGTCATCTCCTGATACATAAAACAAAAGAGAGAAGAAAAAGATGAGCTAGAAGGCTCAGATTTTATTTTTAGATAGGGAGTTATGGCAGGTGTTGTGGTTTGTGACAAAGATTTCATCTGCTTTCTAAGCAAACTGTAGGAGGGATGTCAGCATGATCCCTGCAAAGAACAGCAGCATAGACCCTAGCAGGCTTGCAGACAGCCAGATTTCCTCAGCTAGTAACAACGAGTTCAGTATTACCTGAAAAATGTAATCCAAGGTTTCACTGTGACATTTGGTTTCACAGGATGCACACAGAAGGCCATTTTTCTTCTGGATATATTCCTAGAGACATAACCACCAGGACAGTGAATTTGCCAGGGATGTTTAATGGAGGAGTTCTCTCTGATGGCAGATGCTCAGTGGTTTTATTTCTCTCTTGAGCTAGGAGTGGACAAAAATGTGGGAAGAATTATTTTATTCCACCTTATTGCCTCCTGTATTTTGTGATTCTATAACAACTTTCCAAAACTTTGGTATAAAACCAAAAACACCCCCTCAGCCCCCCATAGTCTTCCTTAACTTACACTTTGCAATGCTCTTAGAGTTTGGGGCATTTGAGGTTACACTGGTTTGTAAGACTCTAGTAATTTGTGTATAGGCTGGAGCAGTGGTTCTTCCAGCCTGAATCAACAACAGGAAGGCTCATGGCACAGCAGCTTTCCTCAGAGGGCTCTTGCCTCTTCCCTTTCCATCTCTTCCTTTACCCAATCAAGGAAAAAACCCTTCTTTTTCTTCTGTTTAATCCACTGAAAGCTTTTGTTAATGAAAAAGCACCTGATGAGATCATGTGGAGAGGCTGTTTTCTTATTTTTGGCATGTTCCTGGATCTTTAAAATTGTGACATCAGAGTGCCACTCTGTATCTGAGAGAACCTATTGAGTGTCTTGTCATGATACACAAGTGGTATTTGCCTCGGGGGTCGTCAAAGATGATTCGGTGTCACAGTTTCCTTTTTCCTGTTGTAAATTTCCATGATTTCTTCAGTTTAAGGCAAAGTTAAAGGATACAGATGAAGTAATCGGAACACTCAGTTTCAAAGCCCTGAATGACTGGAAAAGACTTCCTGGAGAAATGGTTGATGCCTTGTGTCCATCAGTGTTCAAGAGATGTTTAGACAGTGCCCTTAATAATACACTTCAACTTAGTCACAATGATGCTCTGAAGGGGTCAGGCAGCTGGACAAGATCATCCTTGTAAATCCCCTCCTGAAATATTCTATTCTATTCTATTCTATTCTATTCTATTCTATTCTATTCTATTCTATTCTATTCTATTCTATTCTATTCTATTCTATTCTATTCTATTCTATTCTATTCTATTCTATTCTATTCTATTCCATTCCATTCCATTCCATTCCATTCCATTCCATTCCATTCCATTCCATTCCATTCCATTCTGGTGTGAGAATTGAATTTCTATCTCTGGAAGAATATCAATTACAGAAAAAGAGCAGCTATCACACCACAGCATTTGCCTCCTCCAAGAAAAAAAAATTAAAAAAGACAACTGAAGCACTAAAGGTGTGCAAAGGTGTGTGATGGACAAAATAAATCTTTCAACTAATTTGAGGTCAAAAGATTTGTATGTTTATTCAGCACTGGACTGGAGCACAGTGGACTTTCATCCTAAAGATGTGCTGAATTTACAAAGCTTTGATTCTCTACTTATTTCCAAAATGTATGCATATTCATAAAGTTACCTAACATGCCTATACATATTCATCACCTGTCCCCATGTTGTATGTAAATTAGTTGGCTGTCTGTTGCAGTTGCCCAGTTCTCTTTTTAACTGAGGTTGTGGTGCTTTTGATTTGAGGCAGTGCTCGTGTGGGGGGAAGTAAAGGCGTCTTCCTCACCACTTTTCCTGTTTCCAGGTCTTTGTGATCCCTTGGTTATGGTCCAGGCTCTTTCCTTGGCTTTGAGCATCAAAAGTCTTGGTTTTCTGATTTCTTACAATGCCAAGTGTCAGACACATGATAGATTGTCTTGCTCTATACCTACATATTAATGATTAAACCCTTAGTTTCTTCTTTGATCTTCTTATTATTACACTAGGCCCTGCTATATGATGTGTTGCTTACGTCTTGCTGGCTACATTTCTAATTCCTAAATTATTTTAACCCTTTGACTCACAATGACAAGACAACCAATCAAAGAACCCAATCAACACCTCCCCAAAGAAAACAAACCAAAAATCACCACATATTTTCTTTGTAAATTCAGTATTCATGATTAAAGAAACAAACAAAAAAAAACCCTCATTAAGATATCATTGTTTTTGTAAATTAACGAGTTCCCAGTGGAAACAAGTTTCTTTTTCAGTTGCTTTCTTATTTTCTTACAGATTTTCTTACTTTCTCACAAATATATAGGACAAAAATAAACTGAACAAGGTTTTTTTCAAAAGCAGAACAAGATTTAATGCTCACAGTTTTGTTGAGAGCTAGAAAATGAAATTCTCTTCAGCTCTAGAAGTCAAATCTTATGCTTATGGTGATAAAAAAATAAATGTACTCCTGAAATAGAGATGTAGGAGTTGAAGGGTGAGACAGTTAGGACAGTATTCATGTATAAATGCTACATTGTAATAAATATTATAAATATACACATTTTTCAACAAAGTTGAAGTATAATTTAAGGAAACACAAAAAATTAATTAGTATATGGGCAGAGGTCACACTCTCTTTTCCTTTCCTGATGAGGAAGTGTCCCAAGCACATTTTTCTTAAGCAGGCAATTTGATCCCAAATATTCTTCCTTTTCTTACAGGGCAAAGGTCTAACCCCTGAGTCCTTGTTATCTGCTGAGCTCTTCTGAAGTTGGTAAATTGCTTAAAGCAGGTCTTTGGTTCTACTCAGCTAAAACTCCCCAAAGACATAGGAGTGTTTCTAACTAATCTCTTAGAAATAACTAAGAACAAACTGTGAAGTAGAATTCTATCAGATTTCTCTTTCAGCAGCTGAAGGCCTTCAAAATGCCCCCTTGATCTCTTGACGATGAACCTTTCAATGTAATGAAATAATACTTAAGGTCCAAATATATTGAGGCTTAGTAATGATATTAATTGTGGTGTGAACTCTTCCTCAACTAGATATTTTTCTTTCATGTTTCTTCTCTCTTTTCTAATGGTATCTCTTTCTTTCCAAGTATATGTAGG
Organism: Polioptila caerulea; assembly: GCA_013397295.1. Classification (NCBI taxonomy): domain Eukaryota; kingdom Metazoa; phylum Chordata; class Aves; order Passeriformes; family Certhiidae; genus Polioptila; species Polioptila caerulea. The sequence goes on from VYXF01008401.1 coordinate 381,819, forward strand.
TGTTGCAAGCTTACTTTAGATACTACAAGAAAAAATAACCTTCATGCATTAAGTTCCTCACTCTTTTTTTGCATGCTTGTAGGCTATGTTTGAATTTTTACTACTATAAATATGTTTAAACTTGCAGATTACCTTAAAAACCTCTGCTCCATTGTGCTCTGTGAACTCATTATTTTGTTGCACATTATCAAAATACTGCAGAAACATTAAGTAGTGTAAGTACAAAATAGATTAAATGGTTATGATTGATTTCATACATGATACATACACAAGCATGTATTCACTTTGGATCTTATCCACGTGGCAATGTTTACCTGATTAAAATCCCTACAATTTTTCTGATATTTTGGCAGTTTGCTCTCACACCTTGACTAGTAGTATTTTGCATCAACTATGAATGCTTTGTAGAATTCATCTTCACTATTATCTTGTTTTATTATCTATTGACTTTCCAACCATGGCATATATTCAAGAGAAATATTTCCTCCTGTCCAGCCTAAAACTTTCATCACTGACAGGGCTGTCTCTGTTTTCCAGAATTGCCTTGTCTTGTCAGGGTCCTGTTTATTAAGAGGAACCACTCCATTACAAGGAAGCACTGTTGCAGGTACTTTATGAATGCAGATAAAAAGAGTTCTACACAGGCTGGTAAAAATTTAGCAGTATCTTATCTGTGACCCTCAACAGAGAAGTGAGTGGACATGCATTAAATATTTCCCATTCCCATGACTTTTCATCTCTCTTCATCATGACCAAGATACACTAAAATAACTGAAGGAAGCTCTACACTGTAAAAGTTACACTACAGCCTTCACTATAAATGTGGTAGGTCTATTCCTTTCCTAGAGATCTTTCAACCTCCTCCCCTAAAGTTAACTTCACATATTTATTTTTCTAGAAATGGTTGGACAGAACACACAATTTATTTAAGTTTCACACACACCTCTGCTGAGTGTGTGCAAGTGTGTGGCACCATGATCTGCAGGCAAACCTTCTACTGGTATAGCTTGATCTCGTTTGCAGAAAATTTTAAGTGTCAGATGTGGTTGAAATTATGCAGTAGAGATTCACTGATGGTTTGTGTTATGCTCTTCAGTCGTACTGGGCTATGCCTGGTGAAGAACACAGAGGAAAACCAACATATTATATTTGGTCACTCTATATATGAAAAGTATTAAAGCATCCATGGAGGCTCTCAGTCTGTATCTGGAAGACATATTTGTCAAGCTTGCAATCTATCCCCAGCCAAAAGTCCAAATTTGAAAACAAATACACCAAGAATATGTATTCACTTTTTTTACTACTTGTGTGCATGAACAGTAGGCACCAAGTTATGAATTCTTTTGGTTACACAAGCATTTAAAGAACAGTATTGCCAAGGCATTAATATTCCTGATGTGTGACTCACAAGAGGAGCAAAGCAAAACTATTCCATGAAATCCCCTTCCCAGTGAATTCCTGACCCCCTCTATTAGTAAGGTGGAATAATATGAGCATAATTTTTGGTAAAAATCCCCACAAGCAAACACATTGATATTCGTCTCCTGCATGGCTGCTGAGTCCATCCCCTCACCCAGGCTGTGTGCTGGTGAAGGAGATGACCTACACATTTATCACTGAGTGCCAGAATCAGGTATCTTTTATTTAGGTTTGACTTTAAGAATACTGGAAGCCCTTTGCTTTGATTGATGCTGATGAGCTATCATGTGAACCATAGCACTGAGCAGGACTTGGAGACCTCAGAAAATAATGTTTTGTCACATCACTGCAGGACATTTTGTTTTGAAAAGAAAAAAAGACATAAAATAAAGTCAAGCCTGTCTATGCCCCCAAACCCAAGATAATGTCCTTCTGTCATGTTGCTCTGACAGTCCAGCAGGTATCAGCAAAATTGTATAATTAATTTATCCTATCATAATCAAAATAATCCTCCTTTCTAATTTTGGGGGATAGCCATTGTAAAAGATCTTTTTTATGATGGCAAACATGATTTATCTTCCTTTTATTTTAAGGGCTGTAGTAGAATTGAAGGCTGATTTATTTTGTCTGTATTAATATGGGCAACATCACTTGGTCTAATGATTACGTATTCATGTCTGGATAAAAATGACTTTCTTTGCTCTAGATAATAACAGATTATTTTTCACTCCTGCTATACGTGAATTATGAAAGATAGTTATTTCTTTAATCTCCAGCATATCTTGCTTTGAAAGGGCTTGGGCATTTAATTCTCATGGTTCAGGGAAGAAGTGATCTTTTAAGACAAACTAGGATGAATGTATAGTTCCTGTCAAAAATATTTTTCATTTTTTAAATATATTTTAGGAGAAAAAGAAAAATGTCAGAGAGATAGAATATTTCTTTTGCCTCATTTTCTTAAAAGTAAAATTCAAGTGGATACACGAATGTATTTAGAAGCCACTGAAAACCCCAGAATATCCCTTTGCTGCGCCAGGATATTTCATCCTGCTATGTTCAGCATCCAACCCTTCAGCAAGCAGATGGATCTTCCCTCCCCTGAGCTGTCTGGTGAGCCAGCCTTGTTGACAGGCTCTGAATTAGGCTTCAGAGAGATGGGAGTTCAATTCTACACTAACCTGTGTAAAAACTCCGCAGCTCTGAACACTTCTTGTCCTGGCTTCAGTTGGGATAGATTTTTAATTTTCTTATTAATTCTGAAAACAAGCCCAGCAATTGCAAGAGTAAACAAATCAACATTGTGACCAGCAACAATTAAACCAATACAGGCTTCTATAGCTGGCAAACATGTAGACATTTGGGTAACTGTCCCCTGTCATGTGGATAAATTTTCTACTGCTCCTTAAGATGAGAGTTGTTCACAGTAAACAAGCTGACTAGATCTTGTTTGATTGTAAAGGAAACCAGAAGCTACTCAAGTATAGATATCTCAGCTGTAGGCAGGTATGTTTCATCAGGTGAATACCTACAGCCAAGGGCAGGCTGGCTGGCTGGCTGCTGTCAGCCAGTTCAATATACTGCTTTTAGAAACTGATTTTCCTCAGTAACAGCTGATAAAATCTGCTTCTTCTGCATTGATTCTCTTTATACTGTACCTACTCACATAGCCAGGGAGAACTACTAGATTTTGCTTCCCTCAGAAATTGCACATGTTCATTCACACAGTGCATGCCATCTACCCACTCCAGTGCAGAACTGCACATTCCATTGTATTGCCTGTGCTATTGCATATAGATAAATTTACATCATCAGTGTGTGTTTGGCCAAGTATCTTCCTCCATCTTGTTACCACAGCTGCCAACTAACACAACATCATGCACACATTTTAAAAGGAAATAAAACAGACTCTTTGCACAGGCAACAACATATACCTTAAATTCATTGCTTTTTTTCTTCAAATTAGGATTTTTTTTCCCCTTGGGCACCAGATATAGCTAATCTTAATATATGGCCTACTGCTTTTCAAATTGAGAAAAGGTCATTATGGAGTGTAAATGCTGTTGGCAACATACTGCTATATTAAACTTCCAGATGTCAGCTTTGACAGAGTAAGCCATCAACAATTCATGACATTGTAAAAACATTTTTCTTGCCGATCCATTTACGATGAAGCATTATGTTGCCCTCTTGACAAGTAGTGCAATATCATGTTAAGTATCAATAAATCAAAAATACAGATGTGCTTGCTTGAATTATGATGGTCACTATCGGAATTTTGGGGAGAGAAAGCAAATTCAAAGTATGACTTACGTGTCTGGTTACTCCTGCCCTGTGTTTCTGAGGAGCTCTGCAGTCCACAAGAGCAGAGTAGGGCTTCAAGGGAGCAAATGTTTGTGTTTGTTGGTTAACCCAGCTGGAAATACCCTCCCACACATTTATTCTTTTTTAAAAGGGAATTCCGATATGGCAAGACCACTGATCTTCCTCTGACAATGAAATTCAGAGGTTTCCCAGGGTGAGAGGGGAATGGACCAACCAGATTCTCTGGTTCTGGAGGTACAGCATCCCACCCACTCAGCCTGGTGGCTTAGCATGATAATCTCTCTCAGGGAAATGTTAGCAGCGATGCTGCTCAAAACACAATTTGTTCCAAATCAGTTTTTCTCTGACAGTTTAAAGGAGAATACATATTAGATAAACAGATCTATCTTTGAACAAATGTAACCTTCTAAGAGGAAGTTGTTAACAGATCACCACCATTTTTCTGATGTTATTTGCTTTTAGATGGGTACCCATAATTAGAATGGAGAAATCTTTTTTAAGGACTAATCTGTTCCATAAGAAATGAGAAAGTGCAGTTTGAACATGATTAATATTTCTTGGGAATAGGCTAAAAAGCATTTCAAGCTGTAATATTTTAACTTGGTGATTCATGATTGCAGAATACTTAAACTGCATAAAATGTACTCATCTTTTGAACTTGTTGTTTTGCTAGCATCTAAAATGATGGATTCAAACATCTTCATAATCCCCTAGTTTATTATAATCTCTGCTCAGTGTTCTGGAAGTACTACTATCTCATTGGCTTATTTATTATTGTGTGTAATGCATTAAAAAGAGGGCGTTCTATTGAACTTAAGCTCTGAAAAGTAATATATGAGAGTGAAAAAGCAATAGTTGGAATTAATTATAGACCTAGACATGATGGAAGAGCCTCTGCCAGGGTATATTGGCATAGTCCCATTTGAAGTCAATAGAGTAAGACCAATTTACATCAGCACAGGAGCTGATTTAACAGGCATTGGAAGAAGATGCTCTGAGCTCTGCACAAATGTGAAGGTAGAGACAGAACATTGAAAATATCAGACTGTTTTGTATTTGTCTGCAATTAACCTTCACACCTGTATGAGCATGCACTATAAAAGCAACTTTTTTTTCCTTATGCAGGAAAGGTGTAAAATTGCAAGGATATCAGCTGAGGGATTTTGCATGAATACAAAGCTTGTTGAAGTCCAGTCATGATGTCTCATAAAATGGTAAAGCTCTTCTTCTTGAACATCAAAGAAGTACATCAAAGTGTACCTCCTGATGCTATGGAAGCTGGTTAAACAGATTCAACAGTTATCCTGTAATAAGCTTTGAAAAGATATCTATGCATAAATGAGACAGAATGTTTTGAATCATGGGAACTTTTCTAAAATTATGTGCAGTGAACAAATAGAAGGTCTAGTTCTTACCTCCCTCTCATTTAGCTTCAGTGTACTTGCACTGACTTCAGAGGCCATATTTACACCATGTAAAGGTAACTCAAAACAAGCATTGTAAGGGCAAAGTGACAACAAGATTATTTCTGAAAAATACTAGGAGAGCAGTAAGGAATAATCAGATAATGTCTTTCAAATATTGCTAGAAATATAAGGCTGATTTTGGTTCTACTCTGTGAGTCAAATTGCCTTTCCTTTTTGCTTTACAATCTGACTTCAAGAAAACCTACTTACTGTGGAGCTTTTGGTAAGGAAGCTATTCTTATAATGCAGTGATTCATGCCTCCTGTTTCATATGAAGTGTTATTTTGTGCTAAGCAAGGGTCTTACTGTGGCAGTCTGTGTGCCAAAACTACCCAAAGAAAATAGAGACCTTTTATGTAGCAGTAGAAGAACTTGTTCCACAGCCAAGCTCCAGACTCCTTTAATGGGAATGAAAATTTTTGAAGAACACTATGTATTAAGAGTCAACTCTGAAAATGAGTTGTTCTTATTTATTTTGTTCTTCTTTTCCTTTAAGCATGAATGACACTGGCATAAGTCCAAAGACTTAATTTGCAGTTACAGGAATCACTCAACTCTTTCTTCCAGTAGCCATGTGAACACAGAGATGATGCCTGGTGTGGTTTATCTCTGATTTTCCAGGCAGTTGCATAGACTTAGCTGTTTCAGAAGAGGGGGTTCAAGGATGGTGATGGCTATGCTGATGGTGGGAATGGTGTTCTGTCTGTCATGGGACTAGAAAGGACAGACAGAAGGAAAGGCATACATGGGGAGGTGACAGAGGGGGGTGGATGGGCAAGTGAAGTCTCTGCCTCAGAGAGACACAATCCCCACTGTTCCACTGGAAACAACAAGCCAGGCTTTACAGTCAAGAAAGACAATCTAAAGCTGATCTTGCACATGATTTCATCCTTTTTAGAATGTAAAGATTAATATCACTCTTGGTTATCAAGGTCTCAGATCAGAAGAAATCTGTAGTTCTGAGCTGTGCAATTATCAAAAAGGTTTGCTCTGTTGGCTTGTTTGAGTCTTCATTGTGCATTGCTGAAGAAATTAGTACAATCCCAAAAACAAAAGACTTTTAGTAGGCAGAACCAAGATTCTGGAATAATTTTAATGAAAAATATAACACATGAACAGGACAGGGCAGGGAGACTGTACTAAGGGGAATTAGTCTATATGGATGCATAGAGAAATACATAAAATAACCCTCCATCAATCTTGAAAAAACCTGCTGAGATCCCCAGATTTCAGTTGGCTGAAGACATGCCCTCACTAGTTTGCATTCATATGGATCACCACATGTACAGCCTTTCTGCAATTATGCATTTCTCTGATGAACCCCAGCAATACATCCTGAAAAAAACATTTCTTTGATAATGTATTGTTGTGTTCTGCTGTTAAATGACCTTGCTTGATGACACACTCAAATAATACATCTTCAGACAGATGAACTGTAGCAGTGGCCTTTCTGTCTGTCACACGTAAGGGAGTGTGGAGAGTAAAAGATGTAGTGGCAGGGGCTAGGGAGGAACATGAGGCTGAGCATGTGCCAGCCTGTCTGGGACAGAAAGGATGCTAACCAGGAAATACACAGGAAGTCACTCAAAGGACAAATTTAATGGGCTTGCCAAAAAGCATCTAGGTACAGGCTTTAGCAAAGTCAACAGCAAGGAGTGCCATGAAAAAATTCAGAGCATATTAAAAAGATGGCTGTGAAGAATATTCCATGGGGATGTAAAACATTGGCTTCTCTTAAAACTAAGATAATGCATTCAAGCTGCAGCCCGGGAGACCCAACGTCACATCTGGCTGAGATAAAATGAGTTTGGCATTGCAAATCCATTCCTCCAGTGAGATTGTCTCCATCAGCTGTTCTGTAGTGCAGTAGTTCAGGGCAATTAGAAAGTTGTGCTTGGGATCAGAAGAAAATTCCTGCTGCTGAGTTTCTGAACTTTAACAGAGATATGGGGGGGAAACTTAGAGAAGCTTAGTCAGGATGATCCTACAGATGAATGTGCATAAAAGACACACTCAGATTCTCCTTTTCCCCTTTTCCCTGAAAGTAAACAAAACAAATTCAGGGAGACGAGGCAATTCAAATCAAAAACTTATCCTTTTTTTAAAAATTGCTCAAAGAACAATGTGTTCAAGTGAAACCTGGATAACTCACTCTTGTAATTTGTTGCTACAGGAGGGCGGTGTGTCAATACCAATGGGTAGCTTTGTAGGTTTAAGAATAGACCTGGATCGTGCCATAAACACAAATAACAGTGGTACAACTACAAGAGTACAACTGTAAGAGCTGTGCAATCTATTTTTAAGGAATAGCATGACGTGCTGAAGCTAGCCAAAATTGTCCTGCAATGTCTTACACCACACAATCAGATTCACTGCAATAATTTTGCTTCTTCTGAAGCAGATGTACCAGAAACTTAAAGACAGCTACTTCTCCCAGCTAGTCCATTGATCTGTTTCTAAGAGACAATTTCTTTGTGCTTACAAATAAATCCAGGGAATCTGCAAAAACTGCCTAAAATGCAAACTGAGCAATGCTAGAGCTTAAAGAATCAGGCTTTCATTATCTGTTTTCTCTCCACATATAATAAACTGAGGTAGCATGACTAATAAATAATAAATGACTAATTCTTAGGTCTTATGCAGCACCTCTTATCAGTGCAGTTTTTAACACACTGAACAGAATAAATAAATTAATTCTTGTAGTATTCCATTGGGACAGATATGTTTGGCTGTACACATTTCACAACTTGCTAAATTATTTTGTGCCTTTCTAATTAGTGTAGTCCATAGTGACCACAGCCACAGAGCAATCATCTGTAGTTCTACACTCCCTGTAAACTCTGTGTCCCTGCAAGCTGAGTACACAATCCAAGTACAAGGCAAATGACAGGAATTGTGCACAGGCAGGTGGGAAGAACAACAAGCAGTGGGGAGGTGGGGAGGGATTTCTGTGCTTGAATTGCCTAAACAGTTCCACATTTTCTGCAGGAATGTAGAACTTATGGTTGTGGTTTTTAACAGCACTCAGCAACATGGTTTTTCACAGTATATTAAGAGTATTTTTATTTCCAGTTGAAATCACTAATTATTTTAATGTTTTTTTATATTTTCCCCAAAAAAACTCTGAAGTAAAGGAATGATTTTTTTCTTCAAAAGGAAGTTGTGGAAACTCCTGGAGAAAATAATTCATTCCTTTGACCTTCACTTTTGATAGGCCATGACCTGAGGTGAAGTATTACCTGCCAGTGTATATCAAAGTCCCTAAACTCCTGTGGTACAACTTTTCATCCTGCAAAACACAAACAAGCAAAAATTGGGACTGCAGGAGATATAACCTGTCCAGTGATCTCTTCAGCTCTTCAGCTGACACTAATGAGTCCATGGGGAATGTGTACAAATCCAAAAAGAGTTACAGTTTTGTTGTAAATCTTTTCCTCCAGCTGAAACATTTCAGAATACCTCTTTTTTTTTTTTTTTTTTTTTCCCCATTTTTCCCTGAAAAGAAAACTTTCCATCATACAAATATCAGTGAGTTATTCATGGATAAAACCCTTTTGCTTTTCTGAAAGGGTGTAAAAGGATGTAATGGAACAAAGGTCTCTGAGCACTTGAAAATCTAACCCCAACTATTTTGCTGTTGGTCACATAACAAGATTCTGTCACATGCTGTAACTTTGAGATAAAAGGTAAATGAACAGAGACAGTTTGTTGCTCATGTTCCATGAAGATGGAACAGAGCAAACTCCACAGCACAGCAGGACACATTTGTAAGGTGAAGAACAAGGTGCATTTATTTTAAATCTCCACTTGCTACTATAAATTGTCTTAGTCTGTGTAATTTAGAAAATGCTAATGAGAAGTTCAGTGAGTTTGGTGAAGTAAGTTAGAAAAATTCCTTAAAAGTATTTTCTATTGCTGTAATTAGCAAAAAGAAAGAAGCTAGAAAGCTTTGCAATCTTAAGCCCCTTCTCCAGCCCCATTTCTCCATTTCAGTTTAAAAAACAGCCTGCAATCTTGCAGAAGTGTTAGTGTTTTCTTTATTCTGATGAAGTTTATTTCTTCTTTCCTTTATGCCAGGCTTACAGGAATCTTCCCCCATTTTTCACATGAGATAGTTTCAATGACAGCCATAAAGCTATAAATATTTTTGCAAATTATTTGTAAAATGCAAATACACATTGAAAAAATAAACACCAATGACTAGGAGTTAAAAGCAACTTCAATAGCCCAGGAACCAAGAAAATGAATAAGATTGGTCTAATCTCTTCAGGAAAGATTTTGAATGCATAACTTTTCTCATCTGTCTAAATGGAATTTTACTGAACCAGACAAAGGTCACCCACAGAGAATTAAGCAGCTATTTTCATAGTGTAAAATCAGGCAGTTTATACTCAGGTCAAATGCTTAGTAGTTCTCCACTGCTCAAAATGTGAAGTGGCTCTAATTAAGGATGTAAGTAAATCTACCCAGTTGCTTCCATATGAATAAATGAAAATACAAATAAATCTGAAATAAAATTGTACTTGTATTAAAAAAAATAAATCTATTATCATAATAATGAATCTCAGGTGTACACTACATCCCTATTTGTTCTCTTATAAACCACAGTATTATTAAATGCCTGTATTTTTGTTCATCTGAAATGCTGCAGTTAGGGTGGAATTTGTCTTCCATATTGTTAAGTTATTGAATAATGTGCTCACACACAGGCATCTGTAATCATTTGAGATATTTCAAGGTACATTCCCTCTGCCTTGTCCAGAAGAGCCAAGGCCTCCCAGCAGTCTCTCTCCATGAGCCTCCTACTTCTGCACCCCAGGGTATTTGACATGATGCTGGATGGTGACAGGTTTAAAAGCCAGCAAAAAGAGCTCATAGCCAGAAAGAAACCCAAACCCCTGTATGTCTCTGAAGTCAGAGGTAAAAATCAGTTCTGGAAGCTGATTTATCACACCCTGGGGCCCTTTTCAGGGCCCTCTGAGCTGCCCTCTGGAAGCATTTGTCTCTGACCACACAAGGCTGTCTGAGACACCAGGAATATTTGTCCACTCTTTCAATATGGAAATAGTTTTCTTCCCTTACAACTAGTATTTAAGGAAAACTGTCTTGTTTTGCCTTTGAGCAGCACAACTTTAGCACATTACTCATGCCTGCTAAGTTCAGATTCTCACAAGGCACTCCCCACTGCCCATGTGCTTTCTGGCAGCTACTCACCATGTCTGTACCTGGGGTGGTATTTCAGCTCTCCTTAAAATTTGCAGTGCATAAAATAAGTGAGAGAGAAAATCAGGTTTTATCCAACTCACCACACTTCAAGAGTTGCACTGCTTTCTGAATATCTTGTCTGAGTAAATCCTCTCTCTTCACTTCAAGAGTGACTTGGGAACGGAGTCCACCTGAGCAGGAATGCTCTGTGAAAGGAAACCTCTGGTGGAGCAAAGCATAGATAAATTAAAACAACTAATAGGCATGAAAAAACATAATTTTTCATATGTCACACTATTCCTTTTGGCAATTATTTCTTTAGAAAAAAAATATTTATAAAGGAGAGAAGATTTGTAATTGTAATAAAGTACAGAAATCCAACCCAATGAACTCTGTTGAACACATTCTGGAGATAGTGAACAGTTACCATGAACTTAAACCCTTGTTTGCATCAGAGAGGACAAAAATTGCAGCAGAAAAAAAGAAAGAAG